>JAOQMS010000180.1:35500441-35527799 GCA_027563885.1 Erythroxylum longipes
TCTTTTAACCTTAAGTGGTCTTCCAAAAATGCCCTTTATGAAATCTTACTACCTTAACACTTTAATTCAATTAACATTTGTCCTATAATCTTACTAATATTAATATAATAATAACTCCAAAATTAAATTCATCAAAACCTCCTAATTCATTTAAATCATGCTTAACTAGAGAAAAAAATATGGGGGCCAACAAAAGGAATTGGAGCACATTTGAATTCATTCATTCCAAAAAAAGGAATAGATTGGAACATAAAAATTGGATGACTTGGTCATTGTTTGATATAATTTAAAGCTTTAGGAAAGGTATGTCATTATCATTATTAAGTTAGATATAATTTCTTGATATTTATTAATAATTTAATGTTATTAAGACTTTTAATAGAATAAGTAGTTCTATAGTTCCAATTTACCTTGACCATATTGATCTTCTGGCTGATTAAGTTTTTGAGAAGCCAAGTTTAATAGATGAGAGTGACTTGGAAGATAATATTGGATGGAAAAGTATTGACATGTCATTTAGTGCAATGAATTTAAATGATGGTGATGATGGGATTCCTTTCAATAATGGGAAATTTATACCGAATGAGAATTGGGGTCAATGTGATTTAAGCAGACATTTGATTGAATAAAGTTCCAAGTTTTCATTTCTCCTCTTCTTTTAATTTTACTTATATTATATTATATATATCTGTGTGTGTAAAATTAATATATGTATATATATGTTAAATTCTATATATGCAATATAATATAATTGTAAATGTTTTTGTTCAGGTTTTACTTCTAGTTGGTTATTTCCTTAGCACGAACTCTTATTGTAAATTGTAATACCTAGAGAGTCATGGATATTTATTATTCACTTTACTTGATTGATGTTTTGATTTAATTATTATTTATTATATGATGAAATTGTAATATTTTAAGTACTTTATATTGTCTTTAATTTTATATTTGTATAATGATTAAATGATATTTTACATATTACTTGTGTTTATTATTATATGTGAAATATGTGAAAAGTAATATTGATAAAAATAAATATATTATTTTTATTTCAAATTTCTATTATTATAATTTTTGGAGATATGGTTGATTTAAAATTATAAATTATACAATACAATATATTAAGGGACAATTTTGCAATTTTAAAAAATTTCGGGACAATTTTGTAATTTTAAAATTTTACCAAAAATGGTACCCATTATTGGCTGATACTGGCATAGTACTATACCAAACCAAATTTAGTATTGATATTGCCACAACATTTATAACATTGATTCTAGGAGACGCTACATATATGTATAAGCCCATTAAACACTGAAAGCTACAAAACAGGAAGCTTCATTTGTTATGAACTTAATCTCTTTGAACTTGGTCCAATATTCTCTAAAAAGAAGCTATTAAATTACTACAACCCCTGTAAACTTGATTTATCATAAGTTTTCTCTAATCCAGGATATCATCTCAATAGTAACTTGCTCCTTAAAACTTTATACACCTTGAAATACTATAAAATTCCTTTCTCTCTAAATGGCATATTAAGCTACTAAAAGGGAGTTGATAGATAATTTTACTCCCTAATTTATCCTCCCATATTAATTAACTACAAAAAGGTTTCTATATGGTTATGCCTAGTAACATTAAGCTTATAGATAGATTGGATCATACACCAAATAGTGGTTCAGAATTCATGGTTAAAGAAAAGATGATGCAAAGTTTTTAGTAAGGTTTCTCAAAGCCCACATACTTGAGGGATGTTGATGAATCTAAATCTATCCATTGTCGCAAGTCTTTGTTTGACTATTAGCCATATAAAGAAGAAGACTTGGAAGTTCTTTCTTGCTTCAAATAGTGTCATACTAGGATTGTTTCTATCTTTGAGACCTAAACATCTCCTTAAAAAAGTGATTAATAAACTTACTAGAGGAGTGCTTCAACTAAATATAGGAGTCTTCCATTCTAAGGTTTGGGCTATAAAATGGAATAATGTGCATACTAGAGGATAGATTAGTAGAGCTATTAAGCCAGTCATTGTTAATGATGATCACATTGACCTTAGTGCTTTTAAGGAAGAGGTTCATTAATCTTGACATCAAGTTGGTTCTATTTAAAAGGCCTAACTTTCAAGTTGGTTCTATTTAAAGGGCCTAACTTGCTCCAATTGTCAAACCATAGGGATGCACTCTCTCTATTTCCAATTTTGCATTTGACATCCTTGTAGAAAAGTTTTCTCAGTTTTAATAAATGAGACTTTGGGAGGATTACTAACAGCTAAATAAGATGGTCGTGAAGAATAAGTACTTACCAAGGATAGATGATCTTTTAGATCAGCTAAGGGGAGTAGTCATATTTTCCAAGATTGACTTGAGATTGGGATACTGGTAGTTAAGGATAGCTGAGCTAAGTATTCTTAAGACAACTTTTTGTACTCGGTATAGCCATTATAAGTTTCTGGTGATGCCTTTTGGGTTGACTAATGCACCAACTGCATTCATGACAATGATGAATAAAACTTTTAAGGAGTATTTGGATCATTTTGTGATAGTATTCATTTATGATATATTGATGTATTCAGAAAATAAAGAGGAGTAAAAGTAGTATTTAAGAATTGTGTTACGTATTCTGAAGGAGAGACAATTATATGGTATGTTAAGTAAGTGTGAGTTCTGGATGGAGCATATAGTTTTCCTTAGATATGTGATATCCAGAGAGGGAGTGATGCCTAATCTTGCTAAGGTAAAGGTAATTATAGAGTGGGAGTTGCCTAAAAATACATCATAGGTAATAAATTTTTTAGGACTTGTTGGGTATAACTAGCCCATTGACCAAGATGTTGAGGAAAGGAGTTTAGTTTGAGTGGAACAATCAATTTCAGTAGAGTATTGAGGAGCTTAAGTGGAGATTAACTTCTAGCCTAATTTTAGGTGCTACCATCAAATGGCCGACGTTTTGAGGTATATACTGATGCTTTAATACAATATAGAAATGTGATAACTTATGCCTCTCGTTAATAGAGATCGCGTGAGTTAAATTATCCCAACTGTAATCTAGAGTTAGCAGTAATTGTGCATACTCTTAGGATTTAGAGACATTATTTGTATAGGGAGACATTTTGAATCCTTACAAATCACAAGAGCCTTAAGTATATCTTAACTTAGAGGGAGTTAAACTTAAAGTAAAGAAGATGGATCGAGCTTCTGAAGGATTATGATTGTATTATTGATTACCATATGTGGAAGGCTAATATAGTGGCGGATGCTTTGAGTAGGAAAAACCCAAACATAATGGCTAGTTTGACCAGACACAATATGACATCATTGATGGAGTTAAGAGCACTGGACATGAGATTGGAGATTGATTATATGAGTGGTTTATTGGAGAAATTATAGGTTCAACCAAATTAGGAGATAAGATCAGAGCGACAAAAGCTCAAGATTCTTATTTGATGAGCATGGGCAGGAAAGAGTGCACCAGAGTAGGAGAATAGGGGGACTAACTTTGCAGTAAGAGCAGATAAAGTGTTGGTGATTAGGAGGTGGGTGTGTATGCAAGATGATGGACTACGGGAGGAGATTCTAAAGGAACCTCATATTGCACTATATGTTATGCATTCTGATATTATAAAAATATATTAGAACCTGAGACCTTATTACTGGTGGACAACAATGAATAAAAATGTAGTAAAGCTTGTTTTGAGATGTTTAAACTGTTAACAACTCAATGTAAAGCATTAGGTACTAGTAGGAAAATTAAGAACCTTAGCTATTCCATTATGAAAGTCGGAGAAATTTTCGACGGATTTCATGGTAGCATTACTGAGGATCATACATAGGCTTGATTAGTTTGGGTGATTATGGATAGGTTGACTAAATAAGCTCATTTCTTACTTATACAACAGACAGGCTCTTTGGACAAGCTTGTCAAGTTGTATGTTGATGAGATTGTGAGGTTACATAGTGTTCCACTATCTATTGTGTCATATCGAGATCTAATATTTACTTCCCATTTCTAGATGAGTTTACAAATAGCTTTCAGGACTAGGTTAAATGTAAGTAATGCGTTTCACCCTCAGTTGGATGGACACTCAGAGCATACGATTCAGAGATTGGAGGGTATGATGAGAGCATGTGTGCTAAAATTCTAGGGTGATTAGGATAGATATCTACCTTTGATGGAGTTTATGTATAATAATATTTATCACTCTAGAATTGGTATAACACCATTTGAGGCATTAAATGGCAAATGGTGTAGAGATTCGACATGTTGGGATATAGAAGGTGCTAAATTGTTAGAGGGACCATAATTGGTTCAGGAGACAGTGGAGAAAATAGGAGTAGTAAGGCAATGTTTGATGGAAACTCAAGATCAACAAAAGAATTATGCTGATCAACAATGGAGTACAATATTGGAGATATGGTATTTTTACGAGTATCACGTTGGAGGGGAATTCTGAGGTTTAGTAGAAGAGGGAAGTTGAGTTTGAGATACATCAGCCTATATAAAATTTTACAACATATGGGACCATTAGCTTACAGATTAGCCTTGCCACCATTGGCTTACATATTAGCCTTATCACTAGAGTTATCATAGATTCATGATATGTTCCATATGTCAATGTTAAGATGGTATTGATCAGATCCTAGCCATGTTATATCGATGGTGCGAGTTTTGTGGAGTCATCATCGTTCTCTAAGAGCGTTAAATTGTGAGGTAGAGGATTAAGTTCAATGTTAGTATGCTCATTTTTTGGATCCTCTAATATGTAAATTCTTTTAAAAGGGAGAATTATAAAGCCCATAAAAGGAAAAACAAGGAGCCTAGCACAACAACTACAACCCATAAAATAATTAAATTAAAAGGTATAAATAGAAGCCAGCAATTGGGAAATTAAATACCCAACGAAAAATAAATTGTCTTCTTCATATTCCTCTCCATTTTTCCAACTGGTAAGTGGTTAAATACTTCATCTTTCTCCAGAATGTGAAACTTTTCTCATATGTTCCCTCATTTTTTGTTTTGCAGCTAACGATGAGGAAATTATGGAGTTTAACAGCCCCAAAATCCTTTAGAAAGGCATAAACTTCACATGGGCAAAATTCTAGCAACAAATATATCCCTTTTATTGTGAGTTTTAGTCATCTTACAGTAGTTTATAGTTGGATTGTATAATTTAATTTCTTGGGACAATAAATTGAAGTCATGAGAAAAATAAAAATGGAGAAAAGGTGTCTGGAAAATGAGAAAAAAGGAAAGGTAGGAGAAGAGGAAAGGGTGAAGAAGAACGCAAGTTATGAAAATTTAAGTTGTATTAAGGGGCAAAATAGGAAATGTAAAAATTTAAAGGTAAAATTGGAATTTAATTCATAGAAGGATTTTTTGTATTAATAAAAATAAATGAGGTTAAAATAGGACTTTTAATATTTAAGGGCATTTTAATAATTATGTTACATAAGGTTAAGTAAGGATTTTTTTAATAATTAAGAATAAAGTAGAAAAGCGAATAATGTTGGATTATTAAGCATAATTGAGTTAAAAAATTTTCTTAAATTAGTCTAATAGAATTTGTAATGTCTAAGTCCGAAGGTCAGATTAAAGAGTAAATTGGACTATCAATTAGTTGAGTTTGAAATTCATATAAGGAAAACCTTAGATTGTACCCTTAGAATAATGTATGGTTCTTGAAACTTTGAATTTTTGTTATTAATAAATTATTTTATAGCGAATCATATATTGAATTAGTCATTAATAAAATTAATGATTAATAGTTACATATATGGATTTCTAAAATATATTAATTATGTTTATTCACTTCACAAATAGTTAACAAAGTATAAGATGTTTCGCTTTTATATTTTGTTACGTATTATGAGGTGTATTGCTTGTTAATTCAGCAAAAAATGTGTTAACTAAGTAGAGACTAACTGATAATAAGTTGTTAATAAATAATGTAAATCGTAAATCTGTGGTTTACCTAAGATAGGCTACATCTGATAGTCATAGATTGATAGGTTGTTTAAATATGAGCGAGAGATTGCTAGGTATTTCCGTTGAGCAGGTACTAGGACATCTTGAGTCTTGAGGATGTCTTATGCTGATGGCTAGGTACCAGAGTGGTACCGAGCTATCCTGAGTCTTAGGGATATCCTGTGCCGATGGTTAAGTATTAGAATAGTATCAAGGTACCAAATTAGATTAAGAAATTAAGGTACCCTATGCTGATATTTATACATCTAATTACGTTTCAGTTTAGTGAGAGATTATAATGAGTAGAGAAGAGTTGGACACTATTGAATGTAAGTCTATTAGGTTAAGCAAGGCCCAGGCAATTCAATTCTTTATGGGATAAAATATAAATGACAGTAGTAAAATAATATTAGTTTTAATCATTGCTTTGATAAAATTTTGGATGTTTGTCAATTGTTTGGATAGTCTGAGTAAGGTTGTATATTTTAGTAATATATGTATGTTTTAATCACTTGACTAATTCTATATATTCATATACTGAGTTATTTGATTTTTAAGATACGGTCAGTTATCCTTTCTGAGTGGGTAGCTCACCCACTGCCAGTACTTTTTTAGGAGATAGAGAGATTTTCAATAATGCCAGTGCATGTAATTGATAGAGTGAAATTTAGGTGAAGGCAGTAGATTAAATTGAGTAAAATTAGTTTATTATATATATTTTTGAATATGATAGTTCAGGTAATTGTGTTTATATAGAATAATTTTGTAACTAACGAACATCCTTTTTTAAAAATAATGAAAATTTAGTAAGTCATGTTATGCTTTGGGAACAATATGGATAATTGTGGTTTAAGAGTAATTGTAATGTCACATTAGGTAACTTATAAGTTAAGGTTTTAGGTGTGTTCTAGCTTCATATATATAATTATAGTTCATGGAATTTAGAACCTTGGTTGTTCCTTATCAAAAAAAGAAAACCTTTAGCATTATATATTTGATCTTCCACTGAATTTTCCAATTGTTCCTTTTTTGAGAAGAGAAAAAGATTTTTTACGAGTTTGATTAACTAACCAGTTTAAGGAATTGAATTTTGAGATTAACTAATTAGTCTATATTCTTCTTCATCTTCTTTTTATGTGTGTTTAAGCATTTTTGTGATTTTTGATTTAGGTAATAGACCAATATAATTGAATAATATGATGGTCTGAGTTTCACTTCCATTGAGTATGTTTCTTTTATTTTTCAAATAATTTGATAAGTAATCAGCAAATAATTCTTATAGTTGAAAATAATCATAGACATGGAGATTTTCGAATAAGAAATCTTTTAAACTACTAATGAATTCATAGGTAGATAAGAAATAATCTGACAAACTAAAACACCTATATATATATATATATATATACATACATACACACACTCAAATACTAAAGACTTTTTATAAGTTATTGTGAACTCTTAACAGGTCGTTTGGAAACCTTCGAATTGAATTCATTAACGAATTGGATTTAATTATATTAATGAGATTGAATTGAATTCAATTTACACTATTTGGAACAAACCCAGTAATATTAGAATTGAATTTCATTACACTGTTTAGAACACAATCAAAATAAATTCAATTATTTCATATGACATTTTTACCCTTGACTAAAAAATAATCTTATTAAATAATAAACATTCACACTTACATAGAGCAAGTTATAAACATCAATTTCATTATAAGTGATATTGTTGGCCCCGAGTCTCGGTTCTTATTTTGTGGCGACAAGGCTCTAAAATTGGGGGACTTTTTAAATAAACTTTTATCAAGCCGTTTGGAAACCTTCGAATTAAATTCATTAACGAATTGGATTCAATTACATTAATGAGATTGAATTGAATTCAATTTACACTGTTTGGAACACAATCAAAATGAATTCAATTATTTCATATGACATTTTTACCCTTGACTAAAAAATAATCTTATTAAATAATAAACATTCACACTTACATAGAGCAAGTTATAAACATCAATTTCATTATAAGTGATATTGTTGGCCCCGAGTCTCGGTTCTTATTTCATAGCAACAAGGCACTGAAATTGGAGGACTTTTTAAATAAAAGTATATAGATATAACTAACATCAAGGTAAAAAGAATTAAATTATTGGTGGGAGTAAAAACAAAAAAACAAACAAACAAATAAAAAAATGTTGGCCCCTGGTCTCGGTTTCTTATTTTGTGGTGACTAAGTGCCAAATTTTGGGGAATTTTGGAAATAATAGTAAAAATAAAAATAAAAATAAAATAAAATAAACATAGATCATGGTTGGGAGTAAAAACAAATACATAAATAAATAAATACATTAAAAAATGAAAGAAAGAAGTGAGAATTTCACGACCATGCCTTTGAAAATGTCACGGTCGTGACAACAAGAGTCACGGTCATGACAACAAAGAGTTGGATCCAGGTCTTTTGAAAATGCATAGAAGTTTTATATTGACAGAAGAGAGAAAAGGGGATAAAAATGTGTTCTGAATCTTCAATAAATAATCTATATTGATCTAGGTAGAATTTGACAAAGTCATCTTCATGAAAGTTGTAGATCATTCTCTTAGCTTTCCAATGACATAAAGTTTATAATTTTTGGACTTTTTGATTGAAAGTTATGATGATTTGAAGTTAGAGTGTGCACAATAGGCACGATCGTGACTTTTCTTCTTCCCTGCAAAGTCTCAATCGTACATCCATCAATTTTCAGCAGAGTCGTGATCATGTAGCATAATTCATTTCATCAATATAAAACAAATTATGTTTTAATCCTTGACGTACAATTTCTCTATAACCTCTTCTTGGATACACTAGTTTTTCTATTAGCCCGAGACATATTTGATATATATAACTTAAGCATACCAAATAACCCGAATAAGCTACCATAACAAGTAGAGCATTTCTTTCAAATCCCCTCATATCGCCTGCATTTAAATTTTATTTATTGTCACAAAACAAGTAGAAAAATCTTTTGACATTGGCTAAAAATTGAAAGCTGAATTAAATGAAACCAATCAAACCAACTAATATTATATGTAGAAATTATCAAAAGATAAATATAGAAATTATAAAAAATTAATATTTCATATAAATCAATATAAGGTAAAATTACAATGAAAATGTAAATACACACTCCTACGGGATTTGAAAAAGTTGCCTATTACTACTTTTCTTTTTAGGAAAGTAATAAACAATATATGTATATTGTTTATTTGTCTTGTATCTTTTGCAAGACAAATATGGTTATATTGTTTATTCCAAGACAAATTTATATTGTTTTCCAAATTTTTAAACCCAGCAATCTTCCAAGAGATCCCGAGTAATGGTCATAGTTTTACCATCAACTAACAAGCACCGTAAAAAATGCAGAATTCAATGGTCCCTATGTGTAAGAACGAGAAGAAACTAATTCAACCTCCTGAGAATCTATGGATCTAAAAGAGAAAGATGATCATAGGCAAAAAAAGAAAGAAAAAGGAAAAGACACCCATGAATAAGGAAAAGGGAAAACCTGGATATGGTGGGAGGTGCTGATTCGTGGAGAAGGTGCTGTTGTTCTTCTTGGTGGGAGGAGCTCCTTGAGGCTGTGTTAGTTGAAAAGTAGTGAGGTGGGAGAGGCTGCATTAGTTGAAGAGATATGTGTATAGTAGGGTTATTGCTTTTATATGGGTATTATTAGAAGGATAATTTTCAACGTTTAAAAAAAGAGTTGAATTCCAGTATGTAATTCAATTCTGATGCTTTTTCAAGTGAATTCAAGTTAAAAAGAGTGAAGGGTTTCAATTACATATATGAATTGAAACTCAGCCATTTTTCTTTTTCCAAACAGTTGAATTGAATTCAATGTTGCAATTGAATTCAATTCCTACCGTTCCAAACACCCTGTAAAGGTTCCAACCACGGAGTCTATAAATATATAAATATTTTTGCATTGGAATAAAACAATTAGAATTTTATTTGGTCAATTAAAACGTGTATTATCTATATTGGAGATTGAGAAGAGTCATCCAACTAAATAATATTACCTGAACATTTTTATTTTTAATTAATTGTAATTTACATAAATGCTGACATAAAATGAGTTTGATTATATGATGTTTTAAGTCAATAATATTAATGGTAGAGTAAATATAAATTATATTTAAAAATACGTTTTAATTATTTTATTAATATAATTTATAGTTATAAATAATAATATAAATTTAAATAAAATTTCAAATTTTAATTTTAATTTACCTAATTATAAACTACTATCTATTGAGTTTGCGGCAAAGGGAAATAAATTGTTAAGATGGCAATTAAGTCTGATTTGACTCGACTTAATTTGATTAGGTTTTTTCAAAAAAAAGTTTTGAAAATTTTGAGCTTGTGGTTGATTTTGGGTTAAGAAACGATGTCGTTTTGAATCATTTTTTATTTTAGTTTTAAAAATAAAAATATGATAAAGATATCGTTTCTATTTTAAATTTTAAAAAAATAAAAATATGATCGAGCTTGAACTTAAATAGAAATTTTCAGGTTGGGACTCAAACCTTTTGCCTAGCCTAAGTGTTAAAAACGAAGAAAAGAAAATAATGCATGTAACCACTAATAAAATTAAGATTCTCCACATTAGCTTAGGGAAAGCCGAATTATAGTGAGGCAAGTTCGTATTAGGCATGTCAATCGATTAGGCAGGGGTCGGGACGCTCTGGCCCGGCTGGCCTTGCCTGCCCAACCTTTTATATATATTTTTAATTTAAAAAACGATGTCGTCTTTTACATTTTGGTCGGGCTAAATAATTTTGACCATTGTGGATTATGATAATTAGCCCACTACGAACTCTTAGGGCCTGTTTGGTTAGATGTTAATTAATGGAACGGAACGGAATGAAATGAAACGAAAGGGAACAAGCTAAAATAATGAAATTTCTCCAGTTAATTATGCTTCACCAAAATTTTATGACTTTGCCACTTGAATGAACTAAAGTAATTGACAATCGTCCATTATGTTCCATACAAAAGCATCCTAATTATCATCTTAATTATAGATTAATGATATATTAAGGAACATTAAAATTCCAATAATTAAACTAATTCATCAGGAATGTCTCATATGTCAAAGTCTTGGAAGTAAAACCTTAGGCAAGTACTTCTATTTCTACGGTGGGCTTCCATTCCTCAACTAAAAGATACAATTAAATTAAGCACCTTCAGTCCACAGTACATGTGTACTGTTAAATGTGACCAAAAGGGATGCAACTTCCAGGAGCTATAAAGAAATGGAAGTTTAACATGTTAAAAAATTTCAACAATCTGCAACACTCAAAGCATCAATACCAAAAGGACTACTTTGACTACTGGACCTAAAGCCTGCAACAAGCATCTAATTAGACCAAGTCACTGACATATAAAGAAATTACTCTAAACCAAAGTTTCAGTGCTACACAGGAAGTAGAAAAGAATCACACAAAAAAATCCATAAGAAATTACACATAAAACTCTGATGAAACAAACATAACCTATAAATCAGCTCAACATAAACGAGTATAGATTTGAGCTAGTTGCAATGCTAAGTTTGGTATACCAAAAGAAAAAAAAGAATAAAAATCACACTGTAGAAGATATGGGCATTAACCAATCAAAATATACAGATACATAACAACCTGAGTATGCTATAAGTTTGTAACTTGATGGTACGACAAGTTAGTTTCTTTCTTATTGTTGCAAAAAGTAGAAGTGAAAACCATAGACTTTACACTCATCTATAAAAAAAAGACCTAACCGAATCATAAAACATTAGAAGTGCAACTTAGGATTAGGCCTCTGCAACAAATGAGCTCCTAATCAGCAAAGGAATTACAACAATAACAACTGATATTCTACTGAGAAATTCTAGAGCAAAAATGAGGCATAAACATGAGTATTAACAATGCCATTTCAGATTGCTTGAACCAAAAACCTACATATCTTATTCATCAATGAGACCACAAAAGCCAAACTCTCAAGCTAATTCTGGTTGAAAATAAAAAATTGAACATTCTGCTTTGACAAATTAATTCTTGAACCAAATATCAATGTAAAAGAAAAAAATTAAACGTGGTCCAACTGGGACATGTGGACAGTCAAAAGGACTACCGAGGAAGTGTTGAGGGGAACTAACTTCCAACTAAAAAAAGATGCAATGCGAGGCACTTTTCACACTTTTTCTAATCTAAGTTTCCCATTTTATTATTAGGCAAAGGGCTCAACGGATAAAAGTTACTCTAGGGATAACAGGTTGATCTTCCCCAAGAGCTCATATCGACGGGGAAGGTTTGGTACCTCGATGTCAGCTCTTCGCCACCTGGGGCTGTAGTATGTTCTAATGGTTGGGCTGTTCGCCCATCAAAGAGGTATGTGAGCTGGGTTCAGAATGTCGTAAGACAGTTCGGTCTATATCCAGTATGGGCGTTAGAGCATTAAGAGGACCTTTCCCTAGTACAAGAGGACCGGGAAGGACGTACCTCTGGTATACCAGTTATTGTGCCCACGGTAAACGCTGGGTAGCCAAGTGCAGAGCCGATAACTGCTGAAAGCATCTAAGTAGTAAGCCCACCCCAAGATGAGTGCTCTCCGGAAAAGAACAAACAAGTACCTGACTGTTCTTGATGATCTTTGAAATCAGAGCAGAACAAAAGGTCCTAGATAAAAAAAAATCCACAAACTCTTAATGTCAAGAAATTTCTTTCAGAACACACAGCTAATTATAGCACTCACCCACAGAATTATATATGGACATTTGTAATGGTCAAGAATAGCTTGACTTTTCTTGACTTATTACCAAGCAATAAGGTATCCAACTATAAAACAGAGTAAAGAATTCAGGGGACCCATGAACTGACTAACCCCAAAAACAATCGGAGCTTAGCAAACTTGAGTTACTTATTGGAATGTTTTAAGAATTATTTAAACAGACCAACAAATGCATTATGTTAAACAGGTCAACAAATGCATCATGCGTAAGAAAGAGGTCACATGTAAAAGTTCCATAGTACTAGGCATCAAGGTAGTTTTTCAAAGCAACAATATCAGTTTCTGCAGATTCTCCAAGATTACCACCGAGTCTATGCTTTCTAGTAACTGCTTGCATTGCTTGCCCTTCCTTGTCTACTTTAACCAATTTATTCTTTTTCAATCCTATTCTGATCAACCCGTCACTGTGCACAGAAATAACAATGGAATAGAAAAGGAGAAAAGTTATCCATATAGTGCTTAATTTAGTCGCCATAACAGGAACTGCAAAAGTACATAATGAACATTAACCATTTTACTAATCTCACAACACATAACAACAAACATCAAAGAGATTATAACAAAGAGAGGATCTGAAAAAGAGATAAAAGACAATTTCTCTAAATCCCATTCCAACGAGAGGACTTCGATTAAACTAGAATATCATAGGATAATTAAGAAGTAACAGGATAATGTAAAACTGGAAACGCAAAGAACAAAAGTTTAAAATGAAGGGGTAAGGGGAACACTATGGTATTTAACAATTGGTACCTCGCATAACAGACAATCAAAAACAGAGTACTCAATTCTGCATTCTCTAGTCAAAACAACATAAGACATGGATACACACAAAACATGCAAACGTCTGTCAATGATTAAACATCAAAGGTAGAACATATGCTATTATTTCCAGTAAACACATTGCAATTCTGTGTTATATGGATTCTGTATAATCAAAAGCACAAAATAGAAAAGAACAAACACCACTGAGATATACTTCAAAAAAAAAAGGAGGAAAGTCTGAACATAGCTAAACTACTGAATACAAAGTAATTGTAGCTAAAATCTAAAAGAGACACTCATATTCTCAAAAATATTCTTAAGAAAAAAGAAATGAAAAACTATGGATTGATCACTTTCTTATGTTTTCTGGTAACAAAGATAAGAAACAACAAGAAAAGGTTGGCTGTCACAGAATCCATTGTGAAAAAAGAAGTAAAAAAAACCCATTGAATGATCATCCTTCAATGTAACTTTGAATATTAACCGCCCGCTTTAGCTCCTGGTCGATCACTATCTAGCTTAGGGTTATGTTCTCTTCCAGTTGCTTGATCCACTACTTCTCCTTTTCGACATCCCTTTCATCCTATGTTCGCGAGTAATCTTTGGGCTCGAGTAACTCGATCCTAAAAGGCACATAAATCATTTAGTAACAGTCTCGGTCTCTATGACCTTCGAGAAGATCGGAACATTTTGCTAGTAAATATCAACTACGGAGATTAATCCTTCAATTGCCGTAACTTTGTTGTTGAGATTACTTTTGTGCTTACTGTGGATAAGAGGATACGCATTGGAGAACAATGTCCGATGACTAGTGGCGAATGTGGACACCACGCAATCATCAATCGACGGCCACTTGGAGGTGCAAATGTTTTTCCAAAGACCTTCCTCTGTGGAGAGAGCGTGAAACTCCGGTGACACACAGCTGATGGAAGTGAGTGTCAGTTTGTCTAGGAGAGTCAGGATTTGGGTCTGGATAATGTTTGGGTGGAGACCAAAGATATTTCCTTCGATGTCGGATGATTCCGGCAATAATTGAGAAAGATCATCGATTGAATAATTTTCAGGTTATGAAATTAGAAATGAAGAGAATTTGAGATAAAAAGAGTGGAGAATAGGAGATTTAAGTATTTATAGGGCGAGAGCGGGTCTACTTAACGAGTAGAAGTGGCCAAAAAAGGGACGAGTCAAGTGCTTGTACAGGCAACAGTTGTTTATGGTGAGAAATATCTTATAACTTAGTCACAAGTTTAATTAATAAAAAAATCTTTTTGTAAAAATATAAAAAGAATATGACATAGAAGGTTATGGGATCGAGATTATTCCTGGATGCATACTTGCTAAAAATTATAAAAGGCGTCAATTCTTGTCCCGCCAATTAAGAATTTTAGAAGTTTTAGACTTTTTGTTAGCATATTTTTTAGACAAATTTTGCCATCTTAAACAAATGTCTAAAAACTTTACCAATTCTTAGATTATTTAAGACACTTATTATATGCATCTAGGTATAAGCGTATAAAATCTCCTTATTTTGTTGTAGTGATTATATGTGATTTATATTTAAATTTTATTTATTTATTTATTTTTTATATAGAAATATATACAAATAATTAAAGAATATTATATATATATATTTTCTATTTTCATTAATAAAAATTTTATTATTTTATTATTAATTATATACAATTTGTATTAATAATATAAAAATATTATTATTAGGGTAAGGAGAAATAATATAAAAATATTATTAATTATATACAAGGGGTTAGGGTTAGAAGAAATAATTGGTATTAAGAAAAATTAATAAGGGTATATTAGGTAGTATGTATTTATTAGTCCCCCAAATCGGAAGTTTCACATTTTCACTGTTTAGGATGGAATAGAAAGTAACATGAAGTCCTCTGCTTCCATCTCATTTCATTCTATTCCATTATGAAATTCTCAACCAAACGATAGAAGTGTGTTACGTTACGTTCTGTTTCATTCCAAACCCTCCAACCAAACAGACCCTTAAAAATAAAAAAGCCTAGTGCCCATTATGATTACCGAATTGGGAGACATCAAGATAGATGAGTTTATTAATTTCCAAAAGAAATTAGTGTAATTGCATTATAGTGCTCATCTAAATGATGAAAAATGAAAACATGGTGCCAGGCTTCTTCAATTTTTATATAACCTAGTTTTGTTAAATTTTATATAATTAAACCTAAATAAATTGAGCATATATAAGCCTAAATGAGATTCCATCTTAAAACCAATTGGTATTAAAAGGAGTAACTCATTAGAATTATATGTATGCTCAAGGCTATATATTCTTTCAATATGGGACAAAGTCTTACTTATATTTTATCAGGTTTGTTAGAGCTAATTAATAAATGCAGAAGTAATCAGGCTCGATTCAATTTAATTGGTGAGGAATTTACTTATGATTGACACGGGCAAGCAAGAAAGGTCTTATGATAGCGTACAAATAACAAGCTCCTAAGCCTTCACACTTGTTGGTTTTCGGCCCTAATAATTGTCAAGATTACGGAGAAGTCAAAATGTTTATGCATGTTTTCTGACGTTGGAAAGAAAAAAAGTTAACAAAACATTGATGAGAAACTCTTATGATTGCCACGTATGAGTAGAACAGATCTTTTGTTCCGTTTCTATTATTCTTTTTGTGTACTATTAAATTTCGCTCATTTAATAAATAAGAGAGAGAAGAATGAATGGATGAAAAGGAACGGCACGAGATCTTGGCATCGTATTGAGCTGCATCGATCTGACAAACTGGGTTTTTAAAAAGTAATGCTTTACTTTGTGCTTCCTTTAACTGTATAATGTTGCAAGTTTTTCTCATTTGTGGGTACACATAAATTTATACATGACATTATCTAGCCATTAGCCATATAGAATATGGACTTTATATGTATATGTTTGATTAAGGTTGAGAAGTTTCCCCGCCCGCCCGTGCCCCCCCACGTCATGCTCAAGGAACTTCGAATTATATTCCTCTATTTAATTGTTTAATTTCTTACGCTTTTCACTTATCTTTCTTGTCAACAAACTGAGTGAGAATCCAAAGACCAATATCATATCTAATAAAAAGGTACAACAACTTTCATTTTCCTCTTTTTTTTTTCTAGAATGTCACATGCTTGTGATTGAGTCAACACGTCTTAAATTTTTATTGTTGCCAAACTTTTGACCCGAGTTGTTTTAGCTGGGTTAGTCTAGTTGGGTTTGTCTGGGACCTCAACGCCTTTTTTATAATTATCCATTCAATCGCTATAATTCCAACCTAGTTTTAATTAAATTTCAATATTTTGTCTTATTTCCTAATAAAATACTCCTTTTTCTTATTTTTGGTATGTCATAAAGTAGAGAAGATTCAATACTTCTTTTGCATGTTGGAAATATAAAACATCTGAATTGGGCTTTCGAACTTGCTTACTCTAATTTGGTTTATTTGGTATAGGACAGCTTGGCAATTAGCTAAGTCGGGCATAATAATCCAATTCGATCAACTCCTTTTTAACTTTTACTTAGTTTGAACTTTATTTCAATGATATGATCTTTACACTTAAAAAATTCATGTATGCTTTATTTGTGCATCGCAAAGTATTGACAGAAGGTTCATTAAAAAATCTTTTGGAAAATCGGGAAGAATAACAAACTAATCTAATTTCTTCCAGCCAAGTGAAAAATCAAACCCTCGGTTTTAAAGCTTTAACCATTAAGCGACAAATGACATCTTCAAGTTCACCAAAACTGACTTCAAAAGTGAGATGCTTTCAACTTCTTTTATTGAAGGTGATCTTTAAGTCCAATTGTAATTAACTCAATAGTACTAGTCTAAGTCAACTTTTGGTATTTTTCTTTTTTTTTCAGTTCATGTCCCTCAGGAGAGTCTTTGATTCAGTAGGCGAATCTTGAAAACCTTGCTTTTAATATCGGTCGTAGAGGAGGCTAACTGAACCTCATAATCCCAAGGTCAAGGGAATAGTGTTGATGGGATCGCTGTAACATGAGAGCACAATAAACACTCTCCCGCACACTCAAAGCCTCCCAAGTTTCTGTGCTAGACTTTTTTTTTTTTTTTTGGGACAATTCACAAAGAGTTGAGGACTACAGCAACATAAAGAAAACATGATACACTTGATCACTTGCACCCCATGTAAATACAAATATATACAGATGTTTATATAACGTTCTGTAAAAGTAACCCCACTAGCATCCTTTACAATGCCAGATCTGTCCCTACTACTTACATGAGATTACAACATCTGTGACAAATCCAAAGTAATGTCACAATCTATTGATTTCTTGTTTGGTGTCACCGTTTGACTTGGTTTGCTGAGAAACCCTCTTTTGACAGCCACCAGACTTCCTTCCAACCACAATCTTAGACGTATGGTTTATAATAATACTCAGATTCAACGCTGAGAACCTATAACATACGTTCTGGAGGTGACGCTTCTTTCAAATGTTCACATTCGCAGCCTAAGACCTCTTTACCATAAATTTAATCAATTGCTAATGCTTATTGTCTTCCATCTCTCGCGAGCTCAGTGCATTTAATTCCGAGTTGTCGAAACAGTCAAACCCGAAATCTTGAATACCAAAATCTTGACACTCAAGTAACCAAGTGCAATCTTCGTCCCATGATTGGTAACCCTTGTGGTTATAAATATTTTCTAGTGCCGTAGGAGCGTCGCTAGTATTGTTCCAGGAGGCATCAATTAGGGGAGGCTCGTCGATCCACAAGCTAGTTAATAAAGTCTCATCATTGCAAATACTACCTAACAAAAGTGATGACTCGTCGGTGGACCCATTCTCAGTTGGAGAGCTTGAATTATCCTCTGATGATGAGTTAATGGTGGCTTCATTTTCTTGACCAGCATTGTTGCCAGGTTCAGGGTCCAGAGACTCAGCACGTGTTGAGGAATTTTCCTCGGGCTTAGCTTCTTTGTGCAAAGGCTCGTGCGTGACAGGATCAATACCCATTCTGAGAAGCTTTTTCTTGATATGAGTGTTCCAGTGATTCTTAATTTCATTGTCAGTCCTGCCAGGCAATCTTGCCGCTATCTTAGACCACCTACAAGTATAATATAAACAAGGGAAATTTTATAATATTATCTAATTTATCTTATCCTGCCACTATTAAACCATCAATAAATAAAATGAATCAAGTACCAAGTTGACGTCATTGGAGCAAATTCGTCAAACCAAACTTATAGTTCATTATGGGTTAAGAAACTAGATTGTTCACTTTAATTTTAACCGTAATTTCCTGCGTTTAGTCTTCAATATTCCTATTTGAGTATCCTTACCAGAAAAGACGCCGTGTTTATATTATTATTGATTACAAGGCATCGATATGGTGGATAACACAACGTGGACCAGAGAATTTTAAAGAAACTTTGTCAACTAATGCAAAGAAATATAATATGTCAGGACAAAACACGGAATTGTTAAGTATATATGAACCATTAAACTTGTAAAATGTTCCATCATTAGCTTTTGTAGTCTTTTTGTTCATAATTTTGTACTTGGCACGGCTTATTAACCTAATGTTTTCGTGAAAGGTAAAGAATAATATGAAGTGACATTGAAGATTCACTTATTTCTCTGTTAATGGAAATAAAAAGAAAAATATAAAGCAAAGGTTATTTGTTCCTGTTGTTCTGTTACAACCTAGTTCATTAATTTTTATTCTTAACATAATCTTAAAATAGGCTAAACAGCATAGACGATCATGTGCTAAACTAATGAGTTTTTACTTTGAACGGAGACTTAGTAATTATTGCCTCCGTACTAAAGTTTTTGGTAAAATCACAAGAATTATGCGGAAAAAGAAAACATCAAATTGATTCTCATTCAATTAATAAAATAAAAGAAAAGGTTTTGAAATTTCTCTTCTAAATAATATAGTTAAAATAACAAGAAAGAAAGTGTTGCTGTACAAATTAACATATTTGGATGATTGATACATATGCATGTACATATCGGGATCATTTACAGAACTAAAACAACTTTATTCCTCGAATTAAATATGATCTCAGAAACAGTCAACCAAAGTTTACCAGAACATCTTGTTAACAACATAAATAAAAATAAAATGAGAAGCATAATCTTCTTTTTCATGATAATGAAAGACAGGCTTCAGAACTAATTTTTCAACGAAGTATGGTAGAAGAAAACCATGTCCAGAGCTACTAGACGCCGGAAGAACATCACTAGAGAAAACGGAAAATATCTATAATGCATTTTGTGAATGCATGCATCACATTTCGATACTATACGTACTTAAGTATGAGATTTGATTGACCTGTTTCCGAGTCGAGCATGGAGATCTATAACCAGCTGTTCTTCAGCTTCAGTAAGAAGACCTCTCTTCAAGTCAGGGCGGAGATAATTGGTCCAACGAAGCCGGCAACTCTTGCCACATCGACGGAGTCCGGCAAGTTTAGGGACAGCTCTCCAACAACACTGGCCATTGGTAAGAATGAAGTTGATAAGTTTCTTATCTTCTTCAGCTGTCCATGGACCTTTCTTGACCCCAAGTTTGTCACAGCAAGGTTGCCTTCCCATAGCTATACAAAACTAACACAAACCACAATGTTCAAGAGTCTTTCTCGCACCTTTAACTTGTAAAGACTCAAAAGCCCCACACCCACCAATGTATAATGCCCTTAACTTTAGTTACTTAATTATGCATAAGCGCACACACAAACATATACATATGTATAGATAAAGGGAGGAGATTCCCACTGGTTTAAGAAAATGACATGGGAACTAAAATGGCTTATTCTGGTGTCTGTGGACTGCGAATGTAGAAAATGAGTGAAAGTGACAAAATGGACAAAGCTAATATTTCAAGCACCCAAACAATCGCAAAGAAACTTTATTTCTTCCTATTTTCCTACACAAACCCACTCTGTGATTGCAATCTTACTCAACCATACCATCACCCATTTCGTCATCACCACGTTTACGTGTCCTTATTGAGGTAGTGTAGATTATTTTATGTTGCTTATAAGTAATATATCTTAATTGACATTAACAACATTAACCATACGATTCGTTGATAAAACTTTCCAAGATGATGTTATTGATCATGATTATGTTGACCCTCAAACCTACATCTAGCTAGTTGCCTAGTTCTATCATCACTTTGTTGAGTATGTTTAGGCAAATGAGATCGTTGAAACCCATTAACGAAGTACTTCTGCTTTAATGATTCTTCCACTCTGGCAACCATTCACAGCAAATCCACGTTTCTGGGCCTCCAAGCATTTCCTGATCACATGTAGGATGATAAAGTTGAATGAACATTAACTTTGTGCCTTGGAATTGGAAGGCACAACAATTTTAGGAAGTGGATCTTTTGAGATGTAGAGCCTAATTAGTGGAGTAGCTTGATTAATGAATATCACATGTTTGAACAATAATTATATCTTGACTGGCCAATATTAGTTATGCCTTTGAAATTAATTTTCCGAGGACATTCAGTCAGTGCAATTGTTCTATAGTATTTTTGAGAATTATTAGCCAAGGGGATTCTATGCTTACTTGCAACCAACAGAAGTAAAAGAAAGAATAATTAAATAAAGAAGATAAGCCGAAGTAATTCAGTGATTGCATCCTTCCCTCAAATTAAAAGATAATTAGTTCATTTCGATTTTGATAAGAGGAAAATGATTATTTACCATGATTATAACTCAACATTGATTCATCCAAAAAAACAATTTTATGAACAAGCACAAGAGTAGAATCTACGAACGAATAGGTATGCGGTACACATTCTACGCAAGCCTTTTGATTGCAAAATCAACTTTGGGTTTTCAAGTTAGAACCGTTTCCTCTTTTTTACCGCAGCTAGTGAAACATAAAATAAGAAATCCACATGAATTTTTTTTTTCCAACTTTTGCTGCTCGAGTCTTATCTTGCTATCCACGAACAATTATGCCCTCTATTTCGCTTAGGAAAATGAAAAATATCAACCATTAAACAACTTGCCAATTCTATCTACTTGTCTTCCAAACTGATCTATCGTCATCAACCATATCACATTCCCAAAGAAAACCCTGATGCACACTCATCAGTCTTGTTAAGGGTTTCGTATCTTCCACCCGATTCTCGATTTATTGGATAAATTCTTTTGACTGTAATTGGGAGCATAGATACCAAAAAGAAAAGATACATGATACCATTTTGTATATATAGCACATAGACTAGGACACAATCAGCCTTAACATGGATACATAGACTAGGATATGATCAACCTTAACATGGAATTGCTCTCCTCAAGATATTATCCAAATACTTGAACAGAAGTTCATGAACAATTTGGTTGTTTGCTATAAGGCAAGTTATATCGGTATCACTCTCACACTCGTGCGTGCACATCTTAGCAAAAAAGCACAGAGGAAATGTTTAAATTAATCTCGCCCGTCTTAGATAACATATTTTTGTTCATTAGATTACGTATCATTACATGCCTTGTGCCACGTAAACTGGTAGCTTAGTTCGAGATTCATGCTCCCCCGTGATATCTGATCCGGTTCGAGGTTTTGAAGCATCAAAATCCTGGTCATTAATCATCATAAAAATATCACACTACGTCATCTAGAAGAAATTTGGCAAACTTAGATTTTTCTTTTGGGGACTAACACGGCTCTACTTCATCGATCTCACACCTGTCTTCCCGCGGGAGCCCCCATGTCAAAGTTCACTTCCAACAACTTGACCTCACAAATTAGGTTTGAATAATGGCTTTTAATTGTAAAAATAATATGTATGTAGATTTGGGGTAGTTCATCATCCAGATTCTTGGTCTTTGACTTTTGAGTCCCTTGATTAGCATTTACAGGTGACCGTGCTGTTCAATGTGGACACTGTAATTAATTAATCTCAATTTCAATCTCTAGACTTCTTACGAGATGTCATGGTCAATGGATAATATCCCATAATTTTGTTTGTCTCATGCACACTACCCCTAATAGCCTAAAGGATATGTGGATAAATCTCATATAATTGTTTATCTTACATGACTGAGTCAATCCAACCTTCATACTGCCTCTGCCATCCCATCGCGAAGTGTTAAGAAATAAATAATGTTCTAAATAACTTGTAAACTACTAAATCCGAAATTGTTCGTTCTATGAAAATTTGTATCACACACATGCATGCTTTATGAGAAGTGTTTTAGGCACATACTTTACTTTCCCCATAAGTAAAGAGAAGCCACGAAAACTACGCAAGTGTGCAGATAGAGGTAGCTATAGCTATTCGCCTATGAAATCTCCCAGCATTTTTTACAATTCAAAGCTCGATAGATTGGTCTCGAGAACATTTTTCCGTACGACACTTGTAGAAAATTTTAAATTACCACAAAACTCACTTGTGTAATTGATCAAACCAAAACCATCACAGCAGTATCTCGGCTTACATGAACACAAGACAAAACAACTTTTTTTTGTTTTGGCCTTTTCTATTACAGCCAACATAAGACACAAAGTTAACATTATCTTTCACCAACTCTCAAATGTAGTGATACTTGATGTCAATGTTCTTGCTGCAATCACGGAATACAAGATTCTTTGTCGTTGCAATCGCTAACTTGTTGTCGCAAAAAATCTTTGTATACTTGATTTGTTGGTGCTTCAACTCACTAAGCATTATTCGCAACCAGACTGTTTGAGTAGCACAACTTGCTGTTATAATATACTCTGATTATGCAGTAGAGAGAGCAACCACTTGTTACTTATTAGACGACCATGAAAACACTCTAGTGCCAAGATAGGAAAAAAAATAAAACTAGAGGAACTCTTCCTCATCTCAACATCACTTGCCCAATTACTATCTACATATCCAACAAGCTCTACATCATTAGTATAGGAATAGAAAATACCATCACTAAGTGTACCTTTAATGTATCTCAAGAAATGCTTAGTTGCCTGCAAATGAGATTGACGAGGACTCTCCATAAATCTGCTAATTATCTCAACACCATAAATGATATCTAGCCTCGTAGCAGTCAAGTATTGCAAACTCCTAACTATTTTCTTGTACTTAGTTGCGTTAAGTAATTCACAACCACCATCTTTCACAAGCTTCAATTTTTCTTTAGCACGAGTCAAAATAGGGTTGCATGACTCCATCCTAAATTTCTTCAAAATATCACCTGCATACTTTTTTTGGGAAATCAAAATTCATGCATTTGTTTGATTCATCTCAATACCAAGGAAGTAAGACGTCAAGCCCATATCGGTCATCTCAAACTAAGAAATCATAGCCTCCTTGAAACTCGCTAAGATTATTGTCAGTGAAAATTAAATCGTCCACATAAAAGCATACAATGATAAAATCACCCTGTGGATTTGATTTAATAAACAAAATATGCTCATAAAAACATCTCTAAAAGCCATTATTAACAAAATAAGAATCAATATGAGTATACCATGCCTAGGCGCTTGTTTTAATCTATACAAGACCTTATTCAACCTATAAACCGTGTCTTCTTCACCCTTCTTAACATAACTTGGAGGTTGTTCAACATACACTCCTCCTTAAGAGCACCATTCAAAACTTTACATCTATTTGGAATATTTTTCAACTATTTTGGGCAGTAAGTGAAAGTAATATTCTCATAATATCAAGTCTAACAATAGGAGCAAATACCTCAAAATAACCAATACCTGGTTTGCTTGTAATCTTTAGCTACCAAGCGAGTTTTGAAGTGATCCACCTCTCCATTGGGCTTGTATTTAGTCTTATATGCCCATTTAACACCAATTGGTTTCTTTTCCTTGGGAAGTGTAGTAAACTACCAAGTATTATTCTGTTCAATAGTATTATTCTGTTCAATAGCATAAATCTCATCATCCATGGCTTTCACCCAACAATCATCATGAGCAGCATCCTCAAATGACAAAGGATCACAATCTGCAAACAAGGCATAATGAACAATATCATCAAAAGAATCACAACTAGTGCTATAAACATAATCCTGCAGATAAGTAAGCATGCGTCGCTGTCTTTGTGGATGGCTAGAAGTCTCTGCAGGAATTGACTTCACCTTAAGATCATCATCAATTCTTCTAACCATAACTGGAGGACTTGGTAGTGAACTTTTTTCTTCACTTGACATATATCAAATACCATCTTCATCAAAAATGGCATCCTTGCTAACAACATTCTTCTTGGTCTCTGGATTTTATAACTTGTACCCTTTTGTCACACGACTATAGCTAATGAAAATACATTTTTCTACTTTGTCATCTAGCTTCTTCCTCAACTCATCAGACACATAGGCATAAGCATTATAAACAGACACCTTGAGATGACCAATATTGGGCTTCTTACCTGTTCAAGCTTTCTATGGAGTTTTCCCACAAGCACTCTTAGTAGGACATTGGTTTAAAATATAAATAGCACAAGAAACTGCTTTTACCCAAAACTTTTAGGCAAAATTTTACTACGCAACATGCATCTCACTATATCCATAACAATTCTATTCTTTCTTTCCGCCACGCAGTTTTGTTGAGGAGTGTATCTAGCAGTTAGTTGATGCTTAATGTCATGTTTTTATAGGAAATCGTCACAAATAATATATTCAGTACCCCTACCAGTTCTCCAAACTCTAAAAGTACACCCATTTTGTTTTTCAACATAAGTTACAAAACTCTTAAAGGTGTCACATGCTTTAAATTTACGCTTTAATAAATAAACCCAGGCCTTTCTACTATAGTCATCAATAAAAGTAATAAAATACCTGCTACCACCATTAGAAGGAACCTCTATAAAGCACAAATTTGAACGAACAAGTTCAAGTGGTCTAGTTGCTCTCCAAGATTTGCCTTAAGGAAAGGATTCCCAATGCTTCTTCCCTAAAACACAAGTCTCACAGACTTTTTCAAGAGCACTAATAGCTAGTAGGCCAAATACCTATTTCTTTTTAGAAAAAAAATCAAGACTTCCAAAATTCAAATGCCTAAGTCTCATATATCATAGCCAATTATCATCACCAATTATAGAAACATAAAAGTAAGATCCATTATAATTAATTTGCACAAAAGGAATAAATGATTTCTTGACATGTGTACCTTTGCTTTCATGCGATGCTCTACATCATAAATAATGCATCCATGATTGTTGAAATGTAAGTCATAATCTTTCTCTGCCAATTGCCCTACACTTAAAATATTTTGGCTAATATTCAGAGAGTAAACACTTCTAAAATATAATTAAGTGTTTTGTTCTTCAATATGATTCCAATCTTGCCTTTCCCATAAACCAGAATATACCAATTATCTCCAAGTTTTGTTGATGTGTGAAATGAATCCACTAAGATTATTACTACACCCTGTATCCAATAACCACTGACAGTTATATTCACCTCCAATGTCAGAACTAGCAATCAACAAAGTTTTTGTGTTATCACCACCATTTCTTGCGACTTTCGCATGACAATATTCCCTATAACTTTCGCATGACGACCTCTATTTTCTAGTCTCGTCAAACAATAATCTCTGCTGAAATGACCATACTTCTTGTAATTATGACATTGATTATGAGACTTGCAATCTGACTGACAATGCGTATACTTTTTGCACTTGTAACAATGAATATTAGATGTATCATAGTTTTGATTAATATTACCTCTTCCACCATGTCTCTAACCAGACCTAAAATTACTGCCTCTTCTCTTACTTGATTCGCGTTTGTTCATTGACTCATTCTTTTCTTCCTTTATATTTGTTTGAGCTTTTAGTGCCTACTCAGTAGCTAGTGCAGATCTCTCATCCAACTTTTGTTCCTATGCTTCCAATGCTCCCTGCAGACCATCAATTGTCGCAATCTTTAGATCCTTCCCCCCTTAATAGCAACTATAACATTAAATCGCTCAGTCAAAGGACGAAGAATCTTCTCTATGATTTGAACATCAGAAATGGTTTTCCTATTGGCCCTCATGTTGTTGACAAGTGTCTGAGTGCGCATAAAATAGTCAACAATCTTCTGATTCTTTTCTTATTGAAGTAGCTCAAAGTGTCTTCTGCATGTCTACAGTCACATCTTCTGAACTAGTTTGGCACATTGGTAGGACTAAGATAAAATGTTCAAGCCTCCTTTGACAACTTTACATTAATAATTTTTTGAAGCACAAATAACTCAATACTTTGAAAAATATTATGGGTAGCCTAATCATCTTTGTTGCGAGCACAAGTCAAATCTCACCTTTGCTGCTCTTATCATATTTTCAATCTTTGCAGGTTCAGGAACTCCATGCTCAACAATTTCCCAAACACCCAAAGTTTTTAGAAAGAATTGAATTTGAACCATCCATGTTTGAAAATTTTTCTTCCCACCAAATTTGAAGACAGGACATAGAATGTACTACGTGATTGCAGCCATCCAGCATCACCTCACTAAAGAATAGAGTATTCAATGAAGAAGCAGAAGAATAAGTGGACTATAGTTATTGTCTTCTCAAGTGTCAAGTGGGCCCTGTCTGCGTAAAAGAAGAACTTGCTTGCTGATCTTTTAAAGTGAACCTAAGCAATACTTGACAGGGCAAAAAGTGATTGCCTTCCTCAAGTTTCAGATGTCGATAAATTTAAATAACCACAAATCTCACTTTTGTAATTGATCAAACCAAAAGCATTATAGCCGTATCTTGGCTATGATGAACACAGCACAACAAATTTTTTTTCTTTCAGTTTTGGACTTTTCTCTTAAAGCCACCATGCGGCACAAAGTTAACATATATATGCCTAGGTTAAATAAAGATTTAATTGTATGTAAACACTCACAGCAATATAAACAATAAATAAATGACAC
>JAOQMS010000180.1:35543945-35556468 GCA_027563885.1 Erythroxylum longipes
AAATCCGTCCCAATGTGAACAGTCGCAAATTAGTAACGAATTTCGGGACCGTTTTTTTCGTTCGTAAATTTGGTTCGGAATTAGGGACGGATTCTTATGAACTTTACTACGCGGACTTTGCCACCAAACTTTGCAACCAATTTTGGGACGAAAAGTTTGGTCGGTGTAGATGTAGCGAACTTTGGGGATGGATTTGGGGACGGTTTTATTTTTTAACCTAGTTCGGTCCCAAATTCTGTCCCTAATTAGGGACAGAAATTATCCGTCCTTATTTGCGATTTTTCTTGTAGTGTGAGTAGCATTTTCTACATAATGGATTAGAAAATACTAAACAGTTTCAAGAAATAAACATTTAAATCTTACTATTTCACAACATGAGGACAAAGACTTGCCTGCATTCCTCCCTTACCAATCTGCAGATCTAAGGACTAAAAATCATAGCAGCATTCGATAAAACCAGCAAAGATACCAAGGAAACAACAGAAATAAAGTAACAATTTGTCACCAAGAAGACAGTGTGAATTACCTAAAGACGTTATTAATAAATGGTATACGTTACATGAAAGAATTTGTCAGGCGCCATGTAACTAGCATATGAATTAGTATGCAGGAATTAGAAAATAACATATGAATCAAAACAAATTGTTAAATGAATATGTGAAATCTTTAGTTACTAGACCTCAAAATCATTCCCTGCAACATAAATAGGAGTAGAAGGATATTGATGTAATAGCATTAGAAAGTGTTAATGATAGAGACCTCCAATTGCATTAGCATGAGAATGAGTAATAATAACCACATCAATTGTTCTTAGCCTGACATAAATATAGCTAGTTAGCCTAATAGTGAAGGCAATAATACGTGGCGGAGAAAAAATCAATTTAAATCAATGTATAACTTCAAAATGGAATAAATTAATTCCAAAAAATGAGTTAAGTCTCGCTAGGATTCAAGCTACAAGTAACTAAAATTATAAAACAAAGGACAGAATAAAGAAAGATCATTACTTAACTAGAAGCAAGCTTAAATAATCCGCCTAAAAGGCGAGAACCTATTTCTGGAAGCCAACAAAGAAGAGTTTTTGAGAAAGACACCATGTCCACAGGGACCGAAACTGGTCAGAGAAGTATTTACATGAGCAGAAATGGTAAATTAAACCATTTCTTTTGAACTAAAACAATCAGAAGTAGTAAATTAAACCATTTCTTTTGAACTAAAACAATCCAAAAAAAAATCTATTGTTATGAATTGTACTTATATTAGATGCTTAAAACACTAAAAATTTGAAAAATGAAACAGACAGAGAGGAATGGTTCGAAGTTATTAGATTTGTCTCATTAGGTTTTAGAACAGAAGAGCTAGATGGAAATCAAAGCAGATTGAGCAGGATTACAAAATATTAAGAGCAAACTATGACAACTTAGCATCTCGTTTCGAGTCTTTGAAGAATGAGTCGCAGTCCCCACTTACTCAGGTGTTTATCTACCTACCAAAACAATATAAAGAAAATACAAAATAAACGAACTATTTGGAAAACCCTGCGGCGAGAATGGAAGTTACAACGAAATGCAAATACCCAATCCAACTATTGCTTCAGACAAGGAAAACACCCATTTTGAATATGAAGGGCAACAAGCTATAGAATAAAAGACTAACCCAAATGCAGGAGACCATCGAAGAGAGCAGAGGCTGAGAGATGAGTATTTTTGCTTTTAGGGCCTTTTTTGAAGTGCCTTTTCCCATTTTCATTCCCCTTCTAATTTTTGGTGATGCCTTCGGCGTCGATTTCTAAAATTGACGATTTCAAAAATCATTGCTAAAGTTGGACAATTTTAGAAATCACCGAAAAAAGTTAACCATTTGACAACCATTTTATAAAATCATCACAACGACGATTTTATAAAATCATCACAAAAAGTTAATCCTCAATATAAATGCTGCAAAACTTTGGATTAACTTTGGCATGATTTTTAATATTGGGTGAAAATTTTCAAAAATATTGTTAAAAGGTCACCTTTTGGTAATAATTTTTAAAAATCGTTGCCAAACTAATCTACATGAAATAAAACTATGGATCGACCTTTGACGATGATTTTCAGAAATCATCATCAAAGAAATATATATGTGGCAACAATTTGGAACAACCTTTGATGATGATTGTGATCATTTTTTAAAAACGTCTCACAAGACTTACCCTTTTGTGACGATTTCACTAAAGCATTACCAAATACAATTAGAAGCTATATTCCATTTTATGACATTTGTGATTATAAGGAATTTATGTTACCCTTGTAAGTATATACACAAATTCCTAAAATAATAATGATGATCAAAATAACTTTCAGATTTAAATATCTTTTTTTTTGTCACCTATGAACACCCACGAGTGACTAACCAATTTTGTTAAACAGACACCTGAAATATCACTTATATCTCTCTTTGTTCTTAACTTTAATAATAACTCAAGTTAAAAGATATATGTTATCATTTGGATCCCTTCTAATGACTTTTAATATTTATCCAACATATTTTGCTTTCAAATGGCACTCATCAATATATATAATAGGTCTATAAGCATTGGTAAACTCATATTTCAATTGTTCCAAAAAATATAATATAAATTGAATATACTTTAAGTGACCAGTGCAAATTGAGCAGGTCATGATTTTTTTTATAACCAAGAATTATTCTCTCAACTTCTTATATTATACTCCTTCATCTCAAAGCAGTAAAAACAAGGCATGTCTCTTCTCTATATGTTCTTTAATATTTGTAGTCTGTTGATGATAATATCATAAAACAACCCATTTTAACCCTAAAATATGTTATATAGTAATATGTATAATGAGTTCCACATACTTGTTAGCAATCCATTAGAAATCAATCTTGATGTTATCAAATGTTATACCATAAGTATGGGTATCTTAAAATGGCTTAATTTAAAATATATGTCCTTTTTATATAGGGTTTACATGTATTCTCCGCCAATGCATATTTCTTCTTGCACTCAACTGTAGATTTTGATCTGTCATTCTTAATACATGCATAGTCAAATCTCATTTGGATGCTTATATATGTTATGTAAATTCTTTCTAAAAGTATTAACATAATTAAAAAATATTTGGATGCTTATATTTTATAAAACCTTTCTAAAAGTGTGATCATAATGGTTGCTTCTTTGCATGCATTAGTAGGTACTGCAGTGGATTAATGGTTGCTTTAGTGGCTAGTTTAGTGGTTGATTTAATGGAGACTTCAATGATTGCTTGAGTGTTTGCTTAAGTGCACACTGGGTCATCATCATCCTTATTTACTTAAATAGATATATCTATTGCAAGGTCATTAAGAGTTTATAATTTTGGTTACATTTTCCCACCCAAATACACCTTAATTGTTTAAGTTTTCTTTCTTCTATTGTCTTTATTAATATCCTTACATCATTATCATTCTCTAGAGTCCTAAAATTATCTTCAAATGATTTATGTGAAAATTTATACATAAATTCTCATGATTTTACAAATCCTAATCTCATAGTATTAAGTATAAAGTCAACCGATATTATCTCATCTTTCTTATTGTCAAAATAGTCACGCTCTCTAACTTCATGTCTTATATTTGGTATAAACTTGAAATATCCATGATGAAAAAAATTAAGTCTAATTCTAGGGTCAAAAGTAACGATTATATTTCTCAACTAGTACCACAAAAGATAAGTAAATATAACAAATCATTCACATTATTAAGTAATTATTAATTGTCACAGAGAGAAAACAACACCAAGATAGGAAATTAGATTAAATGGGAGATCTCTTCATTTTATGAGTCAAACTTGCCTTATAGTTAGTGACAAAAGTAACATACTACTTAAATATTTCGATTCCTCACAAAATTGTTTCTATTTATTCTAATGCAACCAATTAAGAGTCAAATAACAAAACTCATAAGCAATTAGTTAAAACCCTATAAACCCACCATCACCATTGTTATTTTGCTGTCATAACCTCATTTAGAACCTACAAAATATGTGTATAATTTTCCCAACACCTAATAGCATATAGATTACTCCCAATATTTCATCATCACCATCTAATATCACATTTAAAGATCAAAATAAGAAAAATATAAACCTGCAAAAAAAAAAAGCAATTAATGCTCATTAATCTTTAAACTTATCAAAAATAGTAAAATGGCGTAACCAATGTAACTACTCTTTCTATCTTTTTGCCTACAATACATTGTAGAGAATAGGTCCTAAACAAGTCAACATGCAAATACAAGATTCAAGTAGCATTAAAAGAAGAAGAAGCCAATAATAGCCTAATATAGAGACAACATGTAAAAGTATAATTTTCAAAAACATAAATTGAGGTTTCGTGATCAAACCTATAAGAAAGTTGGAATATTTGTATCGTCCTTCATAGAAACTTCTAATTGATGTATGAAAATACTGCAAATCCCTACGAATGAAAGTTGAACCCTAATTTTCAAGAATATGGAAACAATTGAAGGTTAAAAGATCAAAATTTAACTTTACATACCTTGAATATTATATATCTCATCAATTAATTGCTTCACTCAACAGAATCCCTCCAATTTCCTTTGTCGATACCAAAAAAGAGTTTTGAGCTAAAAAATGGTGACAATAAGAAGAGAAGTAGTCCTGTGTGATCAAGTTCCACATGATGTTGTTAATTACGCCAACACTTTGATGTTGTTTTGCAGTGCTACATTAGTTTTTCTAACAGAAAATAATCCTAGAGGTTATAGGTGATAACTAATAAAAAGTATATAGATTAATGAAAATAAATTAGAGATTAGAATAAAAAAGGTCCAAAATCTAAAGGAGTGTAGTGTAATTAAGCCTTTTTAAATATAATTTTAGGTTATAATATAACAAAGTTATAAACAAAGAGTTGTACTTTTGTTGTATTTTAAAGTATTTAATAATAACATTAATAAATATATTTTGAGGTTATAATATAAGAAAGTTATAAAAAAGAGTTGCACTTTTATTGTATCTTAAAGTATTTAATCATAATTTTAATAACTATATTTTAAAATATATTCTTAGAGTTTGATTCAACATAATAAATCATGTTATAGAAAATAATAGAGAATTTAATTCTTGGTATGAAATTAAATTGCATATTAGTCAAAACAAAAGAAAATTAATTAAATTGAGTTGTATAAAGATGAGAAGTTTGAAATATGTGTTTTATTAAGGAGCTACATAGGTAGAGCGACAATCTCCTAGCTTCTGACTAATATTAGTTAAATTTTAACTGAATTGGTGAATTTTAATAATATTTTTCTTCCTCTATAATTATGGTATCGTTTTATTATCAATTTCAAAATTTTGCATATGATTTATTTTTATAAAATTTTAATTTTTAAATTGTGAGGAAGGAATTTTATTAATTAATTTTTTAAGTTACAATAAAATATGTCACGATTGCACGTGTGAAATATGAGAATCTAGTTCTTCCTTAACTAAAATTGAAGTACAATTGCAATTTTCAATTTACACACGCACAGCCCAATGACATAAGGTCAACGCTTATTATAGGACATAAGTTACTAACAAACAGGGTAACTTGACGTCTAACTGGTGTCAATTGACTTTCTTTACGGCATGGCTAGATTTTTAATGTATCTAGTAAAATAAAGTAACATTTATTAATTCAAAAGCTGTTAAAACCGTCCTTCCAATTACAAGTGCCAACTAATTATTAGCATACTTCATCCGAATCAATAAGCACATTGGTATTTAGATGACATTAGACAAAACTAGGATTAGAAGATGTACACACTTAAGTTACAATCGAATTTATATTCACTAAATTGAAACTAAAAAAGAGAGGTGATAGGTGTTTTTATCCTTTGTAATGGAACATATATTCACTAAATTGAAACTAAAAAAGAGAGGTGATATAGGTGTTTTTATCCTTTGTAATGGAACATCTACGCACTTTGCTTTTAAATAGAAAATTTTATAATTATTTGAACTCAAGAAGATTTCTAATATACGGAGACTATCAGAAACACTATAAACTGATTGGGACTATCCTACAAAGCAAAATATGGTAATCAGATGTGATTACTATTTGGAAAAGTTCGCTCTCTTCCTTTATTCAGAGTTAAATATCACTTTTTCGACTTAAAACTATTATTTTATCTTACTACAACAAAGTTGACATTTAGATACGTTTTTAAAGGGATGTTCGAAAAATCGTCAGAAAAAGAAATCATATTGCGATGACGTTGCCAAAAAATCGTCATTAAAACTAACGTTTAGCGGCTAACCAAAAAAACATCACAAAAGGAACAATATTTAGTGACGAATTATAAAAATCATCGCCAAATGGTGAACATTTAACAACAATTACGTAATTCGTCGCTAAATGGTCCACAATGAGTGACAATTTCATTAATTCGTCGCCAAATGAACTTTTAGTAACGCTTTTTAGGTATCGTCACCATAATTTGTTAAACATTTGGTGACCAATGTCCGAAATCGTCACCAAAGGGTCCACAATTGGCGACGATTATATAAAATCGTCAGTAAAAAAATGTTTGGCTTTTTGCTACATTTTTTAAATTGTCGCTAAAAGTTACCATTTGGTGACAATATTTGGAAGCGTTAAACATTCTATGATGATTTCTTAAAATTGTCACTAAATGGTCCGCATTTGGCGACAATATCTAGAAATCATCGCCAAATGTTCTACAGTAATTTGCAACACATTTGGTGATCATTTGCCTAAATCGTCACCAAAGGGTTGACATTTTTTCAAAATTGTTAAACTAACATTTTTATAATCTATCATAGTTAAGATATGCTTTGAATGTTTACAATGTATTGTGGAAAAAACACAAACAACATAATTTTAAGTGTTAAACAATAATATTAATTAATCATTAGTACTTACTAACATTGCAGAAATTGGTTATAAAATATTTAAATAATTGTATCAATATAATAATTGAATTATGGAGTAGTACAAACTTTGAATTAGAGGTTTAACAATTCATACAATTATAAAACAAGAACAATAACAGTCCACACTCAATAGTATATAGCTTGGCCCCTAACAAATAGAGAGGTTGTTTGACAAATTCTTACAGATACAACAATAATTCAACTTTAAAGCTGAGTCTAGTTGATTGCGTCAATAAATGACAATGATATAATTATTTTTTTAGATTCCAATTGACATGAGAGTTGGTAAAGGTAACTGAGTCCCCGACGTCTGGATTCCAGAGTAGGGTCCTTGCACGTTCGAAGGCACCAATTGAAACAGTAATAGTTCTTCCCTTAAGTGTAGGGTTTTTCACACCCTCTTGCAATAGCGTTTCTGCTATAGCTAAACTTGTAGAGGATACATAGCATAAGTTGCTAGATTTAATATGGAAGACAACGTCTCCAGATGAACTGCCAGTATGAAACGGTTTACCTAAAACATAATCAGTATAGAATGTAGATATTGTCATATTAGTAAACAGTTAAAAGAACTGAAATTGGGGTGACATGCATACATGAATGACCAGAAGAAGTCTGTGGAATTGACAAATTTTCCAAAACAACCGATTTCTGTAATCCTTTAATAACCGTTTCAACATCGCTTTCACCTCCATGGGCATATATGTCATCTTCGAGATTCAAGGAAGCTTAAAATAATATGTAGTATATACCATAAAATTTAAATATATATAATAACTTCATAAAAGGAAATGAGATGTACATAATAAGGAAAGTGACGTTGTTCAGATGATAGTAAACACCTTGAAGTAACACCTTGAAGTAGAAGATCGGCCATGGAAGGCAAACAATGATTAATGTATGAAGTGGAATTTTTGTTTACATTGTTTATTTTTTCCAGTAAGGACAATTTTACCACATTCCTCCCAATGAAATGAATTAGGGCCATCTGGAACTAGTTGTCACGTTGACATTCCTTGATTAATAATGTCAAGAGGTATATTATGCAATTGTCGATTTAGAATAAAATGATGATATGTTCAACTCCAATGTCGATGATAAGTGAAAGTAGTCCAGTTTTGTACTTATACATCTTCAATGTGCCTAATGATACGAAAGTTACCCTTAATAAAATTTCAGAAATCTATTGTGTCGTTTATATCACATGCAAAATTTAGAATTAAAAGTAAAATAGACATGACTATTTTCATGATGTACAGAAATATAGTATTATCTATATTGGGCTATATTACTATTAATGGAAATGAATTAAAGTAAAATACTCTTGAAGACCTTTCATCAAATAGTTCCGAAGCTTTGATGAGGGAAGCGTTAAAGGTCATTGGGAAAAAGCCAACCTATATACAAATAACAAAGATAGACAGTAAATTATCTTCGAAACACAACCATAAACACAACTTATACATCAAATGCATAATTAAGAACTCACAAGAACCAACTAAAGGTATAAGTTAAACTTAGCACTTCATTGATGAAAATAGAACAAAAGAATAATATCGATTCAGTTAATGATGGTTCTTTGATAGTGATGACCACAAAATAGAACCCAAACAGAAGAGAGGAGATAGTTTGCAGGATGTAGGATTTTAAGAAATGTTGACGGTTTGAACGAGAATGGAGTAGCATTTTATTGTCGTTGTGATTGAAAACCTAATACAAAATGACGTTTTTCTTGTTTAGGTAACGATGTCATATCTTGTTTACTGTAGTTGTTTATATGTACTATTAATTAATTTGCTAAGGTCTATTGTATTTGGTCAACAAATGTCAGATGTAGCGACTAATACATGGTTTGTCACCAAAGCACGCGAGTTCATAAATAATTTCTTATAAATTTATTTTCCTATTCCAAATAAAACATTTTGAATTAAAAATTACATTATTCAATTGAAAACTATTTCCAAATTAATTTGTTGACCCTTCAATCTGCAAAATTGTAATTGACTTATAAATTTAAATTAAAGATTAGTCATCCCAAAAATTAAGCAAATGAAGTACAATTGTATATATAACTGAGAAGATTAATTTTACATTTTGTATAATGTACTAGGAATACCTCATATATATTAATCAATTAAGAAAATTAAGAAAGTGAAGAGATTAATTCAGTTTTGGGCAACAATGTGGAAATTTGGTAGCAAATTGTCTACCATTTGCTACTAAGTGTGGTGGTTGGTTGCGAAAATATTCTTCTACGACTAAACTTACTTCTTCCCAAAAACCCTCGGGTATTTAAATTAAATGTATCTTTTTATACAAATAATTAGGTTAATGGTAGATTAAGGGCTAAAGGGTATATGTTGTCATGTTAGTGATGAATTTGGTTAAAATGAAATGTGGTTTGCATTCCTTATTATTTCAACTAATAACAAAAAGAAGATACAAATTTTTACAAATTTCCCTATTTTATTTTGTTTATCTACCAAATTAAAAATAAAGATTATTAATTCCCAAAAATGAAGCAAATCAAGAACAACTCCATATGTAAGTGTAAAAGACAAAATTTTCATTTTGTTATTCGTAATAAGAATACCTCATATATGTTAATCAATTAAGAAAATTTAGAATGTAAAGAAAATGCTTAGGTTTTGGCGACTTTGGGAATAATTGGTAGCGAATTGGACTGATAGGTGATGATAGCTTCGACTGTCGTAAAGGTTAAAAGGTTTAGTATTGGCGATGATTTAAACATTTGGTAGCGAAATGTTGAACAATTTGTGATTCTATATAATTTTTGTAGTAAACGTTTAACATCTAGTGATGTTTTGGATAATTGGTAGCAAATTGGAGTGATAGGCGACAATAGATTTGACCGTCGCAAAAAGGTAAAAGGTTTAGTATTGGCAACGATTTAAACATTTGGTAGTGAAATGTTGAACAATTTATGATGCTATTTTATTTTCCTAGCAAACGTTTAACATTTAGCGACATTGTGGATAATTGGTAACAAATTAGAGTGATAGGTGATGATAGTTTTGACCCTCACAAAAAGGTAAAAGGTTTAGTATTGGCGATGATTTATCAATTCGGTGGTAAAATGTTGTACAATTTATGACTCTATTTTATTTTTGTAGCAAATGTTTAACATTTGACGATGAAATATAGAATCGTTTCCAAACGTATCAGATGAGAAAAATTAAACAACGTCATTTTTATTCCAATTTGCAATGTTCAAACCGAAGCCCTCCCTCCCTTTTTGTTTTCATCTTATTCCTTAATTCTCTATCGTTTTATTGTTTCGTCTTTGTCATTCGTCATCTTCATTTGTTCTTTCACAGATTACTTCCATCGTCTCTTTACATCGTCTCTAGCTAACCGTCCGTCGAGGTAGGTCATCCATGCTCTGCTATTAGGTGTTTTTTTTCTGCTTTAATATTTGTTGTTTAATGGTTTTACATTCGTCGGTTTTGTTACTATGGATTGAGTTGGCTATATTTATTTTGGTGGATAATGAGTCATTGTTTTTTGTTCTGTGTGAATGTGGTGAATAATGGACAAAGATTGCGATTTTGTTATTAGTTAGGGATGAATTTGTGATGCATACTAAGTGTTTGATGAAAGTTCTATTATGGATGACCATTATTTTTTTCCTAGAAAATTATAACAGCTGCATTTCTTTTAATGAAGTAAAAATGTTGATAACATATATAATCGGAAAGATGTTTTATTTATGATTCCACCAAAGATGAAGGAGTTTTGACTCAAGTAAAGAAAGAGACACTTTAAAAGCATCAAAATAAGGATCAACAAGTATTAACATCGATCCATATATCCCTGAATAAAACTATGATTAAGAGGGTTTTAAGAGTATTGAATATGAAGAAGGCATGACAAATTTTACAAAAATCTCTCAAAAGAATTGATAAAGTGATAAAAATTGATCTTCCAATCTTAAGGGCATAATTTAAAGCACTTAAGAAGAAAAATTCTAAAGCAATTTCATATTATTTCATTGAAGCATTGACAATTGTCAATTACTTATGAAGATGTGGAAAGACATTAGAAGATATTCGAGTGGTTGAAAAAATTATTTGATCATTTAATCTGAAATGAAATTACGCTGTTGTAACTATTGAGGAATCAAAAGATTTAGGTTTTATGATGATTGATCAACTCACGAGTTCTTTACAACCTCGTGAAGAGAGGATGTATGAGAAGGAGCCATAGACAAAAGTTTTTTCAAAGTTGAACTTGAAAGACAATGAAGATGAAAAAAATGATGGCAAAGAAGAGTTTTGAAAAGAAAGAGGAAGAGAAAAGGGTCGTAGTAGAGGGCATGGCAATTATCTAGCACATGGAAGTAGAATAATTGACAAAAATTTAAACAAATATGAAGTTCCACATTAAAATTATCATATAAGAGGACATGATAAAATCTACTAGTATAGAAAAAGGTGTACGAGTTAATATACAATTTTAGGTAATAATAAATTTAACCATTATGTAGCATATTTGTTTTCATGTTCGCATTAACAAGCGACTCCAGACTGCATGGGGTTTGCTCTTACACTCTTGTTCATCAAATTCATCACTTTGCTATGCATGTCTAGAAGCTTATTTACTAAACACTCCCCTTAATTAACGTTCATATCCTTAACACCTATATTCATCTGTACATACGGAAAGACTTGAAAATAATTCCTTTGAAGCTTAGTATTTATTGTGCAACTAATATGAAATGTTTTTATTTACATATTCAATCTTCCCCACAAAACAAAAATCACAAGTGCTAAATTAGGCAAAAGTTAATGAGGCATACTAGTGAGATTGAATTTTGTTTAGTGTATGAGGAGAGGAAATCTCATATAATTAAACATTCCAATATACATCTTTTTTTCTCCAATGAAAATGTGAATACCTTACAACTCAATCTTAGTAAAGCATTTAATGCAATTTTGACTGTATTCTTGTTTGATAGTTTCAGTTCTATATTAATTTTTATTTGATTTTTCTCTTAAAAGTAATGTTTCATTTAGATTATACATATATATACATTAAGCCAAATATTTATATATTAGATGGTATGTGACTATTAATTGATAAGGATAAGTCTTTCAACTAAGAAATATTAGATTGGCTGACAACTATGGTTCAATTAACTCCTTTTTCTTTTAACAATGAGCCTTACAATTCTCTAATCCCTTATCATATATTTAATAATTTAAATTTGATAAGAAAGAAGATACATACACAAGAATAAAGGAAAGAATATAGCATATAACGAGCCTAATTAACTTGTATGTTTTTCAAGTCTATGCATATAAAGAAATTTCAAATGCTTGCCAGAAAACACAATCTTCAACATCCAAGTTAGGGATAAGTACGTTCTAATTTCTATCTACAAGTCTTCAATAGGACATAACCAAATGTAACATCCCGCTTCCAGACAAAGGGTTGAACCATGGAAATTGGTACACGGGAGAACAATTGGAGAAATTAGAAAAATACATCTCATGCTCATGCATTTGTGAACAGTGATTTTTGCACATGAAAAATGTCTGTACATGCATTCATGACATTTTC
>JAOQMS010000180.1:35556568-35568247 GCA_027563885.1 Erythroxylum longipes
ACACCACCCTCGCGGGGCACGAATTCGGATATCACTATCGATATCGGGTTCGGGTCCAGCGGGAGTGGGGTGTTACACCAAATTTACTGTAACTCTGGCCAATATGGATTTACGTTAACAATATTGTTATCAACTTATAAAGCCATTAGATTATCCTTTCCTCTTCCCATCTCTTTTGCAACTGATGGAGCTTTTACAAAAGAAGCATATGCCCCCCAGAAAAAAGTTAAGAAATGAAAGTGAATGCTAACTTCTTGAATGTATACATCTATGAAAATATACTTCTTGAATGTATAGATCTATAGTTTAAAATGATTGTTTGGTGTGTGAGAAATCTCTTCACTTTTAAAATACTTTGTCAACTTGTTCAACATCCTTTGTTGTGTTTTAAATATGGTTTTATAATACCATAAAGAAGAAATTTTGTGTTTAGTTATTGATTGTGTATAGGTTTTATTTGCAGATTTTATGTTCCTCTATTTGATTGGAGCCAAAACTGTAGAATTTGTGTGTCATCTTCAGGTATATTCTCCCTGCCCACCACATGTTCCACAAAAGCAACTATTGTTAATGCGAATCAGTAGTAACCATTATTGTTATTGCGAATAAGTAGTAATCATCTTACTAATTAGATTGTTAATTAATTGTTTTATATATCGATTGTCATTTCATTTTGTTGTATATTGTTTACGTAATTGGTTTGTATGAACTGAAACAACGTTGTTGAGTGGATAGTAAACAATGCCACATACCTTAATTACATAGGTTTTTTAATGTAATTAAACGAAAAATGCATGTAATAACTCAGTTATCTTCCTTTATTGTATAGCTAGATAGATAAGAGTTAGATGTGTCATCGAAAATGGTCAACTAAATACGTAGAAGGAGTTAAGAGTTTCATGCAATTTGTAAAAGATCAAATGGGTGATGAAAGTAATATTCGTTGTCCATGCATCGATTGCTTAAATGTCAACTTCCAAAGTCAAGATGTGGTATATAATCACTTACTGATTTAAGGCGTAAACAAATTCTATACTCCTTGGCTTTATCATGGTGAATGTATGGAAGCAAGGTGTAGTAGGAGTGGCGGTACGTGTTATGATGACAGTTACAATAATGATTAATGATGGTGATGATTATAATGTCAATGATGATGGTGATGATGGGATTGATGAGATGTTATACGATTGTTAGAATTATATGAAGACTATGAATGAAACAGGAATGCCTAACATAATTGGTAGTATTACATAAGATAATTTTAGAAAGTTATTGAAAGTTGCTCAAGAATAATTATATTTTGGGTGCTCTAATTTCTTACAACTATCATTTTGTTGTGAAGTTGTTGCATTTGAAGGTTTATAATAAATGGAGTAACAAGTCCTTCAACATGTTAATGACTTACTGAATGATGCATTACCTATTGGACACAAGTTGCCAAAATCTTACTATGATGCATAGAAACTATTAAGGGACCTTGGATTGGGATATATTTCAATTCACGTGTATAAGTATGACTGTATTCTTTTTTGCAAGGAAAGTAAAGATCTTCAGGAGTGTACTATTTGTGGTACATCAAGGTGGCAAGTGGATGATAATCCTTCGATACTTCCCTATTAAACCACGATTACAAAGACTTTTTATGGCAACAAAAACAACCATAGATGTGAGGTGGCATAAAAATAAACGCGTTAATGATAACATTATGTGTCATCTAACCAAATCAATGGCATAGAAAGAGCTTGATATAAAGTTTCCATGGTTTGGACAAGATTGTCATAATGTTCGACTTAGTTTGGCCTCAGATGGATTTAATCCTTTCAGTAATATGAGTAATTCATATAGCATGTGGCCGGTGATTCTAGTACCATAAAATTACCTCAATAGAAGTGTATGAAGGAGCCTTTTATGTTGTTGTCTTTGCTTATTCCAGGCTCTTGGTAAGGACATCGATGTACACATGCAACCATTAATTGACGACTTAAATAATCTATGGGAATTCGGATTACAAACTTTTGATGTTATTGAAGGCGAACCATTTCTAATGCTTTTGTGGACTATAAATGATTTCCCAGCTTATGGGAATTTGTCTGGGTAGAGCACTAAAGGGTATGTGGATTGTCCTGTGTGTAACCATCAAACATATTCAAAAAGGATACGAAGTAAAATATGTTATACAGGTCATCGTCATTACCTGGAACATGGGTATAGATGGTGAAGTAAATAGTTTAATGGCACAATAGAGTTAGGTGAAGCTCCGATGCAGTTGTCTGGTGATGATATTGTTTACTAGCTTTCACATTTGAGTGACATTACACCTGACAAATACCCAAGTAATAGAAAGCGTAAGAGAAATGATGTTGAACTAAATTGGACAAAAAGCATATTTTTTCAACTTGCCATATTGGAAGGAATTACTATTGAGGCACAATCTTGATGTCATGCATATTAAGAAAAACATTTTTAAGTCCATTTTAAGGACTGTCATGGGTATTGATGGGAAATCCAAAGACACAATTAAGGCTAGAGTTAACTTGGAGGACATGAATATTAGAAAGGACTTACATTTGAAAAGAAGAGATGATGACTCATACATTATTCCCCCTGCTTGTTACAACATGTCAAAATGTGAGAAACAATCATTCTGTCAGTTCCTCCAATCAGTCAAATTTTCTTATGGGCATGCATCAAATATAGCGTTGTGTGAATGTTAAAGAAGGAAAAGTGTTCGGGTTAAAAAATCATGATTGACATGTACTTTTGCAACGACTACTTCCTGTTGGAATACGTGAGTGTTTGCGGAAGGATGTGTCTGTTACTTTGTTTCAATTAGGAGAGTTTTTTAAGCAATTGTGTTGCAAGACACTTAAAGTTGAAAAGCTTGATAAAATGGAAAAAGACATAGCATTGATTCTATATAGGCTTGAACTATTATTCCCCCTATATTTTTTTGATGTTATGGTTCATTTGGCAATTCACTTACTATATGAAGCAAAACTTTATGGACCAGTTCAATTTTGATGGATGTTTCCGATTAAAAGTTAATTCATATTAAATTCAACAAGTATTTTCTATATTATATGTTTGTAACAATTCTTAAGTTTATAACTATTTATGTTTAGGTTTTTATGCTCTCTTAAGTATTATGCACGTAATAGAGCTTGACCAGAAGGGTCTATTGCAGAGGCTTATATAGCAAATGAATGTTTGACTTTTTATCCAATGTACTTAACTGATATGGAGAAAAGATTTAATAGACCAGAACGTAACTTTGATTTTCATGACAATGGTGGGTTGTCTATTTTCTCCCAAAAAGTTAGGCTACTTGGTGTGGGTAAATATGTTGAGTTAATTAAAGATGAATTTGAAATCGTCCATTGGTATATTTTGAATAATTGCGAGAAAGTTGATATATACATGGAGAACGTATATTCCTTTTCATTTAATCAATCATATTCCAATTTTCTTCATTCATTCTGAGATTTTACTATCGTTTTCTTTTTTAAATAGAGAGCACAAAGACATAATTCATAGCAAAGGGATTATTAATGTTGAAGAAAGACATAGGCAGAAGTTTGTATCATGGTTTAGAAATTGAGTAAGTTTCATATTCATTACATATTATGAAAATATGAGAATATGTCTCATCCTCATATTTATTTTCAATTTGTCGTATAGATGATACGGTTACATAACCTTCACTTGCAAGAAGTGACAATAATATTATATATTTTGGCATATGGGCCTCATATTTGTGGGATAAAATACATAGGTTGCATTATTAATGCGGTGAGATTTCATATACAAGATCAAGATAGTCGAGTTAGAAGTCAAAATAGTGAGGTTGTCGTTGAAGGATTCCATGACTACGAAAGCATTCACTTCTACGGTGTCATCTTTAAAATAATAGAGTTGCACTACACTAAGGATAAGAAGGTTGTTCTACTTAAATGCAAATGATTTGATCTAACTGACATAAAAGTGAACGGGCATATTACTAGCATAAATGTTAGTAAGACATGGTATGATAATAATCCTTTTTTCCTTGCAAGTCAAGTCAAACAAGTTTTCTATGTCCACAATACTGTATTGGGTAGCAATTGGAATGTTGTTCAAAAAGTTTCAATAAAGGAATGTGTTTGATTTTTGGGAAAGGGATATTGGTCAATTGGATGAGGATGTAGGTGAAGTCTTTCAAGATACTGGATTGGAGTTCAATAACAAAGGCGTTCCAGTAGAAGATGTAGAAATATCATCATTCAATAGGAGATATGTCGAGCCCAACATAGTTCAATTAGATGAAGTCCAAGCCCATGTCATATTACAAACAGAAGAAGACTATACTTAGGATGACTTAAATGACAATGACGATACTTTGTTCGAATATATTAGTGATGAAGAATCCAACAATAATGTACATAATGATGATGATTTGCAAAATATTGATCATGATGATTGAATGTAAATAAATTGTTTGTATTGTTTGAAATGTTATGTTCATAATTGCCTTATGTTGTTAATGTTTTACTTATATTAATTTACAATGACTAAATGCATATTTTTAATGTTTCACTTATGTTTTTGCGGAATGTTATACCAAATGTTTAGTATTTAACTATTGATCTCCTTATATCATGTGGAATATTGATGTTTGAGTTAAGATTATACGTTATGTTCATATTTCGTTTTACAAATGTTCAATATGATGGCACCTGGTAGAAACAAGGGAAAGAGGGTGGTAACAACTGAAGAAGTTCCTCCCACACAACAACTATCAATTCCATCCTCGAATGAAAAAAGTCAACTACAACCTTTACCGATATCATCTGTTAGTAATAAGGGATCTTCAGGTATGTCATTGTTAACCAAACATATTTACATTAATGCTGAAATTACTTATTACATTTTTAGTGTATTTTTCTTATTATGATTTTTTGTTTTCAGGTTCCAATACTGGCATTAGAAAATGAGGTAGAGATATCACAAAAGGAGCTGAGTTGCAATGGATGAATGTTGCAATGGGTAGCAAATTGTCTGTGACCATTGACTGCACACAACGTCGCCCTCTGGATAAGATCCAATCTACAAAATTGTCCAGTGAGTTTGGCATCGTTGTGAGGAATGAATTGCCTTGCCTTCAGCATGCCAGGCAATTGAAGGAAGATAGCTTGCTCCAAAACGCTTTGAACAAAGTTTTGGTAATATTTCAATTCATTTGATTATATGTATTGCGATTTTACTTAACAAATACAGTAACTTAAAGTATACGTGTTCTTCACAGATGAAGCTCAATATCGTTGATATCGACAAGCTTGAAGTTTCAAGCTGTGTTAGTTCATTGTTGAAACAAAGGGAAAAGGATCATTAATATAGACTTCATAAATATTACTAGTCTTTCCCTTCTGATGAAGAGGCAAGAAGACATGTTCCAGAATGGGTGACTCCAGAAAATTGGAGTTAAATGTGTGATTATTAGGCCTCAACGAAAGTTCAGGTTTTTTTTTCTCTTCATTTTTCCTTCCATTAATTTTGTTTATACATTTTATGATTACTTCTCTTAATTTAGAAAAAGTGAGAGAAAGCCAAGGTGAACAGATAAAAAATGAAGACTCTTCAAAACACCGGCTCCAAATCATTTGTTGTCGTTCGATAAGAATTTGTAAGTGTAACGTTTTCAACTTATTATTCTATTTCTTAATATAATAAATTCTATTATCTTCTAATTTATTAAATTCATATAATAAAGCCAAACATAACTCTAAAGACAAGCGTATGATAGGATCACACTCTACAAGCTAACGCACTATAAGGAAGGTGAAGGCTGAACGTCTAAAGAGGCAAAAAATAATTATGTAAGTATAAATAAATTAATATTACAATTTATTTTTCTACGTAATACTAAGTAATAATTTTTTAGTTAACTTAATTTTGTACTTTAAATTGTAGGACAAGATACAGAAGTTATTGAAGACATCATTGTCTGAGAGGAATCAGCCCAATGTCGATGACATTTGCAACAACGTCCTTGGTATAAGATTGGGCTATATCAAAGGTCTTATATATGACCCTAAGCCTATTGGTGCATCTTCGTTACGACCAACATATGTCACGGCACTTCAAGAGGAGAACCAAACATTGAAGACTAAGTTACAATTCATGGAAGAGAAGTTAGATCGTAATGTAAAAGAAGTGAACAAGCTTAAAAAGATGGTCAACCAATTATTAGGCTCAAAGTATGTCAGTAGTAGTAACGACGATGAGGAGTCTTATTTTGTATATGACCTGTAATTATTTTTTTAATATAAAATGCATTCCATTTTTAATGTTAATTTTATTTCAATTTATTATTATTTAAAAAATATGTCACCAATATTAATTATAAAATTTAACTAATTTATATTTCAAACTATCTTAAAAATTGTAATAAATTAAATTAAATTTGTTTTTAACAATTATAATAAAATTTAAATTTAAAATAAAATTTTTGTCAATAAAAAATATTAGCTACCAGAACAAAATCATCACAAATTGTTATTACCTAAGCTTACAAGAACGATTATAAAAACATTTACCTACAACAACAAATTAGTAGCTAAAACTATTATGCTACAAAAATAAAATCGTCACAAAAAAGTATTAGCTACAAAAAAAAACTCGGTACAAAATGTTGTTACTTACGTTTACAGGAATGTTTCTAAAAATATTTACCTACAACAAAACATTTAGTAGCTAAAAATATTCTGCTACGAAAAAAATCGTTAATAAAAATAATTATCTACGACTACGGTTTAGTAGGTAAAAACTTTTATCTACGGAACATATACGTCGCAAAATATTATGTATGACGTTCTTTGATTTCGTTGGTTATATGTTTTACCAACAAGATTATTGTGTATACAAAACCTTTTTGCGAAGATTTTGGAAAAACGTCGTGGATATTTTTTTCTACCGAAATTTAGCGATGTTTATTTTTTGTTGCAAATATTAATTTGCGACGATTTCTTAATATTTAGTGACATTTATAAGCTTATCTTGTTATTAACCTAAATAATTTCTTTCAAATATTTGCAACAATTTCTTAATATTCAGCGACATTTAGTTTAGTCCCAATAAGCTTATCTGTTGTAGTCTTTGTTATTAACCTAAATAATTTCTTTAGACATCCTCGATTTCTTTCAGCACGTATGATGCATTCCGATCCCACTCGCGTGGATTATGAGGCTCACAAGAGTAGATTCACAATTATTTCCCAAAACACCACCAAGTACATATTACGGCGACATAAGACCTACCTAATCGGAACCCATGGATCATAGACATTGCGTCAGCAAAATTATATTATTTAGAAGCCAGCAATGCAAATCATTATGCCTAATATTTACGTAAATTTTTAGTAATATATTCGTCATTCGTGGGAAAGATAATATTGGATCATAATGCCCCCCTTGGTCTGAAAGGAATGTCAGCACCAAAGAGTAAGAAATATGCAAAGAAAAAGGAAAACCTTTTGAAAAGGGTCGTCACTACTAGTCTCGTTTTGAGAATCCCAACTTAGATAACATTTAGGTTAATTCGCGATGGAGAAAGGAAGAAAAAGAAAAGGAAGTCACGACTTTTTCTGGTTATGAAAAAATTATAACAAAGAAATGAGTTAAAGTTAGTTGGGGTTGAAACTTTTATTCCTAATATAATAAGCATATAAAAGCAGTCGCACGTCTCCTTAGTCAGCCCACTGACCAATCTGTAGGCACTCATTAGTGTATGAGAGACTAGCTAATTGGGCACTAAGCCGGTCCAAGTAATCAAAGCAATAATCAGTACTGTAATGACCAAGGGCAAAGGGGAATGGATTTTCTTTGTTATGTGGATCAGTAGAACATGTAAAATCCAAAAGGACATTAAAAATGAAAAAAAGGAAGTCTTGTGTTCATAACATAATGCGGTTGGTTGGTAGAAATGGTGGAAAGTGAGTTTGAATTTTAAGTAACATTGAAAGACAAGCTTGGTGAGGAATGAAGTACATGTAATTGCTTGAATTGCTCCGTCTTGCAGTTGAAACTTTCTCGTCTGTATTAATTACACAAGATGCTTGAATGTTATGGAGCCAACAGGGTCATGAATAGTGTTCCCCCAGTAGCCCATCCGACACAGAAGGGTCATGTCAGTTGTGGGTCAGAGGTCATTTTTATTAATTAAATAAACAAAAATATCACCTAATTAAAGGACTTGAAGCAATGAATGAATGAATGTGAATTTGAGGACAAGAAATAATGATGTTTGACTGTTTACAATTTTTACTAATTAAGAAAAGAAGTTAGTAGAGGCAGAAACATTTCACAGATACAAAAGACTAGTTCCTATAAGTACAAAATGCACAAAAAGTTTGGTTACGTTGAACTAAACTTGAATGTAAATTATGGGATTTTTCTACTGTTCGTAGCAATAATCTTTGGATGCGTGTTCCCGGATATTACTCATCACACTAACTAAATGTTTGGAACTTTAGAGACGGGGTCAATGGAACAGGTGTAAATCCTTTATGCTTTTGTGATGTACAAAAATTAAATGCATCGTATAATAATTCTTCAGGGGTTATGCCGGGCAGTTGGCAACTTGGAAAAAATGAGCACCAGATAACTAAAGGCCTTATTGAACACAACAAAATGATGGTGCACAAGCATGAATATTCCAAATCCTCTATGCCAAGTATATAGCTATCGAGATTCTCTCTCATTTCGAACACTAGAAACAGGCTTCTCCTGAAAAGACCCTAAAGTTACTTTCATTTATAAAACGAAGCTATTCACGGATTATATGAGAGGAAATACATTCACTGAAAAGCCATAGATGAAAACCTTTTAATACTGCACAAAAATTTCAACCAATGGTTCATTTCGATCCAGCGAATTTGTTCATCATTTTTGCAAGTACAGGAGCTAACTTGGGATTCGCCTGGTGCTTGGCAGGATTACCTGGATTATTCATCACTGCAAGAAAACCATCACCAGCTATGCATAAAAACAATCATCAAACATCATAAAACAGGGTGGAATTCGCAAGCCAAGTACTGTGTTGTGCCTAGTTATTCATTGTGCAACCATTACTGGACTTCACAATCAGGGCATGCATTTTTACCTAAGGTAGGTACATCTAATCCATGAATACTAAAAGCTAAAACTTGGTGCTGAAAGGGTAGGGTACAATGTCCATGAAATTCGTAAGTATTATGGGGGGAGAGGGAGACTATTCAATCATCTTGCTGAAAGGGTACAATGTCCATGAAATTCATAAGTACTATGGTGGGAGACTATTCACTCATCTCCATCATTAAGTTAACTCCTAATAGGTATTACAAATTACCGCTATTTTTCCTCTTTCACCGATGACTAGCACTATGACATCCAAGCCAACATAATAATGATTACTGAAACAATCGAAATTGTTAAGACATGGGTGATCATATCTTATTATTTAATTTTGGGCATTATTTGATAATTAGACCTAGTTGTCTTTATGTGAGACTCTTTCAAGACCAGTTTGAGAAGTTTAAAATCCTAATTAATATGGTATTTAGTATGCATATCCTATTGTGAGATAATGGTGATCTTATAGAATTTTAACTTGATTATGGTAGCTGGATATATACAAGTGATATTGTTGATGATGTTTGTGAGCTGAATGAGTTGAGATAGAAGTCCATTTGTTGCAAACTTCTTAGCTGATCACGTCACCCTTGGCTGAAGGTTTTTGTGCTGCATTTTTACTGGAGTTGTTCTTCTTTTTGGAAGTCTAAGCAATTGTTTTTCTAATGTGAGTTTAGCGTGATTTGGTTGACGGTGTGTGGGAGTGTAGCTGTTATGTTTTCTTTTGCTCTTATGTGACTAAATTGGGCTGCATAATTGTTGATAGCCAACTATGTTCTTTCCTATTCTTGAAAGACTATTGAGGGCAATTTTGGCAGCTGTTCTTTGGTGGTATTCACATGATTTTAGGTTGTGTTGTTGGGTTGGTTGCATGATATCTACAACTGATTTGGTGGTTGTCCAGTGTTAGGTTGGTGGCTACAATGAGTGATTTTGCAGCTGTCTTTTTGGTGCAGTGGTGTGCAAAAATTCTATAAGTTTTTATGATTTTTACAACTGTATTTTTGGGATAATTGAGCTATCTTTGGCTGCTGATTTTTGGTAATTCTATGCATCCTAGATAGCTGCGTTTTTTATAGTGTTGCGTGATTTTCAGGACTTTTCAGATATTGGTTTTTGATTGAAAAACGTTTAGAAGACGTGTGTTGTTGTAGCTGTATTTTTGGTGACGTTTCGATGATGAAACTTTTGTTCCATTAATGTTATTTTGATGATTTTGTGCGTGGGTTGATTGTGATTCTTCTCAATAGTTCATGAGAGATATTGTTCTACCACTTCCCACACTTTCAACTAATGAAGCTACATATTTAAAGAAGTGCCTTTTATCTCAAGTGTTTTTCTTTATTTATGTTTTTATTGATTTAATCACTTGAGTTGCTTAATTATCATTAAGGATGTCAACAGGCCGGCTGGGCTTGGGCCAGTGATGGCACGACCCTGCCCGTCAAAAAATGTCACGGGCGGGCCTAGCCCACGGCCCGAGCTGGCCACAAAAGGCCGGCCCGTGGCTTGGCAATGAGCGACCCATGGCCTAGCTCGCCTAGCCCGCCCGGGCCACGGGCAGGCCACCGGGCCTTTGTTGGCCCGGACTTTTAATATATTTTTAAAATTTTTTAAAACAATTTTAAAAAATTGTATTTGTATTTTTTAAAATTCATAAATTATAAACTTTTTTATTTTATTTTTCATATTTACAACATATGTACATAATGCATATATGTATTTATACTTTTAAAACTTTTTATTTTATTTTTCATATTTACATAATATATACATTAGGCATATATGTATTTATATTAATCTTAAAATGAATTAATCACTTTATTAATCCTAATGTATCAATTCCAAAATAATATATAAGTAATTCAGTTAAAGTAAAAAAAAATATTTTTCACTTAAAGAAATAAATAATTTATAAAAACAAATCAAAACTCAAAAGAATTTATAAAATGCGTTCTAATTTTTCTAATTAATCTAAATTTATATAAATTAGATTCATAATTTCTTCTCCTATCTAATCCTAATATTAGAAGATTCATTTCTACCTATCTAAGTCACTCTAGTTAAAAGTTTATAATTTTTTAAGAGTAATTTCTTAGATCCTTAATAGAAACATTGATTATTGATATAAGATATAAGCATAACTTTAAATCCTTCTTGTCCTTAGAGTATTATAAGCATATCATATATGATATATTCATGTTTCATATAAGTAATAAAATCATTTAACCATTTTTTCATTTTAATTTATATATTATGTGACAACTTTAAATTATAACAACATATCATTAATTAATTATGATATAATAAAGTTATTGAGATGTATGTAAAGTATGATTATTGATTAATTAGGAATTTTATTCAATTAATTACAAATTTGTTTCAAAAGTTAATAAGTTATTAAGTTAATAGTTAATTAGTTATAGTTAAAATTATGAATTACATCAATTACAAATAAATAATTTACTTAAATTATTTATTAATTATTTTTAGAGATAATTTGATATAACCAAATTCATGTTTCATATAATTAATA
>JAOQMS010000180.1:35568347-35600245 GCA_027563885.1 Erythroxylum longipes
TTGTCTCCTTCATCAATCATCAATAACTTAATTATTAACTACATCCACTCTTTAGAACATAATGACATTGTGATTACTGACTTCATTTCTCACATTAAATGTGCAATCTATTCACACCAATTTAACAGCAATTGGTGAGTTTGTCATTGTAATTACTGAGTTTGTCAATGGACATACGGGAAGCTTACAAAAACAGAAAAATTACCACAACAATCAGCAGCAATTCTCAATCCATTCAATCAACAATCACCAATTCATTCACAACGATTGGGTCATGGACAAAACAATCACTGCGCCAATCATTCACACCAATTCATTCAACAATCACCTACCTTCACTAAAAAAAAAGGAAATGTGACGGTGCGATGCCACTTACGACGGAGGACGGGGACTGGGTCACAGAGGGAGAGGGAGCCACCGATCCAGACAGCGTCTGGGTCACGACTCACGATGAGATGAGAGGCGGGTGGGATGGAGAGATGAGGGACGACTGACTCTGAGAGTGACGATGAAAGCCGGAGGCGGAGGGATATGTCAAGAGCCGGAGGCAGGAGTAGAGAGGGAAGGTCGAAAGGGACTCAAGGGAGGGGACGAAGAAGAAGGGTGGGAGGGGTATTTGGTGGTTTTGTTTTGTCAGAGAGAAAATAACCGGCGGAAAGCTGGAGGTGGGAGTGGAGAGGGAAGGTCGGAAGGGACTCAAGGGATGAGGAGACAAAGACGAAGGGTGGGAGGGGTACTGGGTCTGGGTAGTTTTGTTTCGTCTAGTGACAAAACGGCGTCGTTTTACGCTTAATACAAAATGACGTCATTTTCTCTTTGGGAGAAGATTACTCTTTGGCCCATTATACGACGTTTCTTCACGGGCCACAGGCCAAACTGTGGTCCGATTGGTGGTCCAGCCCATCCATCCTCGACCCGCGGCCCGTCTATTCACGGGCCAATTTTTCTTGACTCGTGGCTCAACCATATGCTAGTTTGATCGGGCCAAACTCGTTGACTTCACGTTGGGCCGGGCCGGGCTGCACCAATATTTCCATTCCTAATTATCATCTTTATTATTAAATAGTGTTATGAAAATCCTTTGTTGAGGTTAGTACGAGATGGTTGTACTATTGGGTGTGAAATATTTTCATGGGTAGTAAGGACAAGGGATAGTGTCAAGGGCTGAGTGGTATCAGCTTAGTAAAGCCTTATATAAAAACTATTATCGTTAGTGAAAGTATTAAAATGGGTGAGGCCCCGCAGACATAAACAAGGTGTGTTGAACTGTGTTACCAAATCTCAGGTGTTGATTTGTTATTTTGTTTTTGATTGTTTTTGTTTTCGTTTTTTCAAAAAGTTTATAGCAACTGTAGCCATTCATAATTTATGTGAAATTGCATTCTTTTGGTTCCACAAAAATGGTCTAGGGCAAAGAAACCTAGTGTCGATCCACAAGCCAAAAGGAGGATTTTGTTCCAGGGCCAAATCCAACTGAATCGTATATTTCACAAGCTTTTCTACAGGTACAAACAGTTCAAGAGTGAGATAGTCAGAACATCTACCTTCTGCCACAAGGCTTCCAATACAAATATTCTAAACACAAAAGACTTACAATCAATAAAATTAGCAAGATTATACCATTGCAAATCATTATAGCATTAGCAAGCTTGGCCATAAATTAGCACTAGCCACACTAAGTTATTTCTGTATTGATACAAACCTAAAGGATGCTACTAATTAGGTTAGAATTTGCCATTATAATGTCAACAAACTTATGGCTTCATCGACGTTCAAGGTTTCCATGAATTACAACATATATTTCTCTAGAGTTATAAACAACACTTGTTAATTCCTTATTTTTCACCATTACTGAATACTTTACTTAATGAACTATTTTTTTGACCATATGAGTTGCAATTTTCATTGGATACAAATTACAATAAGAAGAAAAAGATATTAAACAAGTGGCCTGCATTATCACTATTTATTAATATTCTAAAGTAGTTTAGTCCATTTGACCCAAAAGTGAAAGAGGTTCAAAGACTAGAAGTCTTCAAAGTTATTTGGCCAAAGAATTCATGTATATGAGAATCAGTTGATAAGTCCAAGATTCAAGATTTCCAAACAATTAATGCTTAATTTATATGTGTCAGGAGGATAACTAGATAAAATATAGGGGATTGGACTAGAAGTTAGGAAATTATTTAAGTCGAATGTGATAGTTGAGAAAATGATGAAAGATAATTAACATAAACATGGTTGAGCAGGCTGAAAGTTAAGCAGTTATAGAAGGCAAAATTCTAAAACATAGAAATTAATAAAATAATGACAAGTAGTTAGCTAAAACATAGGAAAGTGGGTAGTTAGAGCACAAACGTCGCACCCCACTACTATAGAGTATATACCCGAACATCCCGAGAATATTCAAGAACATATCCTATGACAATGGTATGTTGGATCAAACCTAAACTCTTAAATGGCATCATAAAGAAAATACAATACTTAAAAACCTCATCTCTTCATTTCATTCATAAAGGTTTACATAGAAGACATTAAAATACCAATATTTACAACCTTTATACACAAGTTCTACATGTCATATGTAAACTACTTAAAAACAGCTACAACTCCTCAAATGCCAGCTGACAGACTTTTGATCCATATCTTTATCCAAAATGTTCTTTTAGAAGATCTTAGAAATCTAGGTCTTATGTCTCGTACCTGAATATCAACATCGTAATTTTGGATGAGTTTTACGAACTCAATAAGCAAACCATCATTAATGATCTCACTCTAGGCAAACACACAAATATCATAAAATTAACCAATTTCACAACATTTTCCAACACAATAAGACATAATGAATGTCATACACATCACATACTTTCTTTCAGAACTTGAACAACCAAATCAATCACATTATCATGGCATATCACTTTAACATCACAACTTCAGAAAGGATTTCACAAGCATATATTTCATTATCATAAATATACAAATGCAGATGCATGTGGGACTTCATATTTGTTATTATTTATTGTGACTGAGTGCCTTTCAGATACAGATACAGATACAGATACAGATATTGGCCCATTGGGCTCAGTCAGATATAGAAATCACATAGCAAAGCTCTACGTGCAAAATTTTGAGCATAAAGATCTTTCAGATTGGCTACTATGATCACAACGCCTTTAACTAATCATGCATTTAATGAAATGCATCAGATAACAGAATATGCTATGAATAACATTCACATATGATGCACAGACAGAATCTCATATTCACTAGACCTTAGTCTGACATTCAACTTTCGTTGAGGATTCAGAAATCAATCAGAGTTTAGTAGCAAACAAATATCATTCAAATTTCAGATCAAATAGAACACTTCCAATACATTCCCAAATATCAAACTCCTCTGACCTTTAAAGTTCAGAATTCACATATAAATCACAAACAGTTCAATAATTGGAAGTTAAATAGAATTAATCAATAAATCCTAGGAAGATCATCTAGGTTGACTCACAAATGCTCCTTTTAATTTATTGCCTCGAAGTCCCAGCAATGTCTGGAAGCGGTCGCTCGACGTGCTCCTCTATATGCAATCATATACATTTATATGTCACTTATGTGCATTTTCATAAGAATAATCAGTTATAAATACATTTATGAATGTATCATGTATCAAGCATGTTCAATGACAATTTCTCAGGTATGTTTCTTTAATACTCTTTATAACCAATTACAACACCTTCAAAACATTCTTTTAATCCTTAATACCCTTTTTTCACTTTAATCCCTTCATTCAACATCAATTAAATTCATTTAAGAGCTCATTTAAACCTACATGCCTCATATGGTAACATCCTTACTTGAATTAGGTTGAAAAATATCCAAACAAAAACGTTTTATAAAGCCTGTCGAGTCACGATCGTGCCTGTGGACGATCGTGACTCACGATCGCGACTTCCATCATTCTTCAGTAGAGTAGCCATATGTCTCTAGTTTACTCCAAATCAAAATCCATCAAATTTGGATATTCACAGATCAAGTTATAGCTAAAATACCGATGTATGTTCAGTAAAATACTGCATATAACATACTCCAGCACAATTCATCGTCAATGTTCTATTACTTCTCTATCATTTCTTTATCCTTTCACGTTGATGATTCAGTTATACCTCAATTTTCAGTTCAGTAATCTTTATACATAATTCACAAGTTCATGAATAATCACAACACAAAAACAGAACCTAATTCATATTTTTACATATCACATTTTCTGCATTTCACTAATCTTCATCTAACTTCAATTATCACAATCCTTTATACACATTCTGCACATTTTCTACTGATTTAACTCCTTCATCACTTTACTTATATCGCTGAAATTGTTTCTTCCTACACCACTCATGCATGCGTCCATTCGTCTTGCTACACCATTTACGTATACATCCATTTTCAAACATGAAAACATCATCAAAAGTCATTTACATTATATAAAACTCAAAGCATAACTTACTTGTCTTAAGCTTCAGTCTCTTTAGTAAAATTCCAGAAAGGGGGGAAACAAATAATAATCGAAAACCCCAAATAGTTAAAAACTTTGAAAGTTGTATTAAGCAAACACCAAAGACATATGAATAAGTTAGGATTCAGTGATGGATAAGCAAGAAGGGAGGTTTTGGTGATGGAGAATTTAGGTGAAGCCAAAGAAAGGAGCTTAGAAACATAGTTCCTAAATGACTAGATGGCTCCATTATGTAATGCCACATGTCTCTCATGCATGTCTTACATGTGTCTTCATGTGAAGCTACCAAATGTCACTTAACTATTGCTCCACTTGTCACATAGTAATTTGTCCATTCGTCACACATTCATTAGTCCATTTGTCACATTTCTATTTGTCTTTTATTTTTATATTTTTCCTAGTTTAAAAATACCCCAAATTTTTGATAAATTTCCAAAATATTCGAAATGTCTCCAGCAAATGCGAAAATAAGTCTAATACACACCAATTCAATTTTCAAGACAATTAATTCCATAATTCACACTTTAATCATATTAAAATCACTTGTACCTGGAAAATGTCAATGAATGCATGTACAATTATTTTCATGAGTGAAAACATTATTCACATGCATGTGTATGCCATATAATGCATGAAATGCACTTTTAAATTCTCAATAAACTCTCATATATAATATCCTAGGGTTCTAACCCTAATCATGGGATAATGGGATGTTACAATTCTCCCCTCCTTAAGAAATTTCATCCCCAAAATTCTTACCTGATTTATAAAACAGGTGGGGATATTGCTTTCTCATATGCTCTTCTGTTTCCCAAGTCGCTTCCTCACTAAAGTGATTTTTCCATAGGACTTTCACCAGTGGAATATCTTGATTTCTCAACTGTTCTGTCTGATATCCCACTATCTTGACTGGCTCCTTAACATAACTCAGATTATTATCAATTTCAATCTCTTGAGATGGTAATACATGCATCGGATCAAATCTATACCTCCTAAGCATGCTCACATGAAAAACATTGTGTATCTGAGACATTTCACTCGGTAAGGCTAATTTGTACACCAATGGTCCTATTCTCTCTATAATCTCATAAGGACCAAAGTACCTAAGGCTCAACTTGCCCTTCTTGCCAAATCTCAACACTCCTTACGAAGGCAAGACTCTAAAAAATACTTTATCTCCCACACTGTATTCCATATCCTTTTTATGCTGATTGACATAACTCTTATGTCTATCTTATGCTAGTTTTATTTGGCTTCGGATCCATTTTATCTTATCCACAGTATCTTGTATCAATTCTGGGATCCATTTTATCTTATCCACAGTATCTTGTATCAATTCTGGGCCTTTTATCATTCTCAAACCTTCCTCATCCCAATATAGAGGCGATCGACATTTTCTACCATATAATGCCTCATAAGGTGCCATTCCGATACTGCTGTGGTAGTGGTTGTTGTAAGCAAATTCAATCAAAGCTATGTATTGATCCAAAGCTCCTTGAAACTCCAATACACATGCTTTAACCATTTCCTCAACATTCTTGATTGTCCTCACACTCTACCCATCTATTTGAGGATGAAATTTAGTAATGAAGTTCAACCTCGTACCCAAAGCTGTCTGTGAGCTACTCCAAAATCCCGAGGTAAATCTGGGATCCCTGTCTGACATAATGGACACTGGAACCCCATGTAATCTCACTACTTCATTCACTTATCTCCGAGCTAACTGATCTAGTAAGTTATTCTCTCTCATTTGCAAGAAATGAGCTGACTTGGTTGGTCAATCTATCAATAATGACCCAAATGCATCATGTTGCCTCGAAGTCCTCGGTAAGCCCATAATAAAATTCGTTGTGATTCTCTCCCATTTCCACTCTAGAATAGGCAATGATTGTAGCTTACCAACTGGAGCTTGATGCTTTGTTTTGATCTGTTGGCAAGTCAAACACTTAGCCATATATTTAGCTACTTAATTTTTCATCCCTAGCCACCAAAAATGTTGCTTCAACGTGTTATAAATCTTAGTAGTACCAGGATGCATAGCATAAGCTGCTACATGTGCTTCCTCTAGAATTTCCTTTCTTAATTCACCCACATCACGCACACATAACCTCTGTTTTGACCACAATGTTTCATCTCTCAATTTAAATTCAGAATCTATATCCATATTAACCTTCTTAATCAGTTTCACCATTTTAGGATCTTTACTCTGAGCTCTTCTAATTATATCATACAATATCGGTCTCAACTTTAATGTGGCTATCAATGCTTCATCTTGCCCCAATTTCAGTTCAACATTTAATGCTCTTAATTAAACTAGGTTAGGCAACCTTGATAATTGTATTTGAGCCACATTGCTATTGGATTTCCTACTTAATGCATCAGCTACCGCATTAGCTTTGCCAAGATGATACTCAATTGTACAATCATAATCTTTTAACAACTCTATCTATTTCCTCTGTCTCATATTCAACCGTTTCTGACTTAACAGATATTTTAAACTTTTATAATCAGTAAATACCTGAAAAGTTTCACCATACAAGTAGTGTCTCCAAATCTTCAAAGCAAATACTATAGCAGAAAGTTCTAAATCATGTACCGAATAGTTAATCTCATGAGACCTTAATTGTCTCAATGCATAAGTTATCACCTTGCCATACTATATCAACACACATCTTACTCTTTGATGCGAAGCATCACTGTATACTAGATAATCACCAGTTCTCGAAGGAATAGTCAACACCGGTGCTGTAGTCAACTGATGTTTCAGTTCCTCAAAACATCTTTGACAATCATCATTCCATCTAAAAGTTACATTCTTTCTCAGAAGTTTTTTCAAAGGGGATGAGATCAATGAAAACCTCTCGACAAACCTTCTGTAATAACCAGCTAATCCTAAGAAACTCCAGATCTTAGTCACATTTCTTAGAGCTTCCCACTTCATTACTACTTCTATTTTCTTTGGGTCTACTTATATGCCATGTCCAGATACAATATGACCTAAGAATACCTACTTGATCAAGCTAAAATTCACATTCACTGAACTTGGCATACAACTGTTTCTCCCTCATTATCTGTAGAACCATCCTCAGATGTTCTGCATGTTCCTCTCTACCCTTCGAATACACCAAAATATCATTAATAAACACAATCACAAAGCGATCTAAATAAGGTTGAAATACCTTATTCATCAAATCCATAAAAGCTGCCGGGGCATTAATCAATCCAAACGGCGTTACCAAAAACTTGAAGTGTCCATATCTTGTTCTAAATGCACTCTTTGGTACATCAGCTTCGGCTATTTTCAACTGATAATATTTTGATCTCAAATCTAACTTTATGAATACTTCAGCTCCCTGTAACTAATTAAGCAAATCATCAATCCTCATCAATAAGTACTTATTCTTAACTATTACCCGATTTAACTGCCGATAATCAATACACAACCTCAGAGTCCCATCCTTCTTTTTACAAACAATTCTGGGGCTCCCTAAGTTGACACACTAGGCCTAATAAAACCCTTTTCCAACAACTCCTGCAACTGGGTCTTCAGTTCCTTCAGTTCCACATGTGTTATCCTATATGGAGGAATTGATATAGGAGTGATACCTGGAATAAGATCAATGGTAAACTCTGCCTCCCTTTCTAGGGGTAAACCTGGTAGTTCAACAGGAAACACATCCAGGAAATCCTTAACAATAGGAATATTTGGAATGGTTAGTTCATTCTCGGTATCAACTACGTGGGCCAAATAAACCTCACATCCACCTCGAATTAATCTCAAAGCACTTATGAATGAAATTAGTCGAGCTGGCATTACTTGACTAACTCCTCGAAACACCACTTTCGGCTGATTAAGGGATTCAAGAACTACCTCTTTAGTATAACAGTTCATCACCGCCCTATAAGTAGTGAGCCAATCCATGCCTAGAATAATATCTATTTCTTTTTAACTGCAATACAATCAAATCAGCTTCTAACTCTGCCTGATAAATCTGAACTATGCACCCCTTACATACCTCACCAATTACTATAGTAATTCCTACTGGAGTACTCACCATTAAACCACGATTTAACATTTATCTCTTACAATGTAGTCTAGATGCCAAATGCGATGCGATGAATGAGTGTGTAGACCCTGGATCTACCAATGCAAATGCTTCAAAATTAAAAACATTCAACACACCTACTACCACATCTGGGGAGTTCTACGACTCCTGTTTGGTAATGGCGTAGAACCTGGCCTGAGACTGCAGCTAATTACTCCGCACCTCGGTCCTGACACTGGGACCTGCTGACTAAGTTTTGCCTCTACCTCTACCTCTATGTACAGATCCGATAGCTCTACTCTACTGTATAGTTTTCTCTTTCACTTTTCCTCCTCTCATTACAGACTGTGGTCCTAAAGTCTCGGGACAATCTCTGATCTGATGCTTTATAGAGCCATAATGGAAACAAGCTCCCGATAACCTCCAACACTGACCACCATGCTTCTTACCACAATGTTCACAATTTGATATCTGTTGTAACTGCCCTATTAACACTAATCCTCTACCTATACCAGTCTGAACAAATTCACCTCTTGGTCTAAACCTTGATTGTCTCGATCTAGTCTAGAATTGAGACGATTTGTTTTGGCATTTACTGAAGCTTCTACCAGAATCAGCCTGAGATTCAACCTGCCTCTTCCCTCTAAACTCCTATCTGTACTCTCCCTGACCATCTTTTAACAACTGTTCAATTCTAAATGAGGCTGCTCGTAGCTCTGTGAAACTATTCAAATTAGAAATAGCTAGCCTTTTTATGATCTCCTTGTTTAATTAGTCCTCAAACCATCTACATTTGTCTTCCTCAGTTGGGGTTAATGCAGTTGCATAAATCATTAACTCATTGAATCTTATCTCATACTTGGCCATTGTGAGTTTGCCTTGCTTCAGATCCATAAATTCTTTCATCTTTCAATCTAGATAAATTTTAGGTATATAATTCTCTCGAAACACCCTCAGAAAATCTTCCCAAGTCAAATTATAAGGTCTGGTGTTACTGCCTAGAACAATCTTTCACCACTACTATGCTAGGCTTTGTAGTAGTGAGTCCACATAATCAAATCTCCCATCAGCCTCACTATCCATTTGGTCGAACACTTTTTCAGTTCTCTCTAACCACCCTTTTGCTTCAGTAGGGCCTGTACTTCCGTAGAAGTCCACAGCCCCCTGTTTTCTTAGCTTATCGTATCTTCTTTTTTGCCTCTCCTGAATTCTCGGAGGCATTTGTGCAAATTTAGGTACAAGAGACTCCCTATTGGCTCTTACAGACTCTATGTCAGCTGACTCTCTATTTTGATCTCCTACAATAGATGACCTATAACAAAAATAATAGTGATTACTATCCGATCTCTCACTCAATATCATGTATAAATGTCCTCATATGTCCCTATGGATGCCAAACCATGCTCTGATACCAAAAATTATCACATCTCACTACCATAGAGTACATACTCGAACATCCCGAGGATATTTAAGTACATATCTTACAACAATGGTATGCTGGATCAAACCTAAACTCTTAAATGGCATCATAAAGAAAATACAATACTTAAAACCTCATCTCTTCATTTCATTCATAAAGGTTTACATAGAAGACATTGAAAATCAATATTTACAACCTTTATACACAAGTTCTACATGTCATATGTAAACTACTTAAAAACAACTGTAACTCTTCAAATGCCAGCTGACAGACCTTTGAGCCATATCTTTATTTAAAATGTTCTTCTAGAAGATCTTAGAAATCTAGGTCTCCTATTTCGTACCTAAAAATATCAACGTTGCAATTTTGGATGAGTTTTGTAAACTCAGTGAGCGAACCATCATTAATGATCTCACTCCAGGAAAACACACAAATATCATATAATCAACCAATTTTACAACATTTTCCAACACAATAAGACATAATGAATGTCATACACATCACATACCTTCTTTTAGAACTTGAACAACCAAATCAATCACATTATCATGGCATATCACTTTAACATCACAACTTCAGAAAGGATTTCATAAGCATATATTTCATTATCATAAATATACAAATGTAGATGCATATGGGACTCCAGATTCGTTATTATTTATTGTAACCGAGTGCCTTTCAGATACAGATACAGATACTGGCCCATTGGGCTCAGTCAGATACATAAATCATGAAGTAAAGCTCTATGTGCAAAATTCTGAGCTTAAAGCTCTTTCAGATTGGCTACTATGATCACAACGCCTTTAACTAATCATGCATATAATGATATGCATCAGATAACAGAATATGCCATAAATACATTTAGATATGATGCACAAACAAAATCTTATATTCATTAGACCTCAGTCTAGCATTCAACTTTTGTTGAGTATTCAGAAATTAATCAGAGTTCAGTAGTAAACAGATATCTTTCAAATTTCATATGCAAATAGAACACTTCCAATACTTTCTCAAATATCAAACTCCTTGGACCTTTAAAGTCCCTAATTCACATACAGATCACAAACAGTTCAATAATTGGAAGTTAAACACAATAATCAATCAATCTTAGGAAGATCATCTAGTTGACTCATAAATGCTCCTTTTAGCTTATTACCTCGAAGTCCTGGTAATGTCTACAAGCGGTCGCTCGACATGCTCCTCTATATGCAATCATATACATTTATATGTCCCTCATGTGCATTTTCATAAGAATAATCAGTCATAAATACATTTATGAATGTATCATGTATCATGCATGTTCAATGACAATTTCTCAGGTATGTTTCTTTAATACTCTTTATAAGCAATTACAACACCTTCAAAACATTCTTTTAATCCTTAATACCCTTCTATCACTTTAATCCCTTCATTTAACATCAATTAAATTCATTTAAGAGCTCATTTAAACCTATATTTCTTTTATGGTAACATCCTTACTTGAATTAGGTTGAAAAATATCCAAACAAAACCCTTTTATAAATCCTGTCGGGGGCAAGATCGTGACTTTTCTTCTTGTATGCAGAGTCGTAATCGTGCAGATTCACGATCGTGACCTACTATATTTTCTTCCTTATTTCTTGCCATTTTTAACCTAGAAATAGAAGTTTTTAGGCAACACTTTCTTCTAGTTAAATGTTCCTCTATGCCTTACGTTTCTAATGACATCAAATTCATACATTTTTGTTCAGTATCGTGCAATTTATAATCAAAATACTCCATACTGTTTCTCATACCTCGATAGAACATAACTCTCAACTTCAAGACTAATTTCAAGACTTTTAAGGATAGATTTCAAATTCAATTCCTACATAAAAAATGTAGCCATATGTCTCTAGTTTACTCTAAAACAAAATCTATCCAATTTGGATATTTGCAGATCAAGTTATGGCCAAAATACAAATGTATAATCAGTAAAACACTGCATATAACATACTCCAGTACAATTCATTGTCAATGTTCTATTACTTCTCTATCATTTCTTTATCCTTTCACGTTGATGATTCAGTTATACCTCAATTTTTAGTTCAGTAATCTCTATACACAGTTCATAAGTTCATGAATAATCATAACACAAAAACAAAACCTAATTCATACTTTTACATATCACATATTTTGCACTTCACTAATCTTCATTTAACTTCAATTATCACAATCCTTTATATACTTTCTGCACATTTTCTACTGATTTAACTCCTTTATCACTTTACTTATATCTTAGAAATTGCTTCTTCCTGCACCACTCACGCATGCATCTATTCATCTTGCTACACCATTTACCCATGCATCCATTTTCAAACATGAAAACATCATCAAAAGTCATTTACACTATATAAAACTCAAAGCATAACTTACTTGTCTTAAGCTTCACTCTCTTTAGTAAAATTCCAGAAATGGGGGGAAACAAATGAGAGATTTCAGCAACAATCGAAAACCCCAAATAGTTGAAGACTTTGTAAGGTGTATTAAGCAAACGCCAAAGACATATGAACAAGCTAGGATTCGGTGATGGATAAACCAGAAGGAAGGTTTTGGTGATGGAGAATTTTAGTGAAGCCAAAGAAAGGAGCTGTAGAAACTTATTTCCTAAATGACTATGTGGCTCCATTATGCAATGTCACATGTCTCTTATGCATGTCTTACATTTGTCTTCATATGAAGCTACCAAATGTCACTTAACTATTGTTCCACTTGTCACATAGTAATTTGTCCGATTGTCAGACATTCACTAGTCCATTTGTCACACTTCTATTTGTCTTTTATTTCTATATTTTTCCTAGTCTAAAAATACCCTAAAATTTTTATAAATTTCCAAAATATCTTAAATGTCTCCAACAAATGCAAAAAAATTCTAATACACACCAATTCAATTTTCAAGACAATTAATTCCATAATTTACACTGTAATCACATTAAAATCACTTATAATTGGAAAATGTCAATGAATGCATGTACAATTATTTTCATGAGAGACAACATTATTGACGTGCATGTGTATGTCCTACAATGCATGAAATGTACTTTTAAATTCTCAATAAACTCTCATATATAATATCCTACGGTTCTAACCCTAATCATAGGAAAATGGGATGATACAACAAAACTACTTGAGGCTGAGAAAACTATAAATTCACAAGTATTATGATAAGGGAGAGACTCTCAACAACCAACACACTCAAAATACTACAAGATAAAATCTCTGAAAAATACAAAACAACAAAAATTACTCTTTAGAGAGATCAATCAACCTATTCCAAATGCAATTTATTATTTTTCAGCTTTATTTACTTTGCAAATTCACCTTTATTATTTCAAATTATCTTGTGCAGTTAGTTTACTTTATTCATTTCAGATCTCATTTCAATATATCTTAGCATTTTTGTAGCTTAGAACTCTATTATCTAAGTTTTTTTTAAGCCCACTTATATTGTTGATAAAACTCAGGTACAAATTTTGGAAGAATTTGTCCTAGCATGCTTGCATTTTAAATTAACGCCAAATAATTTGGCGCACCTACTAAGTCCACGATGCCAAGAACACAGAATAAAAAAAATCGCTTTGCCTCCAACATTTGAGAAAGAAATCCCTCCATTCAATATTACAAATGTCATACTGGATTTGGCTCTAGTATGGTATGATATTGGTACTAGATAATTTTTAAAAATTATAAAATATTTTTTAAATTTTATAAAATTACAAAATAGTCTCTTAGTATATTATGTTATCCAATTTTTGACTTTACTTCAATGATATCTTAAAAAATCATAATAATAGAAATTTGATTTAATAAATATTTTATTTTTATTAATATTATTTTCACATATTTCTCATAAATTATGATGAGAAAAAGATCATTCAATTCTCATATAGGTATAACATTAAGAATAACATAAAGTAAAAAAAAGACATATTAATAGTGAATTTAATTTTAAATATTATATTTAGATATTTTAAAATTTATTATAACATATTTCACATGTATACACTAAAAGTATATATATTGTCAATATGAAATGTATAAAATTTAAAATATTTATTAAATATAATTATGTTAAACAAACATATTTAGCTATGTAATCTATAATCACTTTTTATAACTCTAACTATATAAAAAATCATTTAATACAATTTTATTTGTATCTTTATTCTTTATTTATTAAATTTTAGACTTATTATATTTCTCTTTATGTATAAGTAATTATTATTTTATATAAGAGAAATTTTATCTTTTTCCAATTTAGTCCTTTTTTTTAATTTACAATTGTGGCTAATATTTTAATTACCAACTTGATCGGTGTTGATTTTTTATCAGAATGACCGGTATTGAAATCTTGAGAAGGTAGACTCACTTTTAGTTAACTTCCCTGCAGGTGAGAACTCAAAATAGTCGCAAAGCAACAAAACAACATTGTTTGCACAAATGAAGTTTTAGAGTTGAAGTTTAATGTAGCCTCTACACCTAACGTAATCACAGGGTGTTTAGTTCACCTACTGGAATAAATAAGGAATTAAATGGTGATTCTTTGAGAGTAAAATCGATGAGGAATAGAATGGAACATGTATTATTTAGTTTAGTTTATTCCTAAGAATTTCTAATGATAATGTAATGCCAATGTTTGATTTGAAAACATAAATTTGGAATGACAAAGAAATAACTAATAAAAGACCAAAATATCCAAATAGTCCCCGCTAACTATATCATGATGATGATTATGATGATGATGATGATTATTATTATTAATTGCCATGTCATTATTATTATTATTATTATTATTATTATTATTATTATTATTATTATTATTATTATTATTATTATTATTATTATTATTGAAAATTGTATTATATTTAGTTTGGCTCAGCTATTACAAATATACAAAATAGAGATAGACAAATGAAAGTCTAACTAAATATTGACAGAAATTGCACACCTCGAGAGAGAGGGCCAACTAGTGAAAGATAAAATAAGGTAAACGTTCAGCTGTTAAATATGCCACCTAGTTCTCATATTGGGGGTTAACAGATACTCCGCCCTCCTTGCCACTAAAGTAGCACAAATACCATTCAGGATTTTATCCGCTACCTAATATTTATCTGCTGCGATTTGATTGTACACTCTACAATTCCTTTCTTTCCATAGCTGATAAATAGAGTGAGTAAGAGCAGCTTTGAAAAGGATGGTGTTGACCTTACCTTTTTGTGTCCTATTAATAAACCACTACAGTGTCCCTTCCCAATAAGTCTCAGCTCCTACCATATGTTGGATTCTACTCTAAACACCTTTGGAATACTCACAAGGGAAAAAGAGATGATTTCGGTCCTCATCAACTACATGGCACAACATGTACTCCTTATCATCTAGATTAAACCATCGACATTTTGTTTGGAGCTTATTTTTAATGGCTAACCAGGCAATAAATTATGCTTTGGGGTTCAAGGAATGCTTCCAAATAAGATTAAACTAGGGGACTCATTTGATATCCTGGTGAAAGATGTGGTAACAAGTGGCATTTGTAAAAGCTTCACTCGGATTCGGTATCCAGCATATAGAATCCAGTTATATAGTATCCCCTAGGTAAGGAAGGTGGGTTTGCAGTAAAGCAAAACCTCTGAAGTTGTCCCTCCATCCACCTTTAGAGATAAGTTCGGATACTCTAGCTTCTAGCGGTAAACGGTTTCGAGCAATAATTAGCTTATGCGTTAGGGCCTAAGTTCACACCAGTTGTCCATCCAAAACCATGTTTCCCCTCCTCCATTGATGCAGTGTTTAATATAGGGGTAAATAAGCGGCCTCATTTTCAACAACTCAATGAAGACCTGGGAGTAATGTAGAGAGTTGTCTAATTTCCAAAAGTTATGATTATGGATATGAACTTGATGAATCCACTTTGTCCATAATGCTTCGTTATTAGTTATTAATCACCACAATTTTTTTCTGATTAATACTCACTGCAAAAAAACCGTAAAGTGGATGCCGAGACCTCTTATATCCTTTGGTATGGTGATGTCTCTCCCTTTGACTTTAGCATTTCTTCTAATGTCACACTTCCTAGACCATAAAAATTTTTCAACAGTCTATCAATCTCCTTAACTATTCTTCAAGGTATGATCGTGTGTGCTATCTAGTGTGTATGAAAGCTACCGAGGATTGAAATAATTAAAGGAATCAGTTTTGCTATGAGAGAACTTGCGGTTGGATTCTCTCTAATATAAGGATACACTCATTATACTTCAGCTTGTTGGGAGAAATCCTCACTCCTAGGTACCAAAAGTAGGGAGGCTGGATAGTGAGCCTTATTGCACGATTAAATTCACTCGGATTATGCACATCGGCTGATAATATTAAGCTATTATTCTCCAAATTGATCCGGAGGTTAGACCACTTTGAGAAGGTTGTCAAAGTGTTCACTAGGATGTTGACAGATGTGATACCTGTACCACAAAACAATAAGGGGTCATCAGCAAAAATAAGGTGTGTGAGTTTTAGCTCCAGAAACTTTTTGTGGTATTATGGCTAAGTAATTATGTGGATTCCTTAAGGATATTTTTGTCCAACATGTCCTCAATTTTATTCCCAACCAGTTGGAATAGAAAAAGATAGGGAGTTGATGAGTTTACTTATTCCCCAAACTCAAGGAATAAGTAAACTCTTGGATTATATATTCTTTATATTTTTTTAAACCAAACAAGTGAATAAACAATTACCAAGAATAGATAAGGATTGGAATGGTTTTTCCAATCAACCAAACACCTTGTCAAAGTTTTAACTGAAAAGATTGACACTCTCTACCGCTCTAATATAATTTTATGGCCATAATTCACTAGTTTTAGCAAAGAAGATCTTTGAAGGAATCGGGGGACATTTTAGTCCTAATGCAATGAAATTCGGAGAGTGCAATTGCGTTTTATCCACTCTTTTTGTATACAAAAGATATGGCCCTTCAAATAAGAGATAAGATATCCTTATAGTGCATTCTCAAAATAATCTGGATAATGGCCAACATACAGTCAAGCCTTAAATTTTATATAGACAAGGATTCGATATGGAGGTTGAAGCTAATACAGAACAATATGATTTCGGAGGTAACGTTGCAACTATAAATGTAATTCCATTATTCACAACCCTAAGTGAGATTAAAAGTTAATATGGAAGTAATCAGAGAAGTAGTTCAGGAATTGTAAAGCCTAGTTTAAGATAGTTTGGTTGTCCAGAATTCCACAAACCCTTTCCAAATTAGATTGATCAGTAGAATTCTTGTCCTTGTGGCTACATAATTTCTAAATTCAACTTACTTTTTGATGAAGATAGTCAATCTACCATTGAGCACATTGTTAGATTCACTATATAATTTGGAGTACCTGATTATGAAAATTTTAACTACTTTAAGCTCAGGTTGCTCCTGAATTATTTAATAGGGATCACCTTTTCATGCTGTGCTTTGTTACCAAGGAATTTTATTTTTATCCTAGGCTAAAATGGGACGATTATTTCAAACTCAGTTTTTTAGAATAAGCCAAAAGTTAGCATAGCAAAGCTATCGAGAGTAACTCAGAAGAGTGCTGATAATGTTGATATGTTTGTCACTCATTTAATGTTGATATGTTTGTCACTTGTTTTAAGAAAATGGGAAGTCGATGTAAGATCACATTTATAGAAACAGAATATATGAAATTAGGTCAAAATCTGTTAGACATTGAATTGGGGAAGAAAGTTTAAGGCATGGAATTTTATGATTTCTATGATTTGATAACCAAAGTCTCCGAATATTAAGGGCTCTTAGGGAAGAAGTTCATCATAAAAGGAATTCACTAGGAATTTATCTTATTAAGACAAATTATTATAATTTTACAGTAGCCAAAGTCAACATCTCTAGAACTTGCATTTGCCCCTCCTTGGAATGCAAATCCCTAGAAGTTAAAAAGAAATTATAAGCTTCGTTGACCTAACTTCAATATACCTCTAACACTTCCAAAACAAAGGAGATTTTTTATTATTTATTGCAACAAAAGTTTATCATTATTCCCTCAGAGCATAGAATTCATATGAAAGAGAAAATCAAAGGCTGAGACTATTATAAGTATCACATCACCTAGAGTCACTCAATAAATTCATGTTGCCGGTTTAACAAATTGATCCAAGATCGTACTAATAAAGGAGTTTTGATGTTTTTTAAAGTTGACCAAACTATGTTGATAGACGAAGACTTGTTCCCGCTAGTAGTAACTATTAATGCTATTGAATTCAAATTGTGTCTACTGTTAAATGTCAAAAATTTTAAAAATTGTGGAAAATAGTTTAACATCAACATCAAATTTAGGAACAAGAGTTTTGGTTCTTAAATATAGTGCCAAATTTAAGAGTTTAGGCCAGATAATTCTTAAGATCCAATATAAGATCAAAATCTCATAAAAAAATTATCAAGCAGAATTCAATCAAATTTACAAACAGAAAAACAAACCTCAAATTACAAGTTATCAATGCAGCCAACTCAAACTCATAGTACCACTATAAGTACCACGATCCCGATATTGGTAGTAAGTAAGACACCCAAAGAATCCGACACCTTTAACTCAAACACAAAAAAGATGGTTTGAGTGCATAAATCCTTTACTAAGGTTAAGAAAAATAAGCCAGCAATAATGGAGGAGCCAACTTTAAGAAAAATCATTTTGTGTAAAACATATTTTCTATGAAGAAAGTATCATAGTCCCTAATGGAAAAAAAAATAAAAGAGTAGAAATCATTAGTAAAAAGTAAGATAACATATAACTGAATCCCATATTTCATAGGAAATTAGCTCATTCGTAGAGCCAAGAAGATAATTATAATGAGTTTGTTACAATTGAGGAAATTCTTATTCAAGTTTCATATACTATTTCATCCATAAAGCTTCTAGTGTGAATTGGAAAATCTAGTGTAAAGAGGGCAAAATTTCCTTTTAAGAAAGGTGAATGTAGGATGTCTACACTAAAAACAAGACCAGGAATTCTTGAGAAGGTGGTTTTATAAAATCCAGCTGAGGTTATGACACAATATATAGGGTCTTTGTGTGTTAAAACTCAAATCTATGGAATACTAACTTCAAAAGTTTTACCAGATAATGGGACGACAATAAACATTATGCCAATTAAAATCATGATGGCTTTAGGAATAGATAATGCTGACTTCATCACAACTAAAGTATGCATTCAACCCTGAAACTACTAGAGCATAGGAAATTCTCCCTATAAATATCACAGTAGAAAAGAAGACTTCGTTAACTATATTCTTTATTATTGACACCAATGCTAGCTACCAAGTTTTATTGGGGCAAGATCGGATCCACTCTAATTATTACATTCTATCATGTCTTCATTAGATTTTAGTTTTATAGAAAGGAGATGAAGTAGAAACCATATGGGTTGATTCACAACCATTCCGTACTAAAGTTGATGCCATAGAGGCAAAATTCTACATGGATCATATAAAGTCAGTGCAAATTTAGCAGTCATCTTAGTATAAGGAAGGTCGAGGAAAGATAAACATAGATGTTCAAAATTTCATAAAAACAACTATCATCATGCTTGTTCCTAGGTTGATGAAGGTTCCTATTATAGAGGAGCCTAATGGGTGAAAGAATGGACAGTAGCTGTAAGCACATAAAACAAATATCAAATACAGTATATTTTGGGGAATTTGGAAGACATAAATGGATATGATAACGCAAAATTGATTTTTAAAGTAGATAAGGAACCAAAAATGATTGATGATGGTATATAAGAGTTTAAATTTGCTTCAAAAGTTTGATGATTATGAAGTCCAAAATCAAGAATCATCAGAAGAAGTGAATTTGGACAATTATTAATAAAGAGTTGGACTCAAAGATAAAGTTAGAACTAGTGGAACTTTAGAAACAATTCAAAGACTGTTTTGCTTGGGACTATATTGAGATGTTAGGATTGAGTAGAACATTAGTAGAACACATACTTTAGATAAAGCTAGATTACTACCTTCATTATTAACCTTCCAGATGATGTTCAAAACAAGTCAAGTTGAAAGTCAAAGAAGAAATTGAAAAATTATGTAAGGTTGGTTTTATTAGACCAACTAGGTACACTAATTAGTTGGCTAATATTGTGCCTGTAGTAAAGAAAAATAGAAAAATAAGAATTTGTGTAGACTTTGAGGATTTAAATGCAGCCACTCCTAAAGATATTTATAGAATGTCGATTGTAGATTCTCTGATAGATGCGATAGTTGGGCATTTTCTATTCTCTTTTATAGATTATTTTTTGGGCTATAAAAAATTATAAAGAAAAATAATATTTTTAAAATAGATTTTAGATGTCTATGATTAATTGGAAAATCTGAGTGGTTTGTAATGCCTTTTGGGCTAAAGAATGCAAGTGTTATATATTAGAGAGCTATAAATGCCATTTTTCACGAGTTTATAAGACGTACTTTGGAAGTTTACATAGATTATATTATCTTAAATTCAAAAGAGAATATAGATCATGTCGAGGATTTATGTGAAGCTTTTCATAGCATAAGAATGCAGAAATTAAAGTTGAATCCCCAAAAGTATGTTTTTAGAGTAAGAGGAGGGAAATTCTTAAGGGTTTTAATTCATAATAGAGGAATTGAATTCGATAAGAATAAAGCAAAAGTCATTCTCAAAGCCAAACCACGTTAAAATAAGAAGGAGCTTTAGAGATTTTTAGGCGACGTGAATTACGTGAGAAGATTCATTGCTAATATAGTAGGAAAAACAAAAGAATTCTAAGACTTATTAAAATTGAAGAATTCAGAGGAATTTCACTAGGTCGAAAGATACCAAGTGGCTTTTGACAGTATCAAGGAATATTTAACCAAACCCTCGGTGTTAGTTCCTTCAGAAAAGAAATTTCATTAAAGTTATATGTCTATGTAGCAGAAGAATTGATTGGATGCATGTTGTCCTAGGGTACGAGGCTAGTCATGAATAAGCTATTTATTATCTGAGCAAAATTCTTATTCCAATAGAAAATAAATACTTCCCATCATAAAGTTATGCTTTGCATTGTATTTCACTTATTCAAAATTGAGGCATTACTTGTTGTAAACAAAGTCCCTATGGTTTAATAGGTTGATTTAATGAAATACATATTAAATAAGCCAATCTTCTCAAAAAAATTGGGAAGTCACTTATGACTCTTATAGACTTTGACCTGATATATAATCCTTATAAGTCGGTAAAAGGTTAAGCATTAGCTGACTTTTTAACAAGCCATCCTTTAATCAAGATATAAGAGGATGACAGATACTTAATTCTCAATTAAGAGAAGAAGCCATAGGAATTGAAATTCGATGCGTTTGGTACAAAGAAATCTATTCATTTCATAATTGTCATAATTGCACCAAATGGAACCAAAACTCTTCTATCCCTAAAAATGGACTTGCCTTCTACTAATAGTAAAGTAAAATATGAAGGACTCTCAGTGGAAAGCTTTCGTTCCTGTTTTCTATGATTGGCTCGCTAATCATAATCTTGTTTGGCCTTCTCCCTCTTGCAGGTATGGGTTCTCATTTCTAGGGTTTTTGGGTTTTTATTTCTATTTTCGCTATTGGGTAATCTTTGGTTTGCCTCCATTTCTAGTTTAAAGTGTGTTGGTGTGGGTGTTGTTATGTCAATTTGGGATCAATCCATTTGATTTGTCCAAGGTTGATATCTTTTATTGGTGTGAGGGTGGGGATTTTAGGGATTGGTTTGGTAGGTATTTACATTTTTTTTTAGTTTTAAGGTAGTAGTGATTACATGCTCTCCCTCTGTAAATCAAGGGTGGGCGTTGTTTTTGCAGCTTCTGCTTTCACTTTTGGCTCTTGCAAAGAAGGCTAGTATTATCGCTGCCTTGGTGTTGACCCCTGAACTCGTTAGCTTTCCTCTAAAGAAAATATTTCTTTTTCTTTAGAATACTCTCTTTCTATTTTTCCGATTTCTACAATCACATTCTTTTGATCTATATTAAAGGTCTTTTTTTAGGCAAAAATTCTGCCCAGATCGCAATTGAGGGGTTTTCGTGTTGTTTTTGTTGGTAACTGTTTAAATTCAGATCTCTTTCCTTTGTTGAAAGAAAAAGAAAAGAAGAAAAAAGATGTTTCTTTACAAACAGAAGAAGAGCCAGGCTGCAAAGGACAATAGGATTTTGATTAGTATGACGGCGTTAGGCAATGCCAGTCTAATCCGATTTGTGGTGAATGAAGATGAACTTGTTGCCTAATACTCCTTTTTTTTAGTCTTTTTCCTTCTTTTTCTTGTTGGGTTCATTCTATTGTGCTTTTTTGGTTCCCTTTTCCCGCTATTTCTTATTTGATTATATTTGATTGAGGATCTTATTATTTTCTCCAATAATTCATATATAGGACTAGCTTTGAAATGAATCTAGATGTTTATTGGATCATGAGTTTTATGAAACTATTGATTTTACACTTAAGAGTTTTTCTTTCATAAGGAAGACTATTTTTCATTTTGAGTCATAGCGTATGGTGCTTGAATGTGAATAATATCGTACCCTTATCCTTGGATGGGTGTGTGATTTTATTCTAAGTATCTTCTGCCAATCTGTAGAGGGAAAAGATATTAGGATTATTCATACATGGTGGCATCTGGGATTTGGTTCTTAATTTAATTCGTGTTTTGGATTATGTTAGTGCTAAATAAGTATGGTTTCCTTGCAACTTGTCATGTAATATTTGAAGCTACTTGAGCATACTCTGCCTCACTGTGTATAGGCCTTTGAAATCTTCCTTCTTATGATCTTGCAAAACATGAAGTTGATCCATTGATTATATAAAAAATGTTCTCTGTCTCTAGAATACTTTTAACTGTGAGAATATAATCTTCATTGCAGATTTCATGATTAGTACTAATAATGAGATTTCCAGTCACTGTATGCATGTTAAATGAGTGTGATATGTACCTTATTGAAAAACTAACAATCTTATAACTATTTCAATCATGATACAATGTACTTAATGGATATATTTTGTATGCTTTAGAGTAGTTGTAGCGAAACTTACTAACTTGTCATCTTCAGACCCAAAAAGGTCACTGAAAGTCCCAAGAAGACCGTACCCTCTGCAATCTTAATCTTTAGATTCCATTTTTAGTTTTTTTTTTCTTTTTTGCTCTCTGTATACTACTTACATCTCCTTCTACGATGTTTGTTGGGGTTTATGATGGTCATGGTGGGCTTGAAGCTTCTCGCTTCATCAACAAGCACTTGTTTCCTTATATGTGCAGTATGTGTTAGTTCCTTTTATTATTTATTTGGGATTTTCTTTTGGGGCATCGATTCACTAGATAAACAATGACATTCACTTATCTTTTCAGGTATGTTTCTTGATTAAGTAGTCTCTTCTACTGTGTTGTTCTTGGGTTGTGTTTTATGAAAATTTTATTTTTTATGCAGTTTTTGGTTTTGATATTAACTTCTTTATGTGATTTAACGTTAAATGTGTTTTTGGGTTTTATTATTTTAATCTCTTTGTATTTGTTATTGTTGGGTGTACATCAAGATTGAATTTTTATGCCTAATGATCTTATGGTTTCATTGTGGGAGATATTCTCATATTCTTTCATTTCAATATATCCCATTTTTTTGCTCTGTCGCCATGGCTCTAGTAAAGCTTATATATGTACAATCTTATGAATGGTTACTTGGTTTATTCTCGCTACACTTACTGTTGTTCTACTTGTTACAATGAACTATTGCAACGTTAGATTGATGCATACAACTGAATGCTCGATGATTTGGTGTTTTTAAAAACTCTTCACATTTGTATCTTGATAATTTTTGGTAAAGATTGTTGTGGGAGAAAGAGCATGTTTGTTTTGAGAATGCTTATTTTGTTGTTCTTATCAAGGCTTTTAGTAACCCTCTGAAAAAAAAAATTCCTACATTAAGAACTTGTTAAATCTACGATTCCTTTTATTGGGAATATCACTTACACTACGCCCCTTACTCTGATGACAGTCCTTTACCTACTTGTATACTACTTCCAATGTATTGTTTGGAGTTTGGTGTACTTGGGAATAGAAACTCATTTCTTAGGGAATGAATAGACATCCACCACTAACGACAACATTGTCACTTTTCCTGTCAGTGGTATATCATATTGTAGATCATGACAGTACACATCAATTAGCTTTACAGATATTTTTTCGCTCTCCCTTTTTTATTTCTTTCGATACACAGACATCCCAAAACAATTCTATTTCTAGGTATTCCAAATCCAAACCTACTCCTTCGCTTAATTTTGGCTAGGTGCTGTGAATCCCCTCTAAGGATTTTCCATTATTTTATTTCAATTATTTATGATTATTTTATTATAAGTAATTATCATCATCATCATCATCATCATCATCATCATAATCATCATTATTATTGTTATTATAATTATAATTATAATTATAATTATAATTATTACTACTACTACTACTACTACTACTACTACTACTACTACTACTACTACTACTACTACTACTCCTACTGCTACTGCTGCTGCTACTGCTGTTGTATTTATGTATTTAGTTATTTTATTACATCCTTTATGTTTATTTGACTTATATATTTACTTATTTTATTTTATTATTTTATGATTATTCTACTAGGTATTGTTGTATTACTTTTTTTTGTATTTACTTATGTTTATTACATTTATATTGTTTATTTGCTATATTTATTTTATTTTAGCTTTATTTATTTACTCTTTTTAACCTGCATCACTTATTTGTAGTTTTGTTATATTATTAATATACTATGTTTTCAATGTCATATTTACATGTGAGTCCACCAGACACAGCCTCTTTACTCTATAAGGGTAAGGCTGCATACTATCAGATCTCTTCAGACCCTGCATTGGTGTGGGATTCGGACTGGGTGTGATGATGATGATGAAGTGTAGCTTTATCACCTTACTACACTGCCTTTGTCCAATTACTGGTAATCTTTGATAATATAGAATTTCAGTATATTCCAAAAGGTGTAAATTGGGATGTAAATGAACTTTCATAAATAGCATCTGAATTGAAAATGCCTGAAGCCTTAATTTATAAGTGTATTATCGTATAAAGAAAGTCTCACCTATTTATTTATAAAATAGGAATTTCACTAAATGTCTTTAATATTGATAAAAAAAGTTGCCCATAAGTGGAGGTTAGAAATTAAAGACTTTCTATAAAACCCTAGCAAGAAAGTGTTGTTCAAATTTAAGCAACAAGCACTCAATATTATGTTAATTGAAGGAATTTTATTTCGTAAAGGATATGACGGACTTCTTTTGAGATATCTTGGCATGCTCGAATCATTAACAGTGAAGTGGCAGGTTTATAAAGGGGTATATGGAGCTTATTAATCTAGAATAAAAATAAGGTGGCTTATAGTCAACATAGATATTATTGGCTTATTATTCTAAAAGATTGCATATCACATACCATGGGATGTAAACAATGTCAGAATTATGTAAGAATTTGGAGAATTCCTACTTCCAAGTTACATTATATAGTTAAAATATGGGTCATTAAGAGGATGGGCCACTGATCTCATTAGGAAGATATATACATCATCCTTAAAAGACCACAGTTTTATTTTGTAAGCTACATACTACTTTACTAAATAGGTGTTGGTCCAACCTTTGAAGAAAGTTGATCAAATAGATATATTCAAATTCATCAAATAAAAAATGATTCCTAAGTTTGGAATTCCTTAATCAATTGCAATCAAAAAACTATGTTTATAGTCTAGGAAGTTAAAGATTTCACTAAAATTATACGATAAAATTGTTGAATTCGACTCCATATTATGCTCAGGCTAATGGTTAAATCAAAGAGTCTAAAAAAATAATTATTGAAATTCTGGAGAACATGTTAGAAGATAATCTAAGAGAATGGCACAAATTTATATTTGAAACCTTACAGGTGTATCATACCTCTAAATGTACTGACACAAGAGTTAGCCCATTTGCCTTGAAATATGGATATGATGATGTCCTTCTTAGGGAATGTCAAGTATTCAGAAGTGATAGTATAGAGTTAGAGAATTTGGAAGAAATATGACTTTAGGCATAGAATAATATGATTATTCAAAAAGGAAAAATGGTAAAATTCTATGGAAAAAGAATTCGCAAACGAGAATTCTAAGAAGGGGAACTAGTATGGAAATTGATCCTACCCTTGGGAAAAAAGATAGATAATGGGGTAAAGGATCGCGAAATTAAAAAGGATCGTTTAAAATTTATAAAGTTCTAAATGGAAATGCCTATTGGTTATATATTTTGGAAGGAGAATCTTATAGGACTTTTATTAATGGAAAGTATTTATATGCCTGCTTTTTAAAAAAGTAGATCAAGGAATGATAACGATTTCTTGAAACAAAATAACTTTATATTAAAATTCATAAATCAAAGTTCAATGTCCCATTCGAAAATAGTAAGAAGTTAACAAGAGCAGAGAATTTTACAATTAGTCTAAGTTAAAGGACTGAATTTCACCCCCATAGATTAATACATGAGTATAACCTGTCTACTTATTTAGCCCATTGGCCTACATTCCCTGGTCAAGAATTTAAGGATTCGGGATCCCAAAACAAACCAAATTTTAGAAGAAAAATTGACTTACTTATTTCTCTTAAATAAGGAGGCGATGGATGAGAAGCATCCATAAGTAGGGAAGTCCTAATAGTAAGAGGAAAATCATATCCATGGTCAAAGTAAGGATAGCCTTCACCAATGCTAAAAATAGGAGTTTGAATAATATAATTAATAGGTTACAAGGAACATTAAAGTGTAAGAATTTTTTTCTTGATTCTTGTAAAAAATGGAAGGGGCTCAAAGGAAATGGAGCCTACAAAAAAATTGTTAAGATTTATAAAAATGCTAAAATTAGACACATGTGTCAATGATGTTTAACTTGGCAGAATTTGTTAAAGACAAAAAAGAGTGTGAAAGTCAGAAAAGGGGATAAAATACTATTTGAAAGCTAAGGTGAAAAGTGAAGAAGTAATGATAAATTTTTATAGTATAGAAATGGTCAAACCCCAAAGGAATGGTAAAAAGTGAGAATTTAAAGAGATTTACTATCTTTTTTAACGAATAAGGAAGTAAGGATTTCAAATTTGAAAGATCTCAACATAATCTTTAGATTTGACATTTCATATATGTAAAAGATTGTTTAATAATTAAATTGGAATTCAAATTCCAGTTAGGAAATCAAGATAATTTTATTGAACATATTTGTTTTGCTTAACCAAACATACACAGGGGAAATTATTGATAGTTTAAAATAATATAGCCTATTTGGCCCAAAAGTGAAAGAGGTCCAAATACTAGAAGTCTTAAAAGTCATTTGGCTAGAGAATCCAAGAATATAGAACCAGTTGAGTAGTCTAGTCAAGAATTCTACACAATAGAGGGCATACTTGAGCTGAATGTGGAAGTTGATGAATAGTGTAAGAGAATAGTTAGCTAAATTATAGGGGAATGGACTGGAAGTTAGGAAGTTATTTAAGTTGAATGTGGAAGTTGAGAAAATGATGGAAGATAGTTAACAAGAATTTCAAAGATGGTAAACATGGTATTGAATCCTTAAATATAAAGTGGTAAGTTTAGGCTTCTCGACTACTTTTGTTTCCTAGCATTTATTAACAATATACCAAATGGTAAAAAAAGTTACTAGTTGATTTCAAAAGGTGTGTAATTATAGAACAAGATACAAAAACTTATTTTTTCTTTGGAAAATGCATAAGTTGACTAAGAGTTGCAAGCAACAAATAAGACTATTTTTGAGTAAAGGAAAGCAAATGAGAGATGAAGATACATTTTTTAGTACAACACTTATTTTTTCATCAGAATCTAAATTTGATGCCATATGAAGATCCTTGATTACTTCGTTCCATTGACCAAGCATCAATCATGCAATCTTATAAAACTTATATCCCTTTGCTGAGTTTGTTAATATGAAGAAATTCATATAACTTATATAAGTTTCAAAACACCATCTCTTACTATTTGTTACTATTATCTAGTTTAAAAGTTATCCTATAAGTGTGTATCTATCTATCTCATATATGTAATTTCTTTTGGCTATACTGCTTATGTCTTCTATACATATATTTCTCTTAAATTTATTAATATAAACACTAGTTGTATAGAAGAACACAGATACACAACTTTTAAGTAAGCATCACATAACTTCAAAATGACCAAAACCATAGTTCCACTAAGTACATAACGACATTATACCTCTCACTATAACAAAAACGACATTTGGCTATGAAAAAATCGTTATTAAAAGTCCCAAAGTCGCCACTAATAATAATTACCAATGATATACATTCATCGTTAAAAACATTGAAAATCCCTGTAGCTCAAAACTATAGGCGACGCGTTTCCTTACTCGTTGTTAATAAGTTTTTGCCTATGCTTTATTTTTGTAGCGAAAAAACTATTAATGACGTTTTGAGAGATCATCGCCAATAAATTTTGGCTACACTTAGTTTTCGTTGCTGAAGATTATTAGCTAAATTTTGTTTTTATCTACGCTCCATAAACATAGTCAAATGTTTTTAGCTACATCTCTTAAAATGTTGCTAAAAAGTTTTAGCAACATTTTTGAAAACATAGCAAAATGTTTCTAGCTACGTTCTGTAAAATGAAGTCAAAATTTTAATATACATTTTAACTAAATTTTATGCCATGTTAATTATAATTATTTGTGAAATTTTTAATTCATATTATTTTATATAATATTTATATTTTTAATTATTATACAAACATAATTGAGAATTTAAAGTATTGTTTATAAAAATAAAACAACATTAAATTTGATTATGTACAAGATTTTAATTAAAACTTCATAAATACTTATATACAAAATAAAAAATATAGAGATTAGTTTACGAGATACAATAAAAATAACTCAGCCTTGTTTTCATCATAACTGCTTTCAAAATCTAGGCCAAGTATTTTTTGAGGTACTTATCATGCTTGCCCAACTTTTTTCGAGTATGTTGTAAATCAACCTCAAACATCTTGTTTTCCTCTTCAAGACGTTGAACGTATGTTGATTTTGATGAGGATGAAAAAGTTAGCTTAGGGCCAAACCCAAGATCTTTTATATATCTAGATTGTGTACCAAGCACCTTATTGCAAATGTCCTCTACATTTGCCTCATTTCCTTTAGGCTACGTTTGGTTGGACGTAAGGTTTTTAATGGAATAGAATGGAATGAAATAGTTTATAATGGAATGGAATGTAAATTGATGTAATATTAGAAAATTTTGGTTTGAGAGGGATGGAAGGGTTCATAATGTATTATAGTTAAATGTTGTTTGGATGAAGGGTTTATAATTTAATATAGTATAAAGTTATTTATCATTTTACATTCTATCCTAAACTCCCCAAATTAGAGGTTTTTCATTTTTACTGTTTAAGATGGAATGGGATGCAATATGAAACCCTCCTCTTCCATCCCATTCTATTATAAACCCTCCTCCCAAACGATGGAATAATATTACATTCCATTCCATTCCATTAATAAACCCCAACCAAACATAGATTTAGACATTGATGTTTGCGATAACTCTTGCATCTTATTCTAAAATATTAAAAAACACTATTTAATCCAAATATTATTAGTTAGTACTACATAAATAAATAAACTTAGAATTTAAACAGTTTTTATACTTAAATAGTTATTTCGTGCTTCTTCAGATATCCACCCTTGACCTTCCTTATAGTGAGTGAGTTTGTAAAGTGTGATCCTATCATAATCTTGTCCATATAGTTCCTTCTCACTTTGTTTTATGAAAAAAAAAACAATGCGCAATAAATAATATATTGTTTATTGATATAATTGTAACTTGTAAACAAAGATCTTACATGTTCATTACACAGGACAACAAATGGTTTGGAGCCTTGGTTGTAAGGATTTTTCATTTTTCCTCTGTTCACCTCGACCTCTCACATTTTTCCTAAATAAAGAAAAAAAGATAGACATTAAATCTTCTAACAAGATTAATGGAAACAAATGCGAAGGGAAAGTAAACAAACTTGAATGTTGGTAGAGGCCCAATAATCACACAAATTGTTCCAATTTTCCAGAGACATCCATTCTATAACATGTCTCATTGGCTCTGCATCAGAAGGAAAAGTTTTGTAATATTGATGCATCCTATAATGATGATCCCTGGCCCTTTGTTTCAATAATCAAGAGACACAGTTTAAAACGTCAGGGTTATCGAAATCAATGATATTCAATTTCGTCTGTGAATTATAAGTAAAAGTGTAATTAATCTTAAAATAACTGAAACAATATTGCATATAGTTAAATAAATTGAAATTTTACTGAAATTTTATCCAAAGCATTCTCGAGCAAGTTGTCTTGCTTTAAGTCCTTAGCATGCTTTAGGCAAGATAATTCTATTCTAGATATTATCCCCAACTTACTAAACAATTTTGTTGATTGCATCTTGTTTAGAGGAAGACCTTGCGAAGTATCAATATGCGCTGACAACTTATTGTTCATTGCAACATTCATTCGTTGCAACTCATAACCTCTAGTTATACCTCTACCTCTTTTTCTGATGTTGATTTTAGAACTTGAAAACAAATGAATAATGATAAGAAAATATGCATTAAACAAGTAAATATATATTTAAGCATAAGTTTATTTGTAGGTGTTAAAGAAAAACAAACTTACAAATCCCTCTGTACTAGTTGAAGTAGAATGAGTATGTTACTGAATGAGTATGTTATTGACTTGTTTCAATGGTGGATGAGGTTGATTGTTATTGTTGGTCAGGAACTAATTGATATGGTTATTATTAGGTAGGAACAATTGTGATACCTATCATCTTCTTACCTTTATTTCTACCAGGTGCCATTATATTGGATATCTATAACTCAAACATCAATAATTTGCATTAACATAACTCAATCATCAAAAATCTATATTAGCATAACTTAAACATTAATAATACTCATTAACATAACTTAATCATCAACAATCCTCGTTAAAATAACTCAAACATCAACAATACTCATTAATATAAGTCAAACATAAACAATCTACATTAACATAAGTCAAACATCAATAATACGCATCAACATACGTCCAACATCAACAATCTGTATTAACATAAGTAAAAAATCAATAATACGTATTAATATAAGTCAAACATCAACAATTCACATTAGTATAACTCAGTCATCAAAAATACACATTAATATAAATGTTACCTATATTACAATTCAAACAATATAAAGAACAATTTTATTACCTTCAATTATCATGATCAAGATCTTAAAAATCATCATCATTAATTACATTATGATTTGACTCTTCATCACTATTATATTAGGCCAAAGTATCACCATCATCATATAATTCATCCTGAATGTAGTCTTCATCTCTTTCTACGATAATATTTGCTTGTACTTTATTTTCTTCTAGTATATTGGGATTAGCATCTCTCCTATAAAATGATGATATATCTGCATCTTCTATCTGTAGGGCTCCACTATTCAACTCCGACTCAATCTTTTGATATACTTCATCACCATCTTCACTCATTAGACCATTATTCCTTTCGTAAAATCAAAAAGATTTTGGTGTTCAAAATTTTATACAACTTTTGAAAACACAGTTTCGTTGAAGTAGAATACTTGCTTTATTTAATTTGCAAGGAAAAAATGGTCATTATCATACTATGTGTCACTAACATTGATGCTACTAATATTGCCATTCACTTTTATGTCAGCAAGATTAAACCATTTGCACTTAAGTAGAACAACGTTTTTCCTAGCTTCTCTCACGACTCTCTCTCTCCTTTCTTTCTCTTCTTTCACGTTTTCTCTTCTTTCTTCCCTAAAT
>JAOQMS010000180.1:35617692-35635039 GCA_027563885.1 Erythroxylum longipes
AAACCTTCAACTTGATCATTATAAATATTATTCTATTAACCATTCTAAAAATTAGCTAGATTAGGCATATGTGTCTCCAAAGCTAGATCAAGATTAATTAAGCCATTCAAACCTTAGGACTTTGACTTTTGTCCTTATTAATATCTTTAGTGGTATGATCCTCCATGAAAATAACACCACACATTCTAACAAACTTCTTTTCAGTTAAATCATCTAACCTATAAACGAACTCATCATAACCATGACCATAACTAATGAAGATAAATTGTCTTATTTTGACATCTAATTTGGACAACTAATCTTTTGGCATATGTACAAATGCTTTACAATCAAACATATCAAATGGTTGTAGGACAATTCCTTACCATGCCATATATAATCAAGAACTTCACCTTGCAAAGCAATAACATGAGATAAGTTGATGACATGTGCAGTATTATATAAAACCTTACTCTAAAAAGATTCAAGCAACTTTGCTTTCAAAAGTAAACATCTAACTCTCTCTACTAACGTCCTATCCATCCTTTATGCTAAGCCATTCAACTAAGGAGTCTTGGGAGATGTCTATTGGTGTCTAATACCATGTTGTTTGTAGTATCATCAAAAGGTCCACAATGCTCACCATTACTATTGGTATGAATATATTTTAATTTCTTTCTAGATTATCTATCAACAGAAGCCTAAAACTGCTTAAAGACACTAAATACCTGATCTTTTAACTTCAAAACATAAGCCTGTAGTTTACTTGAACAATCATCAATAAATGTCACAAAATAAATTCCATTACTAAAAGTCCTTATCTTTATTAGACCAAAGAGATATGAATGTACTAACTCAAGTAATTCTAATTTTGTAGGAGGAGGATGATTTTTAAAGGAAACCTTATTATGTTTATTAGATAAGTAGTGAGCACACTTTTGCAATCTTACACCTTTTAAATTAAAAAGTAAATTCTTTTTAGCTAAAGAATCAAGTCCCTTCTCACTGATGTGGCTAAGTCTTATGTTCCATAATCATAAAGAGTTATCACTCTTACCCGCGGTATCAATATCAATGGAAACTGAAGCCTTAATCTAGTATAAACTGAATACTTCTTTCTATGTGCAGCAACCTAAGAATCTTTAGTGATCTTGTACTAATTGTCACCAGAAGTACTGAAATAACCATAATCATCAATAACACTAGTAGAAATCATATTCAAATAGATTTTAGGTATATGCTTGACATTCTTAAAAAGTAACTTTGAGCTATTATCAGTCTCAAATATAACATTCTTGACATGAATAACCTTTGATAGATAATTATTAACTGTTTGCAAAACTCCATAATCATTTGTAGTGTAAGATATGATGAAATCCTTGCTTGATGTATCATGCAAGTAGGCACCATTATCAACAACCCAAATTGACTTATCATAAACAACATCAATCATATCTGCACCGTAGAAAGAGATAAGATCCTCTATAATAGTAGTAGCAATATGGTCATCACCATCTTTTTCTTTCTTCTCATTATTGTCCTTATTCTCTCTTTTAAGCTTAAAATCCCAGTTCTTGATATGTTCTTTTTTTTTTTCTCCACAATGATGGTATTCAAGATCTTTGTACTATAACTTTGATTTACTTCTACTCTCACTTTTGCCTTTCTTATTTTATCCCCAACCTTTTTCTTGGCTTCTCCCGATGTTTTAAGTAACCAAAATCTCAAAATGAGAAGTAGAACATCTTAATTTCTCCATCTTACTTCTTCATTCAAAATAGTAAGATTTACATAATCCATGGTCACTACGGCACTAGGAGTACAACTAGTTAAGGTCACAAAAAAATTCTCTTGAAAATCAAAAAAAGTATTCAACAACTAAAGTACCAAAATCTTCTCTAGAAATCTTATAACTATGCATAACAATTGATCAAAGTACCCTTAAAAATCATTCAAGTGATCATAAATGGAACTACCTTCCTTATACCTTAAATTCGTAACTTGTTTAAGTAAAAAAAATTATTTTTACTTGTCTTTGAAGCATACAAGGATTCAAGCTTGTCCTTCAAAGTCCTGGAATGTGAATCATTTGAGATGTGACTCAAAATATTATCATCCACCCACTATCTAATAAAACCACAAATCATCTCATGCTTAAATACCGATTCTTCATCACTTAAGATGCATCCTTTTCATAAATAATAAATATTTTATCTTTCCTTTCGATTTATGATAATTTGTACATTCAAAATGATCATTCTAATGTAGTTAGGCTCCATCTTTCAATCAAGTATAAATAACATAGTAAAGCTCTGATACCACCTATTGGGAAAGGAGATGTTCAACCCAATATAAGTAACATTAACATAATGTGATAGGAAAAAAAAATCTTTCTAGCTTAAATGAAAATTATGAGGACAAAATGTAAATGCAGAAAAAATCATATAAGAGAACACTAAATTTTTAATGTAGAAAACCTTCTCAATATGAGAAGTCAAAACCATAGGGCCTAGTTCAAAAAATAATCCACTATAAAATTAATAAGTACATCAAGAATGAGTTTTGTAATAGTTCAAGAGCTTAAAACAACAAATACTCATTAACAAGAATGGTAATCAATAATATGTATATCAAAATCTAGATATTCCATGAAGGCTCCTTTTGTACTACTACAGTTCCTTCCTCATACCATGATAGGTCTTCTCCTATATTGTTAATGTTAACTGCACTTTATACCATACCAAAGATAGAAGAAAACATCAAGCACTCACAAAGATAAAAAGAATAGCCATACCAAAATCAAAAAAAGAAAGAGATAAAACAACCACACAACCATACTAGTTTGAAATCTAGAACAAGTAGCAAGAAGAAAGTGATAGCACACCCAAACCTATACATTGAAAAACTGAAAAGAAGAGAAAGAGAGGAATCTAAATAGTTACAACACACACTTACAAGAATAAAGAGTTAAAAAGTTACAAGTGATATCCACACAATATATATATAACCCAATTTTTTTAAAAAAATTATAATTGGCTCCATTTCAGGATCCATAATACTTTTATTAATGTTATACATGAAACATGATTAAGTTAATGCATGACTCACCATATATAATCAACATATCTTGTTTTCCATATTTAATTTTTATTTTTTAATATGACTACGATTAATCCATCTACTATCAACATGAACTCAAATTTTATAGGATAAACAATCTACTGAATGTAAGGCAATTCACAATAATTATTGTATAAGTTATATTCATACACGTTTCTTGGATGAATTAATTAAAAATGATATAAATAAATATATACATCTAATGCAAAATATTGTACTTGGATATCTTAGATCACATCTTTAAGCATTCTTAGACATTTGAATACTATATGAATTTTAGTTTCATGTAGATACGACATATAATTTAAATTTGCGTAATATAAGTGATAAATTTTAAGTATATGAGTAAAATCAATATTTTATCATGATCAGAACTCAAGTAAATTGTTTCTATTCTAAGGTTAGAAATTCTTGTAAGATAAAATGACAAGATTAAATAGTTGCATTAACATAACTTATGAATTGATGTTGTTCATATACTAAAGGAATCTCTCACAATCTTCCTTTTTATTTACTCTATTTTTATTACCTTATCAATTTATTTAAAAAACATTAAATAATTAACAAACAGTTGACAAAAAGTGAAATGAACAACAAAAATTGAAAATCTAATTATTTTTAGTCCAAAAGTATTGATACGGGTAATTTTCTCTTAGGTGATTGATCCCTATTTTCTTGCGACTGTCATGGATAACAAGTAATATATCATATAAGCAAGGCTATCTTGTATATTTTGGGAGATATGCCTATTACGAACTAATGGTCAGTGAATCCCCCAAGCACTAAGCCCTCTAAACAAATGAGAAACTACGTTAACGCATTCACCCAATAAAGAGAAGCAATTTCAGATGGTTTTCCGTCTGTTAGTTACGTGTGCATAACAGGTCGCATACAGCATCCTAATTCAGAATCAAACAAGATTAGAGCTTTCCATAAGTTTTAGAGCCACAACTCTCTAAGCATTAACCAGTTCATTAGCAACGTCAAGTTCATTAAGGCTTTGTCTACCAATTTATCTAACGGTGGAGATTTGAAGTCAGTGCTTAGAGCAGGTAGATAAGAAAAAGAAAAGAATGACGACGAAAAACTGATAAGCCTTGGATGACCAGCCTACGTTCTATAAGAGACGACAGAGGAAAGCTAATGTGAAAAATCAACGTAACTTAACTTCATCACAAGAAAACCTTGATAAGAAACACACAAGCTGATCTTAAATCAATATTTTCAGGGACCCGCTTCATGGAAACGACTCTAAGGTGTCCCTAGAAAACACAAAAAAATGAAATCCATAACTAGAATCTGAAAACACTAGATATACTCGCATGGAAGGAGTGAGAGAGTAAGAGATAAGACTTACATAGACAGAAAAAACCCAGATAGTGATCAAAAGCTTCTATATTTGTGTAAAATCTAATGATTTAAAAATTGGACTGGACATTAAACCGGCCGAAGGAAAAGTTTAAGGTTTAAAGATTCAACTGGTAATGAATCGCTATAAAACCGGTATATAATAAATAAGAAGTAAAACTTACAAAAATAAGTTAGACTAAAATATTTTATTGAAATAAAAAATATACTAATGTCTATTATTATATAATGAACTAATAATAAATAACCAACAGCAGCAGAATGGATACACAAAAGACAAACAAATGTTATTTACTTATTAAACTTTGCTCGAGCAATTGCTCTACTTCAAATAACCTAACCAAAATATTGTTAGTTTTCAATTTTAGTGTTATAGATCAGCAAATTATAGTCGAAAGAATATATAACCCAACTATCAAAATTAGAAATTGATATGAAATAGAGTTCTAAATATTATAGAAATTTGTAAAGAAAAAAAGTTGAGAGTTCTTATTTTTTAAATTTTTTTTTTAGATATTCGTTCTTTTTCATCAAATAAAATTATTTAAATATTGGACGAGTTTTTGCAAAAACAGTAGCAAGACGCAAATGTTTTCTTGGAGTGATCGAATCCATTTGTCAGACGCAACATAAATGAAATTTTAAGGAGGTAATGGTTCATAGATTGAAACAGTGAAAGTTAACGTGTGATCTTTATCAATGTATTGTTTCTTCAACATAAAGCATTCATGATGAAGTCTGTACTCGCCTTCATTATCCTCCATAATAACCCAAAATGGTTCTACATATCCATGGACCTTGTCCTCCCACTGTAAGTTTGGAGTTATTGTAAGTTCAACCCTTAATACAGTGCGTGTAATTGGCTGTAAATGCACAGCAAGGTTTAGCTTTGGGAATTGGTGGATGAATTTATGCAGTGTTCTGCCCATCTTTGAAAAATGAATGAGCTCACCAATCTTCTGTGATGAGAGATCATAGTAACTCTCCCATACCAAATCATTCTTCTCCAACTTCATCAGAATCTCATTTGGGATCCCATTAAATTGGTGAAGAGGTGTTTGGACACTCCACTTCTTCCTGTTTACCATTTTGCACAAGTTCAAAGCCTTCTCGGATAATTGTGCCCAACCTCTTTCCAAGACGACCTCAAACGAAGCTCGCATAAGACGACCAACACTCTGACCATTACAACAAAGATAATAAATTGGAAGAAATGAATAAGTATGAGCATTATAAATTTGACAAGAAAAGAAAGATATCAAGAAAATAGGACATTAAAAGAAAAGTTCGAAGCTTTAATGAGACTGGTGTGAGGGCAATTGTAGTTGTGCTTTTGTAGCTTGGAACGAGAAAATAATTTGTTCTGCCTCGACGCAGATCGTCAATGGTGGAGCAACTAGTACATAAACCGTGTGCAAGTAGAAAAACTTCCAACCAACGTTCTGGTGAGCATGACACTTAAGGCAAAGTTCTTGATCTTATAAATACATATAACATTTCACATTCTACTAAAATAAAGAAATCAGCACTAGTGGAAAGAAGATCTAGCCCAAGACTCAAAAACATACCTGAAGACAAAAGACTTTACTATGCAGTGATAGGAGTAGGTTCTCAGTGTTCCTTCTAATGTACTTGGTCATTGAAACATGAACTGATTCAGGACTCTTGTTCCTAATTCGGCCAAGTGGATCGCCGAACAACCAAGTTTTTAATGTCGGCTAATAAAACATGCTTAAAATTTCTCCTAACTCAACCGAGTAGCATCGAATAACATGCCCATCTTCTTAGACTCATAGGAACACGCTCTACAAATCCTGCTAACGAGTTCTCTGGGTCAAGCTCACTCACTTCGAAACCTACCACTGACCCATAACTCAACAGAATCGATCCATCTTCTGTAACTCCCGAATCACTGTAGTTGTGGACTCGCAATCTCTTACCCCACAACGAATCTGCCATTTCCTCGTTTCCACTCCTCAAATCTCTTTAGTTTGTTTAACTCAAAATTGAAACCCAGATTTCATCCTCTGTTTACGAAAGATCTGGAGATTAACCTATAGCTCTGTAACAGGTTGGACCGGTTCGACAAAAAATCATCCAGTTCACTGATAAACCGACCAGTTTTTATATATAAAAGATATTAGGTGAAACCGAACTGAACTACTGGTTGGTTCAAACTTTTCTCAGTCGGATCGACTAATCCGGTCCGATTTTTAAAGCCTTGGTAAAAATTAAGAGCAGAAAAAGAATGAAGAAAAGACTTTTGTATTTCTGTATGTATAATTTAATTTACAAGGGGGTATTTATAAACATTCATTCTTATTAAATATCTCTAATTTTATGGTATACAATCATATTAATTAGTTAGAATCAAGGATAATATTATATCAATGAGCTAGAATAAACGATAAGATAAGAGAAAATCTTATAATGATAAGATTATTGTTAACACCACCCTCAAACTCAAGGTGTGATAGAAGAAGAGAGTTTAAGTTTGAAAACTAGATCTCTAAAGTGCCAAGATGGATGAGACTTTTTGAAGATGTTAGCAATTTGAGACTACGAGTAAATGAGAACAACTTGTATGGTCCCTTGGAGAATATGATGTTGAATAAGATGACAATCGATCTTGATATGTTTGGACCATTATGAGAAATTTGCATAGCACTGTGTTATCATAATAGAGAGGAATTATAGATGAGAAAGATAAACTCATATGTTAAAGCAACCATTTTAACCAAATGAGTTCAGAGGTAATATCAACAAAAGCTCTATATTCAGCTTTTGTATTGGATCAAGAGACAATTATTTGTTTCTTATTGTGTTAAGAAGTGAGAAATGTGCATAGAAAGAAACAATAACTAATGGTGGATCGATGGTCCATTGGGTCCCCAACTCAATCAACATTAGAATAGGCTTATAGCTCTAATGGAAAGAGTAGTGAAAAAGAAGACCATAAAGTAAAGTATTTAAGACATACCTCAATACACGAAGCACAACAGAGAAATGAATGGAACGAGATGCGAACATGAATTGAGTTATAATGTAACCAATATGAGAAACATCTGGACAAGAGACTGTAAGATAGATAAGACTACCAACTAATTGGAAATAAAGTGTATCACTAAGTAGACTCCCATCAGTAGCAGAAAGGTAAGTGCTACTTATCATAATATTAATGATAACAACTCGAGAGATGAGATTAGTAGCATACTTTGCTTATGATAGATAGTATTCAGATTCATCTAAGGATACGTTAAGACCCAAAAAGTAGCTTAAATTGCCCATGTCTTTCATCTCAAACTACTAATGGAGAAAGGACTTAAGGGTAAAGGTACCCTATATGTCATAACCAGTTATTATCATATCATCCACGGAGAGAAGGAGAAGGTTATCCCCTTGATCTATTTTAGGAAGAAACAAGGCATGGTCATAAGAGCTAGACTTGAAACCAAGTTGTCCTATAACAGATCTAAATTTTACAAACTAGGCTCGAAGAGTTTATTTTAATCCATAAAAGGCTTTACGTAAATGAAAATTCTTATGTGGAGGATGATCATACCCCGATAGAGGTTACATATACACTTCTTTTGTGAGATATCCATTAAGGAAGGCATTATTGACATCCATTTGGAATAAATGCCATATTTTGTTAGCAATAACAATAATGAGATTACATATTGAGGTCAATTTGGCTACAGGAGCGAGGTCTCCTTGTAATTAATGCCATATTCGTGAGTGAATCCTTTAACAACAAGGCAAGCTTTGTGACTTTCCACTGATTCATCTACTTGAGTCTTGATTTTATAGACTCATTTATAGCCAATAATAGACTTTTCTGAAGGTAAGTCAATCAAGTCCTAAGCATTAATGTTGGAGAGAGCATGTAGTTCTTCTGCCATCATTTGATGCCATAAAAGGTCAGAGCTGGGCTTATGATAGGTGCAAAACTTATATACAAAAACAATAGTGGAATAAAAATGGAAGTCTTTAAAACAAACAAAGGGTTTAATTACTTGAGTGAAATGATAAGGAATTTGTTGAGGCTCAGTAAATTATAATGAATAAGTAGAAAAGGAAGAGATGGTTGGTGAAGGTAGAGGATCTGCATCCAGGGAACATATAATAGAATCAAGCATCACTTATGTTGAACTATTAGAGTTGTAAGATGGACTTGTAGAAGAAATATTAAGAAACAAAAATATGATAGAATTAGAAAAAAAGTTATTGTAGGGGTTCGTTGACTCAGAATTTTGAGACTATATCCTTTATGCTTTATGTAATACCTAAGAAAACAATATAAATGTGCTCTTGGTTCTAACTTGGTATGCTCATAAGATTGTAAAAGAACAAAACATACACGCCCAAAAACTTTAAGAGACTAATGGTTAGGAGCAACATTGAATAAAGGTTACTAATAAGATCTTATCTTACTATATTTTTTGATATTATATCGTTTGTTTTATATTTATTTTGGTGCTTAAATATGAAAATTAATATTTGTTTTGTTTTAGGAGATGAAAAGTGAGGATTGCATCAAACTAGGAAATAGTATATGTGATAATTATAAAATTTTGAATCAAGTGGAAAGATTGCTACAGTGGATAAAATTAATCACTTGAAGAGTTGGAGTTTGACTGGAAGACTTCGTCTTATCCTTATCATGTAGGAATTTGAATTCGTTTTAGATAGACATCATTACAAGTTATTATTGTTGGATTATAAACTTTATAAAAAGGATGTTCCTTACAACAAAAAGAGGTTCTCTCTTTTTACATTTTTAGCAATTCTTTATCTTTCTTCTATTTTTTTATTGGAGCAAAAGCCATATGTGGCTAAACTCAGTTATTCTGATTCAAGGGGATTCAATACTCGAATTGTAACCTTGTGAGGTTTTGTGTTCTAAATCTTTTATTCATGTTTTAATTATAGTATTTCTTGTTTTGAGTTCTTATATTTCATGAATGATTAATATTCGATTAATTTGACAATTTAATTTAATATTGATTATTCTATTGCTATCCAAGAATTCAGTGATCCGTAATTCTTATGAAAGATTGATATAAATAGCAAATAGGTTATTTATAAATTTGCATATTTAATTTATGATAAATAAGAAAACTAAGTTTAATATATTGCAATTATCTTTATTATTTAATTTAGAGTTTAGTCTTTTTCATGGAGCTTATTACTATCATTTATTTGATATGGAATGTTATTACACCCAGTAAATGGATAATAAGTTTTGGTTTGGATGTTGGGTTTGAACCAATTAATTTAGGAAAATTTGATACTTATTACGGCTATCCTAATGTGTTTCGGACTAACTGCTTGAATCATGAAAATATTCTTTTTAGATAAATGATCAATATTACAACTAGATGAGATCTTTCTTTTAAATCAGAGTCTGGTAATCTTAATTTTCTTATTTTTAAATTCAGTTGATTTAATATTTTGTATTAATTTTAATTAATCAGTTATTTAATAAAAACCTCCATTTACTTTAATTAATTGAAATTAAGAAGCTAATGTATAGTTGTCTACGGATTTGACTTGGTTCTACGACTACTACAAAAAGTTTGGAGAATCAAAATTATTTTGGAGGCTTCGACAACCTGACCAGTTACATATCGGGTGATTCAAAGTCTTTAAGATAGTGGATCCTAACATCTATATCCTTTATGCTCTATGCCATAGCTAAGAAAACAATATAAATATGCTCTTTTTTCTAACTTGATGTGCTCATAAGATTGTAAAAGAACAAAACATCCACATCCAAAAACATTAAGAGACTAATAGTTAGGAGCAATATTGAATAAGCTGTTATAGGGAGAGATTTTACCTATGATAGGAGAAGGAACACGATTGACAATATAGATAGTTCTAAGAGCTGCCTCACCCTAAAAGGTTTCAAGATAGGAGTATAATAAAAGAAGGGCTCAAACAATTTCAAGAATATGTCTACATTTAAGTTTTGCCTGACCATTTTGTTAAGAGCTATTTGGGCAAGATCTATGAATAATGGTCCCTTATTAAGCAAGAAAGTTTGTGAAGTTTGTATCTTTATATCATATCGGTGCAAAATATTTTAATATTGAAAGAAAATTAAGTTTGAATTAGAGAATAGTTCATATCTATGTCACGTTAGATAGATCCATGTATAGCAAGAAAAATCATCAATAAAGATAATCTAATATCTCAGACTACCTATAGTATCATGAGGTGCAGGGCCTAAATTGTTAAGAGTAAATTAGATTAAAAGGTGTTAAAGAAATGGAGTCATCAAAGAAAAGAGCAAGGTATGACTTTTAGATAATTAACATGGGATACATCAAAATGTTCAGTCTTAATAGAGCCTAGAGTACCACTAGAGATTAAAGATCCTAATCTAGAAGTAGAAGGATGACCTAATCAAGAGTGCCAAGTATGAGAAGTGACAGCACTAACAACAAACTTGGAGGGAAGATTTAAGGAAGTAAGCTCAAACAATCATCTAACCTTACGCCTTTCTCAAGGGTCTGTAGATCTTGCATAATATAATTATGACTCGAAAAGGATAAGTTAACACCAAGTTGACATAATTATCTAATAGAAATAAGATTTAATGAGAGTTTAGAACAAGAACGGTTTTAGGTAAGATTAATTTTGTTGTGTGAACAATATCTATATATTGTACATATATAGTAGAGTTATCAACATATGAATAATGGTATTGTTAATGATATTCAAGAATGGAGGAATCAAACATTATATGATTGTAACAAGAAGAATCAAGATATAGGAGGTTGAAGTCCCTAATATGATAGATAAGGTAGGGGGCAATATAGTACCAGAGTCTGGATAGAGTTGTTAAAGATGGGCATGAAGATCCTTTAAAGAGAATTTGAGAGATGTGCTATCTGTTGAAACCTCAGTGATAGCAACTGTAGTAGGAGTAGGCTGAGAGGACATGGAGTTACTTTTTCTAGAGTTCTATTTGAGTCTTTTACTATATTATGAGAAGTAATGCCCAAATTTTTTATAGTATCCTTAAGATCCTCTATAAAACTTCTAACCCAAGTTATGGGAAGTTTGAGGAAAGGTGTGAGTTACAAGAACAACATCATAGATGGGACAAAATTTTTCATGCGGAGTGTATTGAGGTAGTTTTCCTCTAAGATGAGCATCTTAATTACGGTGTTGAGATTAGGTAGAGATTTTCAATGAAAGGGAGAGTTACAAATGGGTTCGAACTCATCTTTAAGAGTCACCAACAAATGCCATATATGTTGATGATCATGAAGATTTACACAGATATCAATAGTATTAAGTCTAGGCTAAACAGGATTGCCAAGTGCTAATAAATCCTAAAGTTCTTACAATTCAGACACATAACTATGTATGTCTGTCCCGATTGTTGTTGAATTCGATGGAGTTTTCTATATATCTGAGATCTATTGACAACATTAGATATAGAGTAATGATTTTTCAAAAAATTCGATACCTTCTTGGTCATGTTAAAGCATCAAAAATCAAGTTTGATTGCTTTAGCATATTTATTCCAAACCATGTTAATATTTGATGATTCATTCCATCTCAGGCTACTATTCTTTTTAGGAATGCATCAATGTCTTCATCTTTCTTTTTAGCAGGTTCAGTACTTTTTTAGTAACAATACGCCAAAGGAACCTCTATTTAAAAAAGCTCCATACGTCCTCAACCTAAAGATCATAATTGGAACCATCAAAGATTATATTAATAGGATTGGGAATGTATTGGAGAAGTCTAAAGACATCCATAGTGAATAAAGAAAATAAAATAAAAGAAAAATCTATTTATAGAGATGGAATTTGATTATTCTGGCCTTAAAATTGAATTAAAAATGTCAAAAAAACCTTAGGAACTAGTCTAGTTTACAAAGGAACTAGGAGAAAAGTGGTTGAATTAGGTAGTCAAATTGTTGGTCGGCTATTTTTATATTAAACCAAACCAGTGGATCTGAATTGAACTAGGAGGAGTTGTTGCATACACATAGATAAACAAGACAGTGACATGTGCATAAAAGAGAAAGAGCCATATGGAAAAAATCAAACAAAGACATGTGGACAAATAAAACAATATGTCACCAAATATACTAACATGGCACTGATTGTGATGACAATATGGCATTGACTAAGATGATGATATGACATGACTAGGATGATGATGTGGTATTGATTAAGATGATGATATGGCATTCACTAGGATATTTGATGATGTGGCATATATTGTGGTGGCTGACATTTGTGATTACATGGTGTCACAGAGCTTCTTCCTTTTAAGACTAAATGGAGTCATTTTGTTTGGAGGCTAAATGATGTTGTTTAATTCTTCTCCTTCCTCCTAGTAGCTACAATCAGGATTTTTTGGGTTCGACGACTTTTAATGATGCATGAGGGTCGTGCAATAACATATGATGGTTTTTATTTGCATTGCTGTAATCTACTTAAACAAAGGAAAATTTTGGCATATGATAAATTGTTGTTGGAGTAGAATGAAAACCTAAAATGCATGGACAAAAGATTGCAAGGGAAAAGTTGAAGAAAAAACCTTAGATTTTTTACTCCTTTTTACAAAGGAGCCTCTGATACCATGTGGAAACTAAAAGTAGAGGAAGAATGACGAAGAGGCTATTCTGTATTTATAATTTAATGTATAAGAAGGTATTTATATATAATTAGTCTAACTAAGGAGCTATTCATTTTGTATTTATTTTTTAATTTTTTATGCTTTGATTGTTTTAAAATTTTTAATAAAACATGTTTTTTTAATTTTCTTGTAAAATTTTGTTTTTAAAAATAAAAATAGAAATAGATTTAAGTAAACATAAATTGCATGTTTTTTGGAATTTTCACTTCTTGTTTTAAAAACCAAAACAACATCTTTTCTTTTTTTCTTCCCCTACTATTCTCCCCTTACCCTATTTCGTTAGTTCTTTCTTCTGCCTTCTTCCCTATTTTGTTCTTTGTATCTCATATTGTTCCAACAGCTCAAGGTGAATCTTCCTATTTCTTTATCTCTCTACCAACCAGATACTTTTGTTTCTCTTTTTCTCTGTTACTAACACCTTCTTTTATTGCGGAATAAAGATGATGTGGATTCAATTGTTTTCCATCTTATCTATGATTTTTGAAAATTCTGAGAATGGGTTTTGTTTTTTGTTCTACTTTGCTTTTTTTTACTCCAAACAAAAAAGTAGGGAACCAACTACCTACCATAATGGTGAATTATAATGTTTTGTATTTCTTAACAATGAAATAAACTTAAATCTTTTAGTTTTAACTATGAGGTTTACGATAGTAAGGAAGTGTCAATTTTTGTTTTTTTAGTTCATAATCAATTTTTGTTCTTTGTATGATGAATAATTTGTTGCCATAACTACCATACCTTGTTACATTAATTAGAAATAATGCAAATTTTCCTGCCATTGATGATGTTGCAATCCCCATTTGATTCGAAAGGACCTTGTTAAGTCATCAATTTGTACTAATTTTATACTTAATTATCTTTAATGTGTTGAAATTATTATTCGAAATTAATAGAATTATCTTATAATTATTTACAGAAGATTTTCAACACCTTAGAGATGAAATTGAATCAAAAATATGCAAAAGAATAAAGAAAATCTGAAATTCCAAGTTTGACAACAATTCAGTGACTAAGCGTGGGCACGTCTAAGAATGAAATAAATATGTAGATCAATTTTCAAGATTCAAATTCGAGATTTTCACAATATTTAAAGATTATATTGCCATTTTTCAAAGGGATTGACCACCTGAAATTGGGGGATAGATTATTTGACGAGAATCAAGGAAAGATAGGAGGGAAATCAAAAAATCAAGCATAAAAGGGGGGAGAATTATTGTTCACGCAAGCCTAGCTTAGAGATTTCATTTTCTGCAGTTTTCTTTTCCAGTATTTTACGTTTTCTACACTTCTTCCTTTGGTATTTTTTTTTTATTTTTTAGTAAAGGACCAGGGATGGAGACTTTATGCTTTGTTATTTCTTTTGTTTTCAATTCTATTATGAGTAGCTAAACTTATTTTCTTGGTTGAGGGGAACCGTGTTATCATCTATTATGCGTGAGATGTTTCAATAAAGTTTGTTCATTGATGAATATTGAATATCTTATGATTTACTTTTTCTAATTGAATTGATTGATTTCTAGGTGCGCAACTAGGGATTGATTTGTTTAATAGCTAGATTAATGAAATATGACGTTCAGTTTCGTTAATCGCAAGTAGCAATTAGGATTACCTTCTTTACGTTAGAGTTGGAAATTCTAAGAAGATATTTGTCTTGATTAATTGCATGTCGTACATGAATTATCTTGTTCATTGGTTTCTTAGTTCGTAATGCTATTATTCAATTTAACCTACGATCGTATCTAGGTTGTTGTTTAATAAGAATGCTAGGATACATGTTTCTAGTCATTTACACTTAAGAGAAAACATCCCCCATTGAATGTTTATTAATGACTGAAATTTTATATCGAGGATCCATTTTAGCGTGATAACATCGGTGACCCAAAAACTAACGTTTTTCCATTAAATTTTCAGATTCAATTATTTCTTTTGATTTTTGATTTTTCTTATATTTTTCCTTAAATTGTCTTGAACCAACCCCCACTTCCCTTCCCCCTTTTTTTTTCTTCTGAATTTTCATATTATCCTTATTATGATAATGAGTTTCCATCTGTTGCGACTTCCATGTTTGACCATCAAGAGGCGGATTTAACACCCTTAGCTGCGCAAGTACCGAGGGATGACCAACAAGCTAAGGTATGTGAAGTTTGCTCATTTTTGGGTTATTATTTTTGTACGTGTTCCTTTTTACAGGATACACAGTATAGATTCACTTCTCCACCGAGCTACTATCAGGAGCAGTCCTACTTCCAACCAGAGCCTCCACCTCCACCACCACCGCAAGCAAATAAGATGTCTTTGGAGGAGATCGTAATGAATTTGGCGACGAACACTCTTTAATTCTAGCAGGTAACGAGGAGTAGCTTGAAGACCTTGGAAGATCAATTAGGCCACTTAGCGGAGAGAATGGAAGCCCTAATGTCTGCAAGAATTTTTAGCCAACAGGAGAGTGATGCGGAGGAGTTGTGCATTCCTTCAGAGAGTGGAGATCATTTAGAGAACCCAGAAGCAATAAAGGAAGAGCAAGCAGAGTTAGGAGAGGAAGAGGTTATAGTTCGAGAAAAGATGGAGGATGTGCAACCTCCTAAGGTAAGCGATGCAACTCATGTTATCGCTAACCAAATTTTGTTTCCTTTTCCTAGTTGTTTATATGTAGAAGAAGAAGAAGAATAGGAAGAGTCGTAAGAAGTGCAATTTTTAGGAGAGTTGTGGGCAAGTGAGCTGAAGATTGAAGGTAGCAAGCAGGATGTTGAGTCTCCACAACCATACTTTTATAGAGACCATCCTGGTGTGAGAAGGGCGATGCCCAAAAAGACGAGTGGACATTAGAGTATAATAGTGAAGCAATGAAGTTCTACTCATCAGAAGTCATGGAGCATCGTGCTGATAAAGAGCCTACTTTGAGGGAAGGTGCTCCAGGCTCCTCACGAAGTTTGAGCATGCTTCCTGTTGGTCTCCAGCATCCATTCGATAATGGATAAAGTACATTTGCCAAAGGTCAAGCTTATGACCTTTGATAAGCGCTTAATGGGAGGCACCCCATCTGTATCCCTTTCTTTTATGTGTTTTTTTAGCAATTTTCTTTTATTTTCATTTTTAGGTTTAATTCAGTTCAGTAAGGAATTTAAATTCACATTTTTATTTTTGTCATTTTAATTTTCATCTTTTCTTTTTAAAATGAAAAAAATGAAAAAAAATGAAATTTTTGGCTGTTTCACGCCGCCCCCTTGATTTCCCCCTCTCTTTTTTCCCTTTCTGTTTTCATAAACTTTCTCCTAAGTGTTTCAATTTTACTTACCGCACATCATCACTCATCTTAGACTTTCACCACCACTTTCCCACCACTAACTCACGTCACTCTTAGCTTTCCTTGCCCACTCACCCATCAACCCTCACTTGTGATTTTGGTGTTTGCATTATTGTCTTCTTCTTTTGCAGGTTGTCTTCCACGAAATTAGCACAATGCCCAGGAAGAAAAGTGAATCTCGTAGGCTTGCCACGCCCATAAATTTTGTTGCTGATATTTCTCCACCACATCCGTCAACACCTTGATTTTGGCACTTCCACAATAGAGAAGCGTTCTTTAACTTTTGCCTTTATTTTTATGCTTCTTTAACATTGAGGACAATGTTGGTCTAGGTGTGCGGGAAAGAATTGGAATTTTGATGTGTGAATATTTTCAATTTTTGTGTGATTTTTAATGAATTTGTATTGGTTATGCATGTTAAGCCTTGAAGCTTGGTCATATTAGTTTGGATGAGATTGAGTATATGCATGAAATTAAATTGAGCTAAGTGAGTTTTAAGGTGAAGCATGTTGATTAATTGCAATAGTTGATCTTATAGGCTTAGTCAAAATTTTGACATGTGAGTGAGGAGGTAAATTGTGAAATTAAGGTGAATTCTTAAATTAAACCTGTGAGCGAAGTTTGAGCCTAAATGACATCATCTTTATGTCATGCTATTTGTTTAAATTGTGTGATGCTCCTCTATTCATGTTGCCTTCAGAACTTGCATAGAACCAATTTGAATTTATTTGATTACATGAGATATAGACATAATTAAGGCCTTCCTTATTTTTATACCCTTAGCTTAAAATTGACCGACCTATTTATTTTCCCTTCGCAAACATTTTTTAGTCTTTATCCTTGTTTTTCAATCAATCGCCTTATTTTAAAACCCAAAAACTACATTAGCCTTTCCCTATCACAAGTTGA
>JAOQMS010000180.1:35640771-35654014 GCA_027563885.1 Erythroxylum longipes
ATATAATTAATAATAAAATAATAAAACTTTTATTAAAATTTTTATTATTTTAAAATAGAAAATATATAAAAAATTATTGTCACGATTGTACGTGACTTTTTAATTGGATATGATTTTTGTTTGAAAATCATAACGTTAAACCTTTTGCAACAACCATTTTAATATCAGGGATATAATAGTCATTTATATACATTACATTTCATTCCATCTATTTTCCAAACAATGTTTCACTACGTTACATTATGAACCCTTCTGTCTCTTCCGAACAACTTTTCACTATATTACATTCTATTCAATTATAAATCGTTCTCTTTCGTTCCATTTTATTCCGTTCTGTTTCATTAATTAACATCGAACCAAACAGGCTCTAAGGTACTCAATTTTTTACACTTTCATCATTCTTGTAACTTCATACTCTTGTATCTCAACATAATAAGCTTGAACATTTCTTAAATTTCTTCAAACAATATCTCTAAGGATTGAAGCATATTCAACACTTGAAACATCTTTAAAATGTCTTCAAGACTCAAGAACATCTTTCAGATAACCTCTAAACATGATCTCTTACAAAGAATCTCAGGAATAACTTCAAATCATATAATATTCTTCACCTATTTTCAAATATCATCTTTCTTCTCAATATCGTCTATTAACAAAAATATCACTCTATATAAGAATATGCACTTTTATACGGTTTTGTATATAGCAATCTATGATCAACCAACTGATTTTTCATGACTTTTAACTTAAACACTCTTCTAACCTTCTTTTCCTCTACATCATTTGTTCACGCTCCTCTTAATATCTCAAATTAATGGAAAACATAATTTTTCATAAAGGCAATGAAATCATTAGTAATATTATGTCTTATTAACATGAAATTTATATATTAAAACTATCTTAGATTAAACAATCTCTCACTTTTTAATGATGATAAGAGTTTTATAATATTAACAAAAAATATATAATATATAACAAGTATGTTAAGTGCAAGTGTAACAGCCCAGATCACCCGCTCGCAAATATCGTCCACTTTGGGCCTCGAGCTCTTGGGCCTCGCGCCCTCATAATTTTATTTTTCCAGTACGTAAGCCTCTTTAGCGCATTACTCCCGCAGGACTTCCCAGGAGGTCACCCATCTTGGTACTGCTCTTGCCCTAGAACATTTAACTTCGGAGTTCTGATGAGATCCGGTGCGTTGGGGCATGAAAAGCGCGTCTACAAGAGAGAGGTATCCGCACCCTTATAAGGCATGCTTCTTTCCCCTCTCCAACAGATATGGGATCTATGCAACCACATCTGGTGAGTCTTGAGCCTCCTGCCTGGTCATAGCATAGACTCGGGCCTGGGACTGTGGTCGACTGCTCCGTACCTCAGTTCTGACAGAAGGATTCCCTGTGCTCACTCTACCTCTACCACGGCCCCTCTGTCCAGTCCCACTACCTCTGCTCTGCTGAATAGTAGCTTCACTACCTGATCTGCCACTCCTACCAGACTAAATTTCCATAGCAGTAGGACAATCTTTGATCCGGTGATCAAAGGAGCCGCATCTGAGGCAAGCTCCAGTTACCCTCCAACTCTCACCACCATGCCTCCTCTCATAATGCTCACATACTGGAAAATGATTCTGTACTTCACCCCATCCACTGCCAGTCCGTGAAGATCTACCCCTTGGTCTGAATCCTGATTGCCCTGATCCGGCTGGTAGTCTGAAAGCTCTGTTCTGGTGCTTACTGAATCTTTTTCCAGAACCACCCTGAATCTCACTAGACCTCTTCAATCTGGACCTTTGCCCAGGGCTTTGCTTGTCCCTCTCTTAGTAGTTGTTCAATTCTGATCGAAGCAGCTCTTAATTCAATGAAAGTACCCAGATCTGAAAGTGCCAACCTAGTTCTGATCTCCATATTGAGTCCATTCTCAAACCTCCTACATTTGTCTTCTTCTGTAGGGATTAAAGCAGTAGCATAACCCATCAACTCATTAAACCGGACCTCATACTCAGCCACGGACATCCTACCCTGCTTCAAACCTAGAAACTCTTCCATCTTCCTATCCAAGTAGATCTTGGGCATGTAGTTCTCCTTGAAGACCCTCAGGAAGTCTTCCCACTTCAATTGGCAAGGCTTGGTGGTACTACCTGGGACAATCTTCCACCACTGGTAAGCTGGGCCCTACAGTAAGGACACTGCGTAGTCGAACCTCTCATTCGGCTCGCAATACATCTGATCAAAAACCATCCTTCGGCTTCAGCAGGGTCTGTGCTGTCATAGAAGTCCACAGCTCCCTGCTTCTGCAGCCTATCATACCTCCTCTCCCTTCTCTCGGGAACTCTAGGAGGCATCTCCTCATATTGAGGTAATGAGGACTCCCTAATGGCTCCTACTGATCCTTGGTCAACTGGTTGGTCAATTTGATCACCTAGAGAGGATGACCTATAACAAACAATAATTTCAATAATTTTCTGTACTTCTCACGATGTTTCATGCTTAACATTTCTATATATCTCAACAGATGCTCTGATACCCTGGAGGTCATTCCAATACATATCCTACGATAAGGGTGAGCTACGTCCAATCGCTATATTCACTTCACAAGGCATCATATCATTACTCACTTATAAAGCATCATAGGAAAATCATAATATTTTAAAACCAACTTTTTCCTCATTTCATTTCACAAAAACCGAAAGTCTACATTGTATCTTTCAACACTTACTACATGTACATCATCAAAACCTAGTACAAAAGTACTACATGAAAGAGGAAAATATACAAAGTCTATCTAATCTGTTCAAAAATACTAGTTGACCAACCTTTGAACCATTTCTTCTTTGTCAAAAGTACAAGATGAAGCTTCTTGTAGGGTCTCTTAGTGACTCGCGTCGTCTCTCGGTCCTGAAATGTCAACGTGCAATTTTGAGTGAGTCTTGCAAACTTAAATGAGGTAACCATCATCGATGGTTTACTTAATTCATGCTACACATCATTTCACTTAACATATATTCACATTTTCGCATAATTGATTCGTATCACATTTTCACTTAAACATAAACAAATTTTTGCATTTCCATCAATCAAACATACTTAAACAGATGCATATGGAGTGCTCATGAGACTCTTTTCCAATTGTTACATTGTGGTGACCGAGTGCCTGAATTGTCCCGTATCCATTTAGATACCGGGCTCATTGATAACTATACTTTATCTGACGAGGATATATGGCTCATTTTACATAGTGAGCCTTAGGCTCTTAATCACTTGCTGAGCTCGAGGATCTTTTTCACACTTTGAGCTTTAAGCTCTGATCGGTGGCTACTCTGGTCACAACTGTCATTATCTGATTGTGCATTCATGTATGGAATGCATCTATCACAATTAATCATATTATGAAGCACATAGTTCTGCACATTCACATACAAGCAGCACTTCAATATTTCAATCCAATATCACATTCATCGGACCTTCATTGTCCGGAATCAACAATCAAGCCACATTCATTCAATCATTTCAAGACAGAATTTAAGCAAACAAGTAATTAAGTGAGACTGTCTAGGTTATTCACAGTTTGCTCCAGAAGCTATTGCCTCGAAATCCTGGCAACGTCTAGAGGATGGTGCTCAATTCGTTCCTCTATATTATGCAAAACATACACATATATCACAACATGCATAAGTATAATTGTTCAATAATACCTATGGAGGAAATGAATTATGTACAATGCATGTTCATGACAATTCCGGGTATCCTTCCATCAGTTTCTTCACAAAAATCTCTCTCTCATATCAAAACTCATCTAAGTATAATTCATACTTAGGTTTATGCCTCACTAAAACCATTAAATCACAATTCATTTCCTATTGGCACTGTTCACGTTAAATCAAAGAGTGCAATTGATATAATTTTGTTATACCGTCTTCTAGGAAAGTGTTATTTAACCATATAGAACCTATCTTGGGATAATTGGCATAACTCTCTCTACAGATGTCGGATTAATAATCTTAGGATGATTTCAAAGAGGACTTCGAGATCTACCAATTTTGTGAAGACTTGAAGAAAAATTCTATTTTCTGAAGGGTCAAAAGTGGACCAAACGATAGCATTAGATAATAGTGTACAGAAGAAGAAGTTTCCGTCATATAAGTAGAAAGTAGACGAAACAAAAAGAAGACAAAGCAAAAAGTAGATGAAACAAAAAGTAGACGAAACAGAAAGCAGAAGAAGCAGAAAGCAGACGAATGCAAAAGCAGACGAATGCAAGAAGCAAACGAAGCCATAAGTAGACGAAGTTCATCAGAAAGTAGACGAAGCAAAAAGTAGACGAAACAAAAAGCAGAAGAAGCAGAAAGCAGACGATTCAGATAGTCAACTTAAGACGAAGCAAAGTCAACTTAAGAAGATATGACGTCATCACAAACGATGTGACGTCATCACAGACGATAGACGAATGCAATAAGTAGACAATTTAGATGGTCAACTTAAGACGAAGCAAAGTCAACTTAAGAAGATATGACGTCATCATAGACGATGTGACGTCATCACAGACGATACGTCTTTACAGAAGATAGACGAATGTAATAAGTAGACAATTTAGATGGTCAACTTAAGACGAAGCAAAGTCAACTTAAGAAGATATGACGTCATCACAGACGATGTGATGTCGTCACAGACGATACGTCTTCACAGACGATAGACGAATGCAATAAGTAGACGATTTAGATGGTCAACTTAAGACGAAGCAGAAGTCAACCTAAGACGATACTATCTATACTCCTCAACTCAAAAGCCTTTTTCTTGAACATTTTTAAGTCTTCATCAACTCTCGTATAAAAACCTATATATTCATACATGCTTAGTGAAGAAACAGAGCATATCACCTTTCCGTATCTAACTCTCTACACTAATTCGATACATAATTTCATTGTTGTTTCAACTCCAAAAACCATTTCCACAACATCTTATCACTAATAATCCATCAAAACCCAAATATCACCATATCCCCAATTTTCATCCCCCTTAACACAGTATTCAAGAATATAAATATATGTAAATTCTATGACCATGCACTGACCATAAATTCATCAACTTTATTTCAAAAATCCACAACTCTAACAATTTTATTCACTACTTACTTGTTGAAGACTCCAAAAGCTTCAATACGTAAACCCCTGTGAACACTAACCAACTTCTAGTTTTTCTTAAGGCAGAAGAAACACTTAGTAGTAGAGGAAGTGGTGAGGGATATGAAAAATCAAGTTAACTCTCAGAAAGAGTTTGATGGAAAATTCTGTGTATAGGAAGAAATTCGGAGAAGATGATAACAAGGAAAGAACTTAGGAAAAGAACAAACCCCTTTTTAACCATCGGATTACTCAAACTTACTTCTGACAAATAATAAAGGCAACTTTACACTTGTCACTTTTCCTAAGGCCTAATTCTACCTAAGTTTCTTTGAGACTAACTCCATTAATTCTATCTTTACAATCCAACTATCTTCAAATCTTCTTTTGATTTCTTTTTCCCCTATTTTCTAAAATTTTTCTCCGAAATTTATTCCTAAATTCACTGAGATTCATAATTCTCACAATTCTACTAACCAATAATATGTTCAACATAAATAAATTCAAAATTCACTAAATTTTCAAAAATCTCAATTCAATTTAATTATACCCGGAATCATTCATGAATACATGTGCAATTATTTTCATGTGCAAAACCTCCACTATTCACGTGTATTTGTATGTCATATTATGCATGAGCATGAAAAATGCGTTTCTAAACACTCATTAATCACTCATATTTACTATTCTAGCCTCCCACAAGTGATGGGATGTTACAAACTATACTTAAATAAGATCCAATATCTCATATTGATCCATATTTATTAAATATCTCATATTTAATAATAATGTTTCTTAAATTTTACAATCAAGTTCAACTTGATTAAAATATCTTTGCTCTTTTGAACACATTCTTTATGTGAAACGTATTACAATTTACGTTCCTAAATATGATAGTAATTATTATAAATTATAATTCTAATTCATGATTATAATTAAAATTAAGTAAATTAAAACTCATTTTAATTTATCTTTAATTATCCAATTAAGAAAGTTATAATCATAAATCAAAATTGGCTTCTAGCAACACATTATAACTACCCAGATATTTTAAAATGTCAAAATAATTTTGACTAATATTTTTGTGCATGATTGTTTTGTATAATTCAATTATCTCATCATACAATATTTCGATTAGAAATAGAGTGTTTAATTAATGTATAACCTAGTTTAAATTTAATCATATTAATTCTTCTGTATTAACTATTGATTCGTCTAAACGAATAAACCAAAACCGCGCTTTTGATCCAAATGCTACGTCACAAAAAGAGTGGTTAAGTGATTTTAGTATCTCTATCTATATGCTTAGTTTGAGTTCTCATTGAATTATTGGAACCTTTCACCTTAATTTGTGCTAGTTGATTCGTTATTTACCGGTAAATAATACCTATATAGGCATCTTCCATCGCAGTTAAAGAGAAGTCCAGTTCTGATCCTCATTAGAAAGTGGACCGTAATCTTTTCCTTATTTCGCATGTGGGAAAGCAAGTATAGAATCGTTTCTGTTACAGACTGCGCGATCGAATAACGCGTGCAAGCATCGTTATCTTATTCTTATCAATGCAACCATAGTGGTAAGTGGCATCCATTCATGAGAGTAGAACTCTATTGCGTAAATCATCAGAGTAACACAAAAATTCACACGCAGAAGCTACTACAAATCAATCAACTAACAACTCCCAAACAGACAAATTATCTCATATCATTATTTGAAGAATCATATATATATATATAGATATAGATATATATAACTAAGACCCATTCTGCCTCCAAACAGCAATGTAAGCGACCTAGAATAACAAAGATACAAACACCAAGAAAACAATGCTCCAAAGACCAGTCCAGCTCACCCTGCTCGCATTACTCGCAGCTGCAAAGGTTTCATTCAACACATCAATGCCAGTGTTAGCATTTACATGGTCCACTAGTAGAAAAGGCAGTGATGACCATAAAAATATTTTAAGAATTTTCATGGGTATTTACTAAAAACACTTTTTTATAAACCTTTACTGGAAGGCTTATTATGTTCAATTACATGATTTTACATGATTTTCGTTAGTTAACACATACACAAAAGAAAAGGGACAAAGTATGCAGTGCCTACGGCAGCTCGTCAGGAATCATTTCATGTCCAAGTGTTGATGTTGCCCTTCACGCTCAATTATTGCCGAAAGAAAAAAGCAGACAACCATATGAATATAAATGTGTTTGGTAGCCACCGAGTCAAAAATCGGTGTGGCACCAAACCCCCCAAATCAATTATGGTTCCCCCCTACCATATAGTCCCTTACGGCTTCAAAATTCAATTATAGTTCATTTAATTTAGTAATCGAGTAGGGCCAAGTCATGTTTTTGAAAACCACCATCAAATGACATCGAAATTCGCGAACAAATACCCATAAAAATACCAAGTGTATACGTTGTTTTACTTAGCGACAGCTCTAAAGTCTCTGATTCAAACTTGCAAAACAGCATAACAAAATAAAATCAGGCAAGAAAATCATATAGATTACAGAAGATGGAAGAGCAGAAAGAGAAATTTACCTGGGGGTGGTGGGGGGCTACCAGATGGCGCTGAAGCTGTAGAATTAAAATACCCATAAACTTGGTTAATAATAATAATACTAATCTTCCAACCAAATTTGAGGAATGATAACTCTCGTGAATAATCTACCAAAAACCTTAAAATCTTAAATTAAACAAGATAAAATAATCCTCCCTTTAGATAGATAAACTACCAGAATGACAAACCTCAATTCCAAAAGGAAATTTCAGCAATGTTCTAGGGAAACACCAAACCTTAACCTAGCAATCACCGATCTGATAAAAATTAAAGAAAAAATAACTAATACCTTTAGAGCAGGCACTGGTATCAGCTTTGGTACCGCATCTCTGAGTAAGCTCAAGTGCCTGAGTAACATTGATTCCAAAACCCTGGAGCAAACCAGGTGTGTTGTAGAGTGAGCAGAGGCAAGGAAGTTCATTTTCTACGGCTTCCTTGATAGGGTCGCAGCAACTGGACGGTGGCTTAGTGGTTCCGTTCAGGTAATCCGCACACGGAATCAGCTTCTGTGCACATGACGGGACGTCCTGTGCCGACGTCGAGATTGTCGATAACACAAACAGAATAGCCAACACCGAAAGCGACATCTTCAGAGAAACCATTTTCTGTGCTTCTTTTTTTAAGTTGATTGATATTTGACAAGACGTCGCCGGCCAACGGAGTGGTTTACGATGTCTCCGGATATCTTTAGCTCCTAGACAAGTGAATTTATAATGGAAATAAGATAACTGCTCGGTTGCGTGTTGGTGAGAGTTTGTAAAGCCCACGTTCTGCTATGCGCGTCGTGTAAACGGACTTCGAACTTGACTTTCGTTTATATCGGGATAAATTCTTGAAACATATTTTAATATATATAAACTGGAAACTGGAAAGAATAATAAGATTTTCCAAAAGATGTAGTTTGGGGAAAAAAAATAGGATATATGATGTTTAATTCGAATTAATTAAAATAACAACAATAACACATAGTAAAGTTCAGTTAAGACTCAAAATTTGGATATGATCAATAATATACAATTTTATCTTTAATTAGTAAAAAATTATTTTTAAATGAAAAATAATTAAAATATATAAATAAACAAATATAGAAACATTTAAAAATAATAAGAAGAAGAAGAATAAAATAAAACATAAAAATATAGAAAGAAAAAAAGAAAAATAATAATAACAGCTTCCTTCATTTTTTAGAATATAGTGTAAAAAATGGTGAAATAACGAGTAAAGGAAACTTGAACGAAGAACGGTTGTCGAATTTAAAAAACACAAAAAAAGGAGCATTTGAGGTGTTATAAAGTGCAACTTACCGTTTGCACTGTTTAACTACGAAAAGCGCCAGACAAGAACCACGACACAAGAAGAAAGGATTGAATTATGCGACAACGGGTCTTTTTTATTTAAAAATTAAAAACAGTAACAACAATGTTGCATTAAATTTCTGCTAAATATATAATTTGAAGGGGTTTAATGTATACAGCTTTACCCTTAATTAATAAAGGAGTTGTTTTTAAATGACCCATAAAATATAGATAAAATAATTAATTAATTAATTATAAGATGATGATGATAATAATAACAATAATAATAACAACAATAAAAAAGATTATAACAGTAGCAATAAGTAGGAAAATAATAATACTAAAACTAATAATATTAATAATAAAATGTAGGAAAATCATAATTATTTTTATTTTTATTTTTATTTTTATTTTAAAATATAAAAATAATATTATATAAAAAATTATGTATGGAAAGGTTATTCAAAATTAATTTGACATTTTTAAATATTTGAAAGATCATAATGTAATGTTGCACGCTAATCTTTATTTATGGATATAAATTATTTAATTAGAGAATCAAAAATAAATTAAAGAAGCTTAATTTCTCTAATCCTAAATATGATTTAGGGTTATAATTTATATCTATTTTTAACATATTTGTGATTTTCATTAATATGATTAAAGGCAATCCCTTGTTAAAAAAGGTTTATAGAAAGGCTCGTTTGAAGATCAAGTGTAAGGAGAAAAAAGATTGTAAAGGTCACACGAAAAGAAAGCATCATCACAAAAAGTTCTATAAGAAGTACCACAGATCTCATATTTCTCATGAAGGAAATTCCAAACCCTTCAGACGAAAGAAACAATGTTGATTTGTCAAATTCTTCAAATGAAGAAATCCTCAAATAAAGAAGGCATATTAATGCTTTATCTATGGCAAGTCGGGATATTATGCTCGTAAATGTCCTAATAAGAAGAAAAGGGATGTCAATCTTTTAGATTCCATTGAGGCTATTATGCCTATCCACGATAATGAAAACGGTGAAGATTTTCATGAAGAACAGTCCAGTGAGAATGAAGAGACAAAATTCGCTCTTCCAATTGGTTCTTCTAAAGATTAGTATTAATCTTCCAATTCCTCAATCTTTAATAACACTGAAGATAACAAGTTATACATGGTACAGCAAAAATGTTTGAAGATCGACTCTAGGTCTTTCATTATTCCTCAACCTTATGTCCATATCCAACTACAACCACAAGACAAATATGATAAGTCGATCAAGGCTATTGGATATAAGAATATTGAATTATGTCACAATATTATGAAGCTCAACATTTTACAACCTAAAGCATGAATATCTCATTACGAATATTTCACTGCTACTGATGGAAATTCGTTTAAGATTGGGCTTATCACAAAAAAGAAAATAGGAATATGATTCTTCCCTAATTGTGTGGTTTGGACTAAAGTTCTTGTAAGCCATTTACACGGCCCAGATATTCTGATAGGTATGGTTGTCTATTGTAAGGCATCTCCCTTACAAATCCTACCTACATGAATTAAATGTCATGTCAAATTTAGTGCTTGTACCAATATTAGAATTATGTTTGAACTCACACAAGTGCCACCTCTATATAAAGCCCTACAGGATCAATTTTTAGAATATTGGCATGAGACCATGCTCAGTTCTCACATCCTCATCCTCTATGAAAAAATCGTTACTTCTTCATCTATTTACCATTTAAAAAGAATGAGAATATCAATCCAACCAAGGTCACTCATCCAGGTATGCACCTTGATGATCTGAAACTAACCCAAAAATAACGTGCGATTCTCCTTCAACAAGGATTTAGCAAAATCTTACTGGGCTTGTTAGGCCTTTTATGTGAATAAGAGATATGAGCACAAGCGCAGAAAAAAGAGTTTTGTGATTTATTACAAACCTCTCAGTGCTTTCTTACAAGATAACAAGTTTCCTCTGCCAAGAATTAGTACTCAAGTCCTCTTTTTCAAAGAAACGACAATTTTCTCCAAGTTTGATTTGAAAGCAGGATTTTGGCAATTAAGAATTAACCCTTAGGAAATATACAAGACAACCTTTTGTATTCCTAATGACCAATATCAATGGACAGTAATGTTATTTTGACTCAAGGTTACCCTTTCACTATTTCAATAGGTCATGGCAAAGATCTATGAGCCCATTCTCTCCAATACCTTGGTCTATATTGATGACATACTTCTCTACTCTAAAACCCATGAAGAATACAAGGCCCTACTCTAATCTTTTTGGATTTTACAAAACAACATGGGATTATGCTCTCAGCCAAAAAATGTTATATTGGGACAATCCAAATATAATTTTTAGGTATAAACTTCCACGGTGGATTTTATCAGCCTGGTCTACATATAGTCAGTAACTATTACACTTCTCATATGAAAATCTCAACTATAAACAAATTCAACAATTCCTTGGAATTGCTAATTACATAAGAGATTTCATCTCTCACGTGGTTAGTTTTACATCTCCCTTATCAAATTTACTGAGGAAGAATCCGTTATCATTGAGTAAAGATCAAACTAAAGCCATATAACATTTAAAGCAAGCTTGTCAGAATCCACTTGTTTTAAAGAAATTTGAAAAGGCTGGCGCATTATACAAATAGACACTAGTAGTCATTATTAGGGTGCTATCCTAATTGAAGAGATTTACAGAAAAAAAACACTACTATGGTTATTGATCTTTGTATATAAAGGATATTACATGATAGGAAAGAGGAAAGGGGCACAGCGGGTTGTTCCCATTATGTTGTGTCCCGCTGCGTCCCTTGCATCCCAACCATCCAACACAATAAATTAGATAGATGGGATGCATGGGGTAGAGCAGGAAAAACTAAGTTGGTTTACAAGGCCGATTCATTAAAGAATAGTCTAGTGAGGATGAAGAGCCAAAATTGGCTCTTACGATGATTCCTTGCATAAAAACATGTTTAATTTATTTGCACGCTTGATTCACGAGTAGAGTTTTTTTAATGGGATATAGAAAGTTTTATTTAAGTTTTCAACAAAAAGTTACATAAATGTGAATTGAACTTTGATTATTATTGTTACTATTAAGAAGTTGAAAAGTTGTAATTTTGACCACCGATTTTACCATTTTATAGGTCGTAAATTCAAAAGAGCAAAGGAAAAGAACTAGAGAAACTCGTTTCAATCCTAATTCTTCCCAAATAATTCTAAGGTTAATAACTAAGTTGGGTAAGAATTGATTGGAAAGTAAGTTGCTACGAATCACATGTTTGCCCATAAGTAATGTAGTGGATATGTTACACAAAGAGTGAAAACAAGTCATCAATTGTCAATCGTAATAAGCTTATTAACATTGAAACAAGCACATATGTTAGTATATCACCAACATTTCATGTAAGTGGAGTTTTGGAAAATATTTAAAAGTAAAACATCATTTGATCTAGAAATGTAATTATGATTAGTTATGGTTGATTCATCATTTAAAAGGGCTTTGTGAGTTTATTGTTTGAGTGGCCTGTTTGACAAGGTCGTCGAAGCGAAATTTGAAAGGCATAACATAAAGCGATTACATTAATTAGTTCTCTAGGCAACAGGCCATTGGTATTCAAAATGAGTCTTTGCTTTCCAGAAGGTGAATTCGAAAGGCAACTGGTCAAACATTGATGGATATTTATTGGGCATACACTTCCACAAATGGCTTAAGAGAACAGGAGACTAGGACAGCCCATAATCTTTTACTAGACAAAAGCCTTTCTCTCTCTCTTCTTTTCATGCGGCTCATGAGACAGATTCTACGTAGCATTAATGTCAATTAACTGAACACCAATCAAAAAATATATCGTGAAGTTATAACCACTGTTATGAATAACGTTGCATATTAGCCGGTATTTGTCGGATGGTATCGTATTAGTCGAAAATGAAACAGTACCGGTATCTTTAATATCAAATGTAAATATCAGTTGGTACCAGTTGATACCGGTATCGGCCAGTACTTATAATACTGGTCAGTATCGAAAATTTTGCAAAATATAGGGACTTTTTTGCAAAATTTTCAATTTTTTAAAAAAAATCTCCCCCCACTCTCTCTCCCCCTCCTCCTCTCTCTCTTTTTCAAAGTTTTTATAATTAATTATTAGTTAAACTTTTATTGTGATTTTTTAATTTTAAATTTTAAAATAAAACAAATGTTTTTATCACTAATAATAATTATACATTAAATTAAACTTAAAAATAAATTATTTTATTTAAATTTATTTTAATCT
>JAOQMS010000180.1:35654114-35680463 GCA_027563885.1 Erythroxylum longipes
AATTAATTTTAATTAATTAAATATATAATATATTTAATTGATAATAAATTAAATAATATATGTTTTTGTTTCATGTTTCAATTTTACTTGATTGTTTTCTTATCACGAACTCTTGTTGTAAATTGTAATAATTTGAAAGTTAAGGATATTTATTCTTCTTTTTATTGGATGTTTTAATGAAATCATTATTTATTATATAATGAAAATTGAATTTGGAATATTTTAAATACTTTATATTATTTTTAATTTTATATTTGTATGATGATTATTGTCTTTTTTCTATAAAATTGTGGTTATTATTTATATGTGAATTATCTAAAAATTATTGTTATTTCATTTTAATTGTGATTATTATTTAATATTATGATTTTTGGAGTCAGAGTTAAAAATATACAGTACAACTATATAATATGACAATGACCTATTATGTAAATTTAAAAAAAATCGAGGGACTATTTTATAAATTTAAAAAATTATCTGAAACGGTATCCAATATTAACCAGTATTGGTATAGTACCATACTAAAATCTAATTCAGTACCAAGTTCAGTATGGTATTTGCAATATTAATTATAACCTTATCTAATTAAAATCACATGTACAAAAATATAAAAGAAGTTACCATAGTTAAAGATCAACACCTTTAAGCTGGCGTGCGTAAAGATGGGTTCAATCCACACTCATTGAAAATTATGCCAGCTCAACATGTGCAAACTTTTAGAAAATTAATTGGCACAAACTATTATCATTAACACAAACTTAAAATAGGAATGGATCGAAGTGTGAACAGAAGAAGATGCTCCACATTTGGATGTTTATGCACTGGTCTTTCTTTAAGATACCCTACCCTGGAGGGAAATTGTAGCGTTAGTTCTTGTTGACTAATATGTGCGCACTATTTCTTTGTTGATTCTTATTGTCATTGGTAAGTGTTGAGGAAGAAAAGAGCATCCTTTCACACCCACCTTTTTTCTTGTCTTTATTTATACCAAGTCCAGTATGTTTGGATATGCTTAAGAATAGATTTGTTCTGCATTCCTTTTTCTTCTCCTACTTGTATTAAGACTTGTCAAACTCAGATATTGATGACCTCATTGCTCTGGAACATAGTTTCCCATGATTTCTGTTCAAATTATGGTCCTGTCAAGAAACATTCTTCTTAAAAAACTTTTGAGAAAGGGATTGATTGAAGGTGGAATTTATATTTTACTTAAGAGCTGAGCGTATTGTTAAGAAAATCTCTTAAGTGACCTCAAACACATGATTGAAGCCGCGAGTTTACAAGGCAAAGACTAAATTCAAAGACGCCCACGCACCTAATGCTAAATTACCAAAAATTTCCCCCCCATCCTAGCCTTTGATCTAGCGGAGCATAGGCAAACCATCATTTTCATTCTCCGGCACAATTTTATAAGCGCAAAGGTGAGTGAGAACGGAAAACATTAAACAGAAGATTAATGGAATGTGAAAACTGAAAAGTCAGTCGGGCAATAAAAGTAAGAGCCACGTTTCTCTGAGTCTCATTCATTGTTATTTTGCCTTTTTTTGGTTAGAAATCTCCGTAGATCACCACAAGACAAAGAAAGCTCCCTAGGCATTGTCACATTAGCGTCATTACCACATGCTATATTTTTTTCAATCTTGCCATGTATTTTAGAATTGCTGCTTTAAGGTAGTAAGCAATTTCGTCTTCTTTTTAGAATTGCTATGTCCTTCTCCTTCCTTAGGATACCCATTGAATCCTCTTTGTGAAGCTCTATCGACCTGAATCAGACGCTGGCTTTAGCTAGTTTCTGGAAATTCTGGTTGACTTGTATCAAAATGACCCAAAGAGCTTCCCATTCGGGTAAATCCGAAGAAATGTCCAAACAGCTACTAACCACCTGACCCAAATCAAGTTAAATGGGTTGAGAAATGAAAAAATCGTTTTAACTTTATAGTAACTTATTGTATAGATGGTAAATATGAAGTTCAAGATTGAAAATCGTGATCGATCTGAATACGACAAGGAAATAAGAAAGAAACACAAGTAAGAATGATGAAGGTTAGAAAATAGAAAAAGTCAGAAAGGGAGAATGGAATAAGAGTAGGAAAAAGGAAAATATTATAAGAAATAAACAATAGAATTATGAAGAAGAGGTCAGTGATAAAAATAGAGTAGTTTACGGAAATTAACCCTAAGAAATCAGAAAGATTATGGATGGCATGGGAGGCCCGGCTCGACTCATGATATGTCGGATCTAAGTTGACTCGTAACTTGGCGTGGTTGGCCTAGCCTGACCTAATTTATTTTTAAAAGAGATTAAAAAAACGACATTACTTTTTGACAAAGCAACTCTCAATCGGGTTAAGTTGTGCTGGACAACCCTAACTTGATTCGTTGAGTTTAGGGTAAGCTACGACTGGGCTAGATTGCCTTGCCTATAAAAGATTGAAAATTTGCGAAATTTAGCAGTTGAAGTTGAAGGTTAAGAAATATGTGAGAAAAGGAAGGGAAGGTTAGATTGAATGAACTTTCTATGATTATATTGTTATTAAAATTTGTCTATTTAAGGATTGTTTGGTTCAATTCTTTTTATAATTTATAACTTATATTTTTCAAAGAAAAATGAAAACCTAATTAATTATTAATACCAATATAATTTTTTTATTATTAACAATAATTAGATATTAGATAAAATTTAAATATAAAATATTTAAATTAATTATATTTATTTTAATTGTTTGTTGATAAAATTGTTATGAAAACTATTTTATTTTATTAAAACAAATAATTTAAACATTAAATTTTATTTAAAATTATTTACTAATAAATATTGCATAAGAGATTAAAATAAATTTATTTAATTAAGAATAATTTATCTTTAAGTTTTATCTAATATGTAATTATTATTAATAATAAAAATATAATTATATTGTTTAAACATATTTTTTATTTTTATTTTAAAAAATAGAGATTAAAAATTAAAACTAAAAATTAAAATCGAACTGGAAAAAAAAAAGTCAATATATAGAAAGTGTTTTTCATGAAAATAGCTCGAAACAGTTGGACTCGGTTGTCTCTTCATTCTGTAGCGACAATTGAGCGAGCCTGGGGCATTTTGAACAAAAAATTATGTGACTCAGGCTTATCAAACTTTTTATCATATAGGACTCGAGCTCAGTCTGATAATGAGGCCTCCAGTCCTGTCTCATTAAATCCAGACACTAAACAGAAGCCATACCCAACAAAAACCCATAACTTTAAGCATAACATAGCCAATCGAGACGGATAAACTTTGTACTGCTACCAATGGCAGCGATTTATCTCCCAACCGCCCCGACGGCCACGGCCACAGCCGTCTTCCGCTCCGCTTCAATTAAACGGACACGTCACCATATGAGAATTGCATGCGTTGGATGGGTACATACCACCCATTACTAGCTCTCCATGAACCATTATTCAACGGTTTACATTTGTTTTGATTTGGATAAAGGACCCGGAGGGCGTACTTGGACCCCCACAAACCGGCCACCTCGCACGCCTGGAGTTCCGGAGGCGGTTGGAGAAGGACGCCGAGGCTCGTGAGGCCTTCAAGCAACATGTCCGCGAAGAAAAAGAGCGTCGCCGAGCTGTCCGCGAAGTAAGCCGTGGCTTTTTATATTGTTTCAGTGATTGATGTTTTCGCATTTTGTGAAAATGCGTGCAAATAACTGTTTAATTGTAGTCTCGGGTTATACCGGATACTGCGGCAGAGCTGATAGAATATTTTCTGGACACTGAGGCTCAGGAGATTGAGTTCGAAATTGCGAGGTTAAGGCCAAGGTTATCTAGGACATAGTTTTTCTGTTGTGGATGTGTGGTGTCTACATTTTGGAAAATCTTTGCTTGGAGCTGATGCTGAAATAATAAATGCAGGTTAAATGAGGAATTTTTCTCACAGCTGAAATTTGAACTGGGTCAGCTTCGTTTTGCTGTTTCGAAAACGGAGGTTAATACACTTTTGGGATTGAATATGAGAGTTGAATCCTATTTCTGTAAGTGAATGATTGTGGATGATTTTGTAGGATATGGAGGATAGAATGATTGAGTTGGAAGCTCTACAGAAGGCTCTGCAGGAAGGAACAGGTTCATTGCATTAACTTGAGTTTTGATTGTTTATTTTTATCCTTGTTTACCAGAAGCTGATGGGACCTCGTTGGTTGTTCTGTTTCAGAAGCCTACGATAAAATGCAAACTGACCTTGTAAAAGCAAAGCAAAACTTGACTAAAATTTTGTCATCAAAGAATGTGAAAGCAACTGTATGTTGTTGTTTTGGCTCACTCATCAAACTACAATTGAACCCATTCCTTTTCTATGTTGCTCATTTGCCTTGCTCTTGTGCGTTGTGTTTGCCTTGCTAGTTGTTGGAGATGGTGGAGCAGAATGGAATCAACAGATCCCTGCTGACTCTTCTTGACGAGAACATTGCAAATGCTCAACAAAGGAACCAGGTAATTGCAGTTGTATCAAACATTTGTTCACTTTCTCAAAGTGCATGCTTGTATTGGGAGGAGATCACACCAAAGCATAATTACAATGTTAATAGGATAGTCTATAACGCTTGAGAAACTTGCAGAAAGAAGCCACAGCTTTCATGGAAAAACTTCGTGCAGCTATCTTGAAGTACATGACGTTTTAGCTCTCGGTAAGCTTGTGAACTTATGTATTCTTGAGTAACTTGGTTCATGAATACATCCATTTGCTAAATCAAGTATGTAAATCCAGAGACTATAGGCAATAACCAGATAACTGCAGGACATCATGCATTCATGCTAAATCCAGAGATTATAGGCAATAACCAGATAACTGCAGGACATCATGCATTCATGCTCGTAGCCTTTTTGCTTGCATGAACTGGTGTTAATTACTTTCTTACATGAGATTGAAAAGAGTAGCTAAACAAGACTTTTGACCAGGAATCAAAGCTTTCCAGAACTATCTCTCAAAGATGATGTTCATTTGCTCAGAGCAAATGGGTAGGTATATAAATCTATCTGGAGGATTGATAATATATTCAGCATATTGCATGCCTTGCACACATAATGGGCTTGAAATTACTTAAAAGAATGTTGAGTTGTAAGACATTCAGTATTCTGCAGTGGACTTTACAGTCATACATTCAAGTGGTAGCTGAGTTCTCTCAAGTATACAACTGCTTAGTGGTAAAGGTACTTTATATATTAGAATCCTCTGGGAAGACTGAAGCCTTTTCGGAAGGTAGGACTAAGAACAATTTGACGTGCGGGTTGTATGCACATACATATGAGTTGATGAAAATCACTCTGCTGCTGCGTCTATGTACAGGCAGATGATCACCTTGTCAGTGAAGTAATAATTCCGTAACGTTTAAGGTTTCAAGTGGTGAATGCTTGGATACTCTTTTTGCTTAAACGCAAAACTATATGAAAAAGGCTTATAATTCGACTGCCATTTAATCGAAGTTTAACTCTGGGAATGACAGGTAAGATGACATTTTATTCAGTTACACGCAATTACTATTTAATCGAATTATGGATGTAGGAAAAATGACTTTAGAGCTCGAAAATAAAATGCTTTTGCCTGATTTTAGGCACCGATGCAAGGCTCGACTCTGCGGTAGGTTTTGAGCACATGAAATTCTCAATTAAATTTTATGCATACGTTTACTTGGAATCCAAGGAAATATATGGATGAGATTTAACATAATATGATAGAAATATCATAATCAGAACAAAAATTTAAGTAAATATATGGATGAGATTTAACATAACATGATAGAAATATTATAATCAGAACAAAATTTCAAGTAAATATATGAATGAGATTTAACATAACATGATAAAAATACCATAATCAAAACAAAAAATTTGACAGATCTGGTGTTTTTGTGGCGAAATACAAGGTATGAATCTGGCGTTTAATTGAAGAACCATCCAGTTGCAGGCCTTTATGAATATATATCATTGTATTCACTTCCTTTAAAAGTTGATATTAATCACTAGATTATCGGTTCCAGATTCATAACATTCTCCTCATTTTCCGGCTTGCAAGTTAAAGTACAAGATAAAAATTAAAAACTTATCCTTCTGAATTAACCGATCCTATTGACCGGTTCTTCTTGTGACATTAGTATTGTGTTGCTTATATATTATGAATGTTGATTATGTTGGCAAAAGGGTAAAATTGAATTTTAAGATTTTTTACAGTTTAATTTAAATTTTAATATTTTGAAAATGGTCAAATTAAAAATTAACTTTTATAAAATATTTACTGTAACTCTTATTTTAACATCGAAATTTTGAATCAATGAAGGAACAATATCTTTATTTTTGTTCAATAGGATATTAAAGTAGATGATTGATTCATTTCTTACTAAAAATAATCGCAACAAATCTTTTAATAACACAATTTTTATTTCTCAATAATATCCTACAATCAAGGTTGAATTTCATAAAAACTACTCTTTTTTTTCAAGCTAGACCTTTTTTTGATGGGTCCTCTTACTAATTGGACATCACAGCTGGCATGTGATACTCACAACCTAAAGCCCTGCACATGCGGTTGTAATTGGGGTAAATCGTAGGCATTACTCTTTTTCTTCTTCATTTCGTGTCTCTCTCAACTTATCATGTTCTGTTCTTTGTTGATCTCGTTTCACTACTCTCTCATCTTGTCTCATCTCGCTATCTTCACTTGTCTCGTATAATCCCCCTAGTGTCCCCTTCTTCGAGGGATTTATAGGTAACAAGTGGTCCTAACTTGCTGGCATGTTGTTTGAGGAATTGTTTAGCATTTTATATGTTAGTAGTGTTGCCTTGTTCCATAATTATGGTCCAAACCTGTGGTCTCAACTTTTAGTGTCACAGGCTCTTATACTTGTTGCCATGACATGCACATCATCTTTCATATTGTTTATCGTTATTTGCCAATCTTTTTTAATTTTATCAGAAATTATGCAACTCTAATAATGTGAACCACGAAGATCTAATGCTACCTTCTTTATAAGAAATGGTGGGTATTTTGGTATTCATCTATTGTTGGGAAATTGGGGTAGGATCTTATCCCGACCGTAATGAAATAATTACAAATTTTTTCTTTTCTTTTTTATTTCTCAAAAACCAAGATCTCTTTAATTCTACAAAATAATTAACACGTAAATTATAATAGAGCGAAAACTTAATTAGTACTTTATTATGAAGTTTAATCTTTTCTTGTTGAATCCCTCAAATCATTTCCAAAACTGATCTGTCTTAACCACCATAGCCGCACAAATATCTAGTTTCTAAAGATATTTACAGAATGTGTTGAGAAAATTTTATAACTCTTACAGAGAGGGTTAAGCAAGAAGTGTTAACTCTATAAAGCTCAAGTCTATTTATACTAGGTTTTGGACGTTTTAGTAATTTAACTGAAATTAAATTCTAATTTCAATTAAACTTTAATTAGAATTATATGAGATATTAAATCTAATTTGAGCATAATTTAATTAAAATTACAAATTATATTTAATATCTCATATTGATCCTTATTTATTAAATATCTCATATTTAATCATAAAATTTTCAAACTTTACAATCAAGTCTAACTTAATTAAAATAATTTTGCTCTCTTCAACCCATTCTTTATATGAGACACATTAGGTTCCCAAATATGTTGGCAATGATTATAAATTATAATTCTAATTCATAATAAGAGTTAGAATTAGAAAAATTAAAACTCCTTTTAATTTATTTTTAATTCTCCAATTAAACAATTTATAATTATAGATCAATTGGCGTCTAGTAGCGCATCATGACCATCCAAATATTTAGAAATGTCAAAGTAGTTTTGACTAACCTTTTCGTGTATGATTTCTCCTGTATAATTCAATCATTTCATCATATAATGTTCTGATTAGACAAAGCATGGAATTAATGTTTACTCTTTTTAAGTCCAATCATATTAGTTCTCCGCCATCAGTCATCATTCAATTAACAACTTTTGTAAACTATTTACAAATTGTCATTTCACTTTGGCCAAGGATTTCCTAAATTAATACTAATTGAGAACAACGAAGCATTCTCCCTAATTACTTTAGGGTGATGAATCCTATCTTGATCATGCAGTTACCTCCATATAATTCATGCTACATCTAATGACTACTGATTGAAGGACTCATGATTAAATAGGTCATAAATATATCAAAACATAACAATCCCTATATAAGATAACTTTGGCGACTTCAAGTCAAATGATCACTTATACAATCATCACAATGAGAATTTCATAGACATACAAGTGATATTCCAAATGGATTTCTCATATTGGGTTTGTCCAGTAAACTTGTTCTCTAACAAGTACTCACATGTTTGTTTAAGAATATCCATACTTTAGCCTATGATATCGACTACTTCCTTCATAAGGAAAAATATAACATGTACTAGTCTTTTTGTGTTCTATTAATGTCCAATCTTAATAGAACAATGATTAGGAATAATTTAGGGAAAATAGATAAATGCAATATGAATCTCCTAATTATAATCTTATTATAATATCATTTGCAATGTACAATTATCTCATGGACTTTATCATATACATCTAAACATGTTTAAGATAAAGAATGCCTTTAAATAATTGTCACCAAACTATAACCAAAGCGATTGGATGTAGGGCATAAACTAACAATATCTCACTTATACTAAGCCAATCGTTTAAGTATCATATACTATATCTCTATAAGACGATCATACTGCTACTGAGATAGTGGCTTAATGAGATAATTCTATAAGATTCTTTATGGTGAGTACTTATTTAAACCTTACAACTTCCATCTTAATTATCACCATAATTAAGAAAATTTGCCTAAATACATCTTTGGATCTTTGATGAGACCTTAGCTCCTTTTGCACGCTCAATGGCTCTAATGTTCTACAGTGCACTACTAACTTAAACAATGCAAGGAACTATATCAAGTTTACTAAAGAACTTATTGATCTAGTTGATCATTTCCATTAAATGAAAAATGTATTATGGCCTAATTAGCAATCATTACTGCATTGGAACCTTTCCAATCTTAAATAATATTGTTCCAAGTAAATAAACCTTAATTAAGATTTACTTCTAAAGTTATATCCTTATCATCTTTGAACTCAAATATCAACTCATACATAGAATAATGGATATCTTTAATACTTCATAAGTATAAGATATCTCAAATACTAAACATCTTTAGTACATTATCTATGTACTTGGATTTAAAATAGGTGAATGGCGTTCAATCTATCTCTATAGATCTAATTCCCATAATTAAGTTGTTACCTTTTCTTATCCAATAAAAGTTGTCCTTGGATAATTATGTTTCAATAATTGAAAGTTAGAATTGTTGTTTTCTATGAGCAATATGTCTCACGTACTCTTACTAAAGAGGACAACTATACTCCCATTAACCCTATTGTAAAAATTATAAATTCACAATCATCTCCAAAACAAACACTTTAAAGTCATCATAAAAGTGAATCTTTTAATGTCTTGTAGCCTTTCAACTATACATCAAATATATCAGTATAGGCATCAGTTCCAATTAGATGTATTGTCATGAGATTTGAACTTTTCAAATTCCTTCTTCAACCATTCTCCTGTAAGTACACATTGAAATAAAAAATTTGTTCAATAAGTCTGTAAGATTATATCTAATCTTTTGGATATAATTTTTATTATCTAATTTAGTTCTAAACTTAATGGATAATATATGCTTCAACTAAGCATTACATCTTTAAATCAATAACTTTGACTCTTTCAAAGACTTAGCATTTCATATCTAATATGAAATTTTACTAATTGATTTAATTGGAACTATTGGGAGTAATTCATTGTACTAGGCATCACTATAAATTTAACAATTCAATACCATCATCATCCTTTCACTAAAGGTTTAATTGATTATTCTTCGACTTGACAAGTTTCATACGATTTAACCAACATGGCATAAAAGGATAGTCTCAGTTATCCAACTTTTTATTCTTGTCATTTATGTTAAACATAAGTCTCCTTTGATCCATCATATACAAACTATTTACATAAACTGGCTTAACTACTTTTGCTTACCAATCTATTTCTAATCATACTTTGAACATTATAATAATGTTGAATATAAATTCAGTATCAAATACTCAAAAGCATGAACTAGAAATACTTATGATCTCTATCATATCTCATATAGGCAAGAAAAGTCATGCAATCATTTTCTTCTTATGACGACTATTATCATACTATAACAAAGCCTTTAATTGTAGTCCACAATTATGCTTTTAGTAGGCTAAATTAAGTGGAATAATTCCATCAAAGTACTATACCTTTTAGTTCTACTGTATGCAACCTCTTACATCTTGTTATCATGAAGTTGATATACATCCTACATATTGTCTTCAAAGTTTATGAGACATTAATCAACTCAAAATGTCAATACATTTTTTCATCTATATGATTTTGACATATCTCTAAAACTTTGTCACCGAATCCATAATCCGGATTATAGCAAAATAACATAATGAACACACAATTTTCTATATAACTTTTGAGAACTTTTCTCAAACATAACCTATATCTAAGAAATTGAGTTCATTAACAATTATATTCCATGACTACTAAATGAGATTAGGACTTTAATCATATTTGGTTACTCCCAGTATTTTATTCGAAATAGTAGTCCTCACTATTATTCGAAATATTGTTATAATCTTACTAATGGGCTAGGATTCCATTCAAATATAGTTGATCTTGAGTTTGCTCAACAAACAAAATAAGCTTAAATTAGATAGATAACAATTTTATTAATCACATTTCATGTGACTCATTGATCTATTAGGTGTGACAACTCTTGTCAAAACATATCTAATATGTTATTTCTAACCCAGCCTCTAAATTCATGTGATCATAAGTTTGCTCATCCAAATCACACAAATTTAGTTAAGTGGAACCCATCATCATAAGACTAAATATGTTCGAGTTAAAGCAGCCTTGAGTTTGTTCAATAAGCCTACAATAAATAAAACTCTAGTTTATTCTTATAACAACGGAAGGCAACAGTCACGTTCTCAACATGCACATAATATTTCAATTAGGGATTTTAACTTCATCTGTTTCATCAAACACAAAATTGCATGTAAAATATCACACATATAAAATATGCAATTTAACATGCATCCAATATATATATCAACCACATAAAAAAAAAAGTATACAACTTATGCACTCATAATCAAATTATAAGCATAAAACATCAAGCTTCATTTGATTCCAAATATTGAGCTTCATAATCTAAAATAATTTTCCAACTCCTTCAAAAAATAAATTAAATTAAACTCATTGATTGCTAAATAAATTAAAATTCCTATTCCAAATAAAAATTTAATTTGATTTGAAAACAAATTTCAAATCCAATTGGAAACTATTCCCAATTTATCTTGACTCATTTAACAAAATTTAATTGAAAAATATTTTCAATAAATTATTCTACTTATTATAATTTAGAAAAACTCCTTTTCAAAATTATATAAGTAACACCTTCTAATCCAATTAGAAGAATATTTCTAATCTCATTAGAAATTATTTTTCCTTAATTAGAAAACTGTTTTCTAAAATTAAAAGGAAACTACTTTCAAAATTAAATAAAACACTTTTAAATTTAATTAAGAAAGTCTGTATATATTATTTATTTAGAGATTTATTTCTTAACTAATTATGAAATATTTCTTTAACAAGTTAGAAAACTGTTTTTCAAAATATTACCTAAAGCACAATTTTCTTAATTAATAAATGAAAATACTTTCAAATTTTAACCAAGAAAATTACTTTTTCAAAAAATCAAGAAAAATTTCTAAATAAATTGAATAATAATTCTCTAAACAAATGTAGTCATGAAATTAATTTATCTCAGTCAAATTGAAATAAACAATTTAAATTAAGAAACAAATTTTTTAATTATTTAAGAAAACAATTTTCTTAATTTTAAAGAGTCTAATTAATTGATTTCAATCTAATTGAAACTAATTAATTGTAATTTTAGAAACTACTTTTCTAATTAATTAATTTCAATCTTGTTGAAACTAATTAATTTTAATTTTAGAAATATTTTTCAAAAGTAATTAGGAATCAATATATTTACTAATCTTAATCAAATTAAGATTAAAATCATGTTAGGAATTTAATGAAATAAAGAATACATTATTCCTTATTTAAATTATTCCTTTTCAAGTTTGAGTCAAACTTAAACTTATAACCAAACAAACTCCATTTCTTCTAAACATGTGTCCAAACAAGCTTATTCTTAACTTAAGGCCAAACACCCTAAATTTTAACCTTGTTTCCAAACACACTTCATCTTCATCTTTAAGAAAACTTGAAATAAAGAAGGCCAAACCCTAGCTGCCAACTACAACCCATGCCGCACCTGACCACCAGCTTTCTCCGAGGTTGCCGCCGACGACTACCGGTCGTAAGCAATTGTCACCGCCAATGGTTACATCACACCACAAGCCTCTAGCCATGTGACTGCTACGTTTTAGTGTGATAGTAGCAAGAACAATGCAATTGGGAAGCTATAAATATTTCGGTTAAGGAAAGGGGAGCGTGGTGGCAACCATGGCCATGGTAATGGGGATAATGGGCATGCGCTAAACAATGACCACTGTCATCAGTAACAACAAAAGCGGCCCCCTTTTCACCAACATCGTAGACAAAACCCAGAACAATTTCCCAGCCTTAACAATCAAACGCATACAACATCCCAAACAATAATGCAAACTCGCAGATAAAGGGCAATGCGTTTTCCAGGACGCACACACACCTTATTCAATTTACAGTAGTTGTTTTCTAGATTTTTAGTTGTGTTTCGGGTATTTAATTATGAACTTTTTCAAATTTCATTAAACTAAGTTTCATAAACTAGTTCTAAGGGTTCAAAGCGTACACAGATTAAACTTTTAGAACCAAAAGCAAATAACAGATGCAAAAACATAATGTTCTGATTAGACAAAGCATGGAATTAATGTCTACTCTTTTTAAGTCCAATCATATTAGTTCTCCGCCATTAGTCATCGATTTTATTAAAGATATTTGTAAATTATTTACAAATCGTCATTCCATCTTAGTCAATGGTTTCCTAAATCAATACTAATTGAGAACAAGGAAACATTTTCCCTAATTACTTTAGGGCGATGAATCTTATCTTGATCACACAACTACCTTCATATAATTCACGCTACATCCAATGACTACCGATTGATCGACTCATTATTAAATAGGTCATAAGTAGTATCAAAACATAGCAATCCCTATACAAGATAACTTTGGTGACCTCAAGTTAAAAATCACTTATATAATCATCACAATGATTTCTTATATTGGGTCTGTCCAGTAAACTTGTTTTCTAACAAGTACCCACATGTTTCTTGAAGAATCTCCATACTTTACCTTATGAGATTGACTACTTTCTTCATAAGGAAAAACGTAATGTGTGTGTCTTTTTGTATTCTATTAATGTCTAATCTTAATAGAACAATGACTAGGAACAATTTAGGGATAATAGATAAATACAATATGAATCTCATAATTATAATCTCATTATATTTCATTTGCAATCTACAATTATCCCATAGACTTTATCATATACATCTAAACATGTATAAGATAAAGAATGCCTTTAAATAATTGTCACTAAACTATAACCAAAGCAATTAGCTATAGAGCATAAACTAACATCTATGACATTGCCATTATTATTGCTTACACATTTAATAGTATATCTGTATACTAATATATGTCTAAAATTATCTAGAAAAAAGTATCCAGTCTACCAAGAATTTCCAAAAGAAGGAGAATTGTGGGATCACACAATTGCATGAGTATTTGTTCTCTCTCATAATTCTTGGCTTGGATTAATGATGGTGTCCTCTTATGGTCGAAGCCACCTAACATAAGATCTTTAGAAGTGGCCGTGGTCATGTCATCTATACATCTAATAGTTCACTACAAGAAAAATGTTGTTTTGTAACGAAATTACCGACGGAAAACATCAACATTCCGTCGGTAAATAAGTTTAGCGACGGACTTTACCGACGGAACTGATGACTTATTCTGACCGTCGGTAAATTTACCGACAGACAATGTTATTCCTTTAGCAAATGTACGAACGGAAAATTTTGTTAAAACGTTACCGACGGTTACATTCCGTTGGTTATATTATCGACAGTAGTCTAGCCTTTTATCGGTAAATTTAGTGACGAAATTGATTATGCCATTTGTGATTACTGACGGTTAGTCGTGTATCGTTGGTAAATACAATTGTTTTTACCAACGAAACAACGATCTTCCATCGGTAAATCAAAAAAATATACGTCAATATTTTTTATTTGATGATGTTATAGTTGATGCATAATTTAAACAGTTATGAATTTAATAGTATACATTTAATTTGTTTAGACAGAAATTTGATTGATGATATAAAGTTAAACATCTTAATTGATAATAAAAACATTACATTGTACATAATAAGTATTTGTAATTCAAATTAAATGACCAAAAGTACACTATTAATTTAGAGATGGCGGATGTTCTAATTGGTGCGATGAGATGCTACCCCTACCCTTCAACTCATCCACCTCATTATAAAGCTGCGTTATGTACTGCATCGACTGTTGTAACTGATCCATCGATTGCTGCAACTGAGTTGCCAATGCCTGCACTGTGCTCCGAAGCTTTTGTACTTCATTAGTTGTAGACTGCCTACTAGGTGTTGCTGTACTGGATGTGAAAGATTGCAAATAACATGTGTTTGCAAATGAACCTAAGCAATATCCTCCCACGACAGTCCCTACCACCGACTGCATGAAGATAAGTTTCAGTCTCATCAACATCTTCAGACTGCTGAGACTGTCGTTGAATGCTTTCTTGTATTTGGTCCTATCAGAAGGCAATGTTTATATTAGTAAGTGATAATTATTAAGCATTAATATTAAACCATAAATTTCACATACATTTAATTCTCTACAACGGCGGTTGACGAATGTTATACCATTATGCTTCTTAGTGTGAGTGTGCAAAAAGAGCTGACAGGGTGTGGGCCTTATAACCATAGACTTTTCCTACATAAGAATAAAATGCTATAAGTGTACTATAATTTATAAAAATTTTGGAAAAGTTTCCTCTATTTTTATGATATTTACCCCTATTGAACAAAGAAAATAACTCAAGAACACAACCATATATGGCACCAAACAGTTATAACATTATAATTCGTAACAAGAAACATATATTTTCATTCCAAAATTTGCACATCAAATTCAGTTGAAATACATCAAAGAAAAGAAATGAGAATGTAAATGTAAAGTGTAGATACTTACAAGTCTTTCTGCATGCTCGTGATAGGTAATAGATCCTACCGTATGTACGGGAAGATTCTCTCCCCCGATTCTTCACGTCTGTTGGCCAAATTATGCTCTGAAATAGACATTGCCTCAAGTGATGTCCAATATTGCTGTCAACGACTCCATATTTCTTTAGAAATGTAAGGCGGTCTTACACCGGCCCTGTGTGTCCAGCTCGTCTCTCCCATACTCTATAGATGATCGTTTCAAATTAAGAAGCTCAAAAAAATTCTTTCTAAAACAAAAGGAAAAACATTCAATAAATATTTATGATGTAATAATATTTATCTAATTAATGTATAAACTATTAATTAAAAAAGAAAATAATAATTTTTTTTATACCTCAAACTCGTGATAGTAAAATTCTTTTGTCACCTAAGAGATATTTTTCCATACATAACCCTCAGGATCAATCTTCCCCTTGAATTTCGATGTCATGTTTCTTGAGCACGGTCTAGATGGAAAAAACCTAATATAAAAACAAATAAATTTATACCATTTTTAAAATTTAAACCTATAAGTTAATTATAAACATATAATATTTCATGTATTTTCACTTACATATTATTGATAATTGTGATGTAAGTTCTTCCATCGAGTCCCTCAGCTCCGGGCTGGCAGCCGTTTCCTTCATTTGCATTGTTTATCCTTGATATCTCTGTTGGTATATGGGTAGTGAATGAGAGGAGTGGTGGATGGTATAGTCGCAGGTGCGGAAGGTGACGCCTCATCTGCAAGTGTAGCAGCTGGAGGGGGAGGAGGTGATTCAGCTCTAACTGCTACACCATGAAATGCTTCACCTGTACAGTAAGTACCTCGGAATTGTGGTTTGAATCTTGGTGCATTATATCTTGTCTTTTCTTTAGTAGCATATTTGAACCTGAAATTAATATTTGATTGAATTTTGTAGAAATATTACAATTTGATTTCAATATTTTATACAATATATTGAAAAGGAAATAATTGATTTGTATGAATATAATAATCAATTACAAACACAAATTAATCGCTATTATCACTTAATTGTAAATCAAAATCATCTTCTTGTTCTGAAGAATTTGAATCAAACTCAAACTCTTCTTCAGATCTCTGGCCCTCCTCATCCTCTCCAGATAAAATTTCAACATATTCATTATATGGATCATTCAAAGGTTCATTATCCTCATATATGACAAATGCATTTATTTCCTAAGCATCTTTCTGAAACGCTTCACTTTCAATTCTCTGTTCTCCTTTTCCATGTGATTCAAAAACACCTCTAGGTTTAACTTTATAAACACCCAACCAATCTGACTTATCTTGTCGTAATTTAGGAAAAGGGACATAATACACCTGGATCGCTTGCATTGCCACCATGAAAGGTTCAAAATGTCGAAATCTTCTTCGTTTGTTGATTTCAACTATATTGTATTGGCTATGCACTTTTGTACCAACATTTGGAGTTGGATCAAACCAGTCACACTTAAATATCACACTTCGCTTTATTGATTTCAAAACTATGGTACATGGCATTGTTTACACATGTGAATCAAGAAAATAAGTTCTCGTTGTGACTCCTAGGCTCGTGAAATTTTAACTGATAAGCCTCACGGGAGCTACATCACTGGTTTCCAGCCTATATACCATCCCAGGGGTTTATTATGGAATGAATTGTCTTGTCTATGAAAAGTATTAACCAATTGAATTAATCACCTACAATTGATTTCAAAACTATGGTACGTGGCATTATTTATACCTATGAATTAAGAAAACAAGTTCTCGCTGTGACTCTAGGCTCATAGAATTTTTCATCGATAAGCCTTATGGGAGCTGCATTATGGGTTTCCAGCCTATATATCATCCTAGGAGTTTATTATGGAACGAATTATCCATAACATCTCAAATTCATTTCACATATAGTAAATACTTAGCCTATTAAGGAAGAACATAAAAACTCATCAATGATTATAAGAATGTTCTAATATTCTAAACAACAACACAAAAACAAGACCTCCTTTGCATTCAAACAAAATTCATAGGTATCAGAATCGTATTATTAAAGCAATACATATGGTAAACTTTAGTTCGACGGATAACCTGAATGGATGAACAACTTTAGACTACAACGAAGAAAGATGAGCGACGCTCTTCAACACAATAGGGCTTGCTAAAAAATATGAAATATTTAATATAATACAATTGTTTTGTTATTAGGTGAAAGCAAAGTACAAAGTAATGACTCATAAGGGAACCACTATGCTATAAATTAAAAGGTGACATAGCATATCAACACAAGTCATCTACTAATAAGGGAACCACTATGCTATAAATTAAAAGGTGACATAGCATATCAACACAAGTCATCTACTATTGGCAACATTAGCTCATTTGTATGTTTTAAGTTACCTTACACACTTATCTTGGTTTATTTTCTTTAATCTTTTCTTTTTGATTTACTTTCTTTTTGTGTGCAACTGCTTTGGGTTACCACTTAGAGATATACAGAATTGAACTTTCATATACTTGTTTGGTTTTTTTATGTATAAGTGAAGAAACTTTACGGTATTACATATAACATGATGCAATTAAATAAACTCAAAATTTACTCCATCTTCTCTAAGTTATTTTTCTCTGATATGTTTACAAATTGGAAGAGTCAAGCTTAGCAATGTCATACTTTCACTTTAGTATCATAAGTATATGATCATGAACAGAAAAAAATGGTTTTATTGAATGTTTTAAACTTCATTAACTCTTGAAAAGAATTAAAGGTTTGAGTTTGTAACAAATTTAGTTAGTGAATGGAAAATAAATGTTTAACATTTCCTATAAGACAATAATGCTATGTATGATTATAGATGATCATATATAAAAAGCATACTCTTATTTTACAATGCATTTTACTATCAAACTTATAAAAAAGGATCTATATAGCTTAAATTATAAGCAATTTATCTAAGAATATGTTAGATAAACTTTGCTGCTTTTGTTATTACTGAAATTTTGAACATCCAAATCTAGAGCAACTTAAACCTTCTTAGGTTACCTTACTTTTTTTTCCAGCATTATAAATATTATTTTCATGACATGCCAATATTTTAAACTTTTCTATTAGTTTCTTCAATTTGCTACATAATAATGTCATACAAGTTTAAGTTATGTTGTAGATAATTACAATATAATTCTTAAAAGATTATTAGAAATTGATATGCTTATCTATTTATCTGTATTGATGCTTGAAAAGAAATGAAGAGCTAATATGGCTTGAATTGTTCTTATTGGAATAACAAAAATTAGATTGGTTCCTAGTCATATTTAGGTTAAAAAAATAATCAAGCTTAAGTTCAAGTGACATAATTTCAGTTTGATTAAGCCTTATGCATCAAGCTAAGATTTGGCTAAAATAAAAAAGTTCAAGTTAAGCTTAGGCCATAGGTGATCTAGGCTTGACCAATTCTAATAGTTTTTATAAGGCTAAATCTTGCCTATGGGTTGCTTTATTGGTAAAGAGAGGGGACATCTTTGTGCTAATAATTGGAAGTTGCTAACGTGGTTAATAATATCAAATGACTTATGTTACTTGTCAATATATGTTTTTATTCCCTATGCAAATTTTTATCCCAATCCACTTTGGCATTGTTTTTGTTAACATTTTTGTAAATCAATTGATTATTCATTTATGCATATATTTAGTTATTAGATTAGCATATATTTAGGGATCTAATGAGCATATATCAAGTGATTTAGAGTTCTTTTGCATATTTGCTCTCTCACATTCTATTTGTTCTCATTTTATTTCCCTTAAGAATGAGGCATTGCCAATGTTAATTGTAAATGCCATTTTGTTTCACTTATAAGATATACCTAATTAAGATGTACACAATATATTTTCTTCAACCTTGTGATTGATCTTGGAGCAAATTATCTAAGTTACTATATACTAAGACTTTTGAAAATACATACTTATATTTCCAAGTGTCAAAATTGTTACCAACATAACTTAATTATAGTTAATTTTATGTAATACAATATGTTAACAATTACATGTATAATCTTTTCATTACAAAATAACTCAACACAATTAAGTTTTGTTCTAAGAGACATTTCATCAAACAACTTATAAGGAATCCAAACTATCTCTAACTAATGACAAAACAACTGCATTTTTTCATTATTTACCAATAACAACACATTTAAACAATAAATAAACCAACAATTCAACTAAAAAATGCATAAACCAACAATTATAACAAAACCCATCCACCACTGATGGTATACATATAATCATCTAAGACACCTTCGTTTTTTCAACACAAAATAAACTCAATACACACGTTACCTGAAAATGATGTACGATGGACCAAAAACAAAGAAAAAATCATAGGTGGAACCACAACAGAGAACTGACGACATAAGGTGGGAGAAGAGAGAAAAAAACACAGAGGAGAGGGAGAGGGGGTGGTTGTCGGGGTTGTAAACATTGATAACAAAACGACGTCGTTTGGCTTAAAACCAAATGACGTTTTATTTAATGATCATTTCGACACTTATCAACGGAACTTACAGACGAAAAAGAATTTCGTTGGTATTTTATCAATGGCATTATTTTCTGTCAGTATTTTACCAACAGAACACTGATACCGTCAGTATTCAAGTTGCAAATTTTCCCCGCCAGCTGTTACCTGGTAATTTTGCACAAGAACTTCGTGTTCCGTTGTTATTATATGTTGGAAAACTCAGGGGGGATATTTTCCCTCCATGTTTACTGATGAATTTTTAGTCCGTCAGTAAATTCGCCAACATTACTGACGGAAAGTTAATTTTCGTTGCTTATTTACGATGGAATATGTTTCGCCGTAATTGTCCATCAATAATTTCTTATTTTCTTGTAGTGGTTTATGCAGAACACACTCTTTCCTTTTATTAGGTGAACCATCTATGTTTCTTGGGTTTTCTTGATCATCTCCTGTAAGCTACCTTTTAACTAAATTGTTACCACAATTAACCAAACTTTTATCTATTCTTAGGGTTCTTTTATATATTTTTTAAACAATAATGTGTGCATAAAGCATGTTTTGACATCTTATTAATGACACAATTTCTAAAATATTATGGTTTTTATTTTTGTATGTGTTTGAATGTCTTTTTGGTGGAGAGGGATATATGGTATGATTACGAAGAAATAAGAGACAAGATTATATTCTTAAATCCATATTTTCTTATGTATTTGTCATTTTCAGGGCTCTATTGACTCAAAACAGAAGGTTGAAAATATATTATAATAACCATTTCAAGTTACATCCTGAGCTGACTTATGAAAGAGGGGCATCATGTTATTAAGATAAAGTTGACTTTGTTATTATTGAAAGGAAAATTTGCAATATAGGAAATGAATTTAGGTACCAACAAATTAAAAATGCCTATTTCAAGGATCCAAGTTTTAGATTCAATGAGCCTTTAGGACTCATTGAATCTAATGGCAGTTACATTAGGTTAATAAATTTTTTGAAAAATATATAGGACAATTGAGTTATATGCAACACATAAACTTGGCATTCCGATTTTGGCTCTAGAAGTTTTGGCTATAATAGAAGTTGTGCATGATGGGAATGTTCAACTCAATGTCGATAGGGGCCTGATAGGAATGTTCAACCTGATGGGGATGTTTAACTTTATGATGAGGTTGTTTAACCTAATCTGCATGTTTAACTCTATAATGGGGATGTTGACTTTGATGTTGATGTGGGTTCTGATAGGACTATAGGGTTTGAGTGTGATGTCAACAATGATAATTTAGTTAGTAGAGTTTCTTTATTTGATGTACTAATTATAAATGGCCATCAACCATTAGAGATTAAATCTAATTATGAGAGCTTCCTTTATAGTGATAAGTAGCCTAGTGGAAAGGAGCTTATGGAGGCACTTAGAAGGCATAACAGAAGTGTTAGACATTAAGCAAGCAATGGAACATCACAATGGATATTGAGTATGAAACAGTAGTTATATGATTTAATATTAGAAAAAAGTCAGTCTAAATAGATTAGAGTGGCATGCATTGAAGAATGCAAGTATGAGCTATTTATAACATATGATAATAATGATAAATATTTCAAAATCAAGACATATATACTCAAGCATACATGTTTTACAACAAACAAGCTTAAAATGGAATCAACTAAGTCAATCTTGGTTCAATTATGGAATTGCAATTGTCTAAGAATAAAGATACCTTATTGTTGTAATTTAAGAGGTTATATATTTGCTTTGCAATAATAAAAGCTCGATGGAAACACTTGAGGTCCATACTTGAAGTTAATAGTTACTTCTTGAAGACTAAATTCCACGGACAATTAGTTATTGCAGTTGGAAGGGATGGAGATAAGGCTATGTATCCTATTGCATGGGTTGTTATATAAGTATAAAATACTTATTCATAGAGCTGGTTCATATCACTATTATAGTTGATTTAGAGTTAGATAATAGAGATGGACTCACTATAATATCTGGTATGTAAAAGGTACATGCTTTTTTTTTATTTGATATAATGTTATCTTATTATATATTTCCTATACATTTAATGCAGACTTCTTTTGAATAACTTATGTATCCAAGGAATAAAAGCTATTGAGGCCATACTACCTAATACGTGCCATAGAAAATGTGTCATACATACTTATCATAATTGGCATACATATTGGAGTGGAAAAGATTTAAGAAGACAATTATGGCATCTGCATGATTAATATATATTGAAGATTTTAGCGAGCAACTAAAGAAGTTAGATAAAATTAGTCTTAAATATAATATTACTTTGCTTAATATCCACAAGCGACTTGAGCTAGGTCATACCAATAATTTAAGTCAAAGTGTCCAATTAGACAATAGTATGAGTAGGATTTTAAATGGATTGATATTGCTAGCAATGGATAGACTAGTGAATAATATGATAGACATTATTAGGAAAATAATTATGAAGAGATATGCTAAAATAAGGGTAGTCACACATAAATGGCCTTTAAATATTGCACATGTAGTTGTCAAAAAGCATAATAAAATAAGGATGAAACGCCTAGGAGGATTGTGTAGAATGGGAATGAAGCCTATAAGGTTAATAAAGGAGATGAGAAGCATATTATTAGATTAAGAAAAGACAATTATTATAACTTCCAAGCATAGCATTTATATGGTCATCCATAAAAATATAATATTAGTGCAATCAATCACTTTAAAAAAGACCTAAGGCATTTATTAATGACTTCTATAAAAAGAACATTTTTTTAAAGGTGTATGATCGAGTGTTGTAGCCTATTAAGAGCGTTGCAGCCTATTAAAGGGCTAATCTTCTGCTCAGAAAATTATTACAAGCATATTCATCCACCAAATAATTGGTTGGTGCTAGGAAGGCTAAAAAAGGAAAAATAAGGAGAGATAAAATGAACTAATGAAAGTGCATAATGCAATAAAATATCATAAAAAGGTCAAGTATAGAAATAATGGAAATGTAGAACTTCTAGGTGCAATAGTAAAAGATGTAATATAACAAGACCTAACAATTGGTTCTCTTTTTTATTTAGTTTTCAATGTTAACATTATTTGTATTTTCTTGTAGGTCTTAACATCTTCAATTAAAGGGCCAACAATTCGGGAAGGATTAGTAAAACCAACATCAAAAGTAGCACATTTATGGGTAGACTTGTATTGAAAGTAATATGTCAATTTTTCCCTTATAAAAGTTTGGTTATATGAAATAGCTATACTTTTGATAAAAATTTTGTTCAATAAACTTGCATTGAAAGCATCATGTCAATAATAAAAAATATAAATCTAGTCAACAAAGTATAAATATGAGTTTAAAAGGTACTTAATTACTTATGTTCATTGTCAATATTAAAAGGGTCTATAAGTTGATTAATCAACATAACTTTCTTATGTTGTTTCATAAGTTGATAATCCTACAAAAATGATAAAACAAAAATTTAGACTTAAAGATCTAAGATCTTTCAAGTTATCTTTCAAACTAAGAGGTCTTAGGTTCAAAGATGCATTTAGCATTATTTCAAGATAATTACAAGTTATAATAACTAAGAAGAGAGAAGTGGCTAGCAAGTTGACAAACTAAACATTTAAAAATGTTTATTTCTACTTTGTCTTTGACTTATTTTGTAAACCAAGTGAATTGACATGTTTATTTTGTATGTTGGCATTTGGTGTTTGCCCAGATTTCATGTAGTAAGTAGTTTATTTTGTGATTAGCTTATTCTATAAAACAAGAGAATGAACATGTTTATTTTATATGTTCTCAATTGATATTTGCCTGAAGTTCATGCACTTTTTGTATATGATTCATTTCTTATAGATTCCGGCTATCATAGCCTTAATAGAAAGATGAATAACGAAACTATATTTAAAATAAATTTATACATCCTTTTACTTCAACTAAGTTCATCTAAATGATTAAGTAATTTCATACAATTACTTCCAAACTAGTCAACTTGGTCCTGATACATAAAAATATGTGAATCTAACTAAATCTATTTTTTAACTATATAAAAGGTGAATGATGAAATCAAGATAGAAATAAAGCTTACAACTATGTTGAATAACATCAACATTAATTTTTTTCTAATATTTAATTAACATCTTAATAACTTGCTTCATAATTTTTAATTTCTCATCAAGTACCTTTTTTTTCATCTACACTTCTCCTTATTTTAACTTCCTTCTTTAGTACAAAAATATCTTTCCTTAACTTTTGAATAACATAGACAGTTCTTTTAGGAAATTGCTTATCATACCATTATAAAAATTTGCAATTACCAATTGGATAATTAGGGCATCCCAAAAATCTTCTCCCTAGATTATTATTGCTCCATAAAGTCCTTAAATAAGCTTTCAACCCATAAAAGTAAACCACTTTATCAACATTATTATAGTTGCAATGGCTAGAATCTGTAAATTCTATTTGAAAAACAACAAAAATATTTGGAAAAGCAATAAGTTAAATGAACTATTTATATTGGAACTAAACAATAATTTTATAGTTGCAAACAAGTTTGAATAAACATGGAAAGCAACAATTGCCTTACAGAAACCTATTGCTAAGATAACAAAGCAACTCTGGTTAAGGTGTCAGTGAATACATAAGCATTTGCTAGTTACTGTTTCTAGTCTCCTTAGTATGTGCTAATATGAGCAGTTGGAATAGTCCCTTATTAAAATTCATGTAGTCTATTTATTGGATAAATATGTTTTTAAAAGTACACACTTGAATCATCAGAGCTTTGGCCTAAGTGGTATGAAATTGGGAATGACTGTTCAATCCAAACCATAGGAATACTTAGGGAGAAAGGATTTGTACAAGAAAGAAACACAGAGATGAAGCCTTTTATAATTAGCTGACTCCAGCAAATTGAACCATATGTATTATGCAAATGCATCATATTGGAGGTTAGATACAATCATTTTTTATAATGATGGTGTTGTGTACATATAACTGAATAAAAATTTAACTTATAAGCTTTTTATTAATAATGTGGATGAAAATGGAGAAATACATACGACAACCATTTCCTCAGAACAACCAAAGGTATGTGATCTTAGTAAGGAACAGAGACAAAAAGTACATATGAAGTATACTACAAAGAGAATTCATCTCATGACTTAATACCAACAAGATAACAACATATCAAGCTTAAAAAGGAGGTGACGAAAGTTAGAAGGCAGAACATAAACAACCCATAACAAATACAAACAATAGTTACGTATACGAACATATGGTATTATTGTTTGACATTTTTGCCCCTAAGGGCAATTTTTCATTTTTCTATAAAGTGGACAGTTATTAATTGAAATTTTGGATTTTTAAATAAATTATCAGTTAAGTTATATAATTTGATCCAGGTAAAGATAATAAAGTGGCCCAATAAATGATCTAAATTAATGGGTTGAATTTTAGGTGATGGGAAAGTCTGTTATGGAAGCTATATATATAGGTTAAGGTTTCCTGCAGTTGCTTATATCAATCGTAAGCATAAGGAATCTCTGACCCGTTAAGAGAGCTTACGTATTGAGAAAACTATAGAAACACCTAGCCCGCGTCCCTGTGATAGATTCACGTGAAGATGGCGGTAGATTTTAGCTAGTTTAGGCTTCGGAAAGCTTGTTTGAAGTTTCAAAATTGAAATCAGGTAAATTCCACATTTCTTTATTTTTTGCCCTTTCACGTTCGATCCGGGGTATGTAACTAAGGTATCGTTACCAAAGAAATGGATATCGTACCATTCCGGCCTCCGGCCGGTACGGTACACATGGCCATCGGTACCGGTGGCAGATATCGGCCGGTACCGGTGGTTTTCGGATGGTACCGGCTGGTACCGGCAGTACCGGCCAATACCGGCCGGTACCATAAAAGTTTAAAAGATGGGGGACCATTATGTAAAATGGATAAATTTTTTACCCTAAAGTTACCCACCCCACCTCGACTACTTCGTCTCTCAATCTCAACTCTCAACTCTCAACTCTCAACTCTCAAGTCTCACACTCTCACCGCCTCTCCTCTCTTCTTCTCTCTCTGTGCCGCGCCCGCCTCACCGTCGTCGTCACCGCCTGCCTCACCGTCGTCGTCACCGCCCGCCTTACCGTCTCAAGTCTCACTGTCTCTTAACTCTCAAGCCTCACCGTCTCAAGTCTCACCATCTCTTAACTCTCAAGTCTCACCATCTCTCAACTCTCAAGTCTCACCGTCTCCGTCACCGCCCGCCTGACCTTCGCCCTCACCGCCGCCAGTGCTCTCTCTCGCCCTCACTTCCTTCGCTCCTGTCTGCCTCCGCCAGTGCTCCTCCCTTCATCGTCGTTCCTCCACGCAGATCCGAAGAGGCCACCACGTTCTCCTCCCAAAGCCGCCGCACCGAAGCCACCGGAGACCCGTCTGAAGCCACCGGAGAAGGGGAGCTATCACCTGTGCCAAAA
>JAOQMS010000180.1:35687032-35704284 GCA_027563885.1 Erythroxylum longipes
TACAAATTTTAAAAATTTCAGGGACTATTTCATAAATATAAAAAATTGCCCGAAACGGTACCCGGTATTTACCGGTACCGGTACAGTACCGTTCCAGAACTCAATCCGGTACCAAGTCTGGTACGGTATTCGCAACATTGATCGTTACGTATTACACATGGTATCAGAGCGGTGATGTGATCGGATGGTTAAAAATGAAGATTTTTTAGTTTTTCTCTCCATCAGATTTTCAGAGAGTTAACTTCTGTTTCTCAGTTTTTCTTGCTTTTTATTGTATGAAAGTAGTATATATGTGTTTATCCTTGAGAAACGGGTTGAAACAAACCCGGGAAGTTAAAAAAATGACCCAAAACTCACTGAAAATTGCCTTTTTCCTGCGAGATACGCATCACCATCAGGCGCATGTGCTCGACGTGTATGGCGCGTGTGTCACATGCACTGACACATGGCGTGGTTTCAGTCAGACCCGTGTCTGGCACATGAGACACACATGCCCGAGTCTATGGGCATGTCTGCTCACGATGCGCATGAGACGCGTTTCCCGCGTTAGCGCGTGTTTGACACACGCCATCGCGACTGACGCGAACGCAGCATCAACAGGCTGACGTCATCTGGTCACTGCTATAGTACTTTAAAAAAATACAAAAATTTTAGATTTCTAGTAAAGGTGCTTTGGGGTGTTTTAGGTCAGTTTTCGGGTCCTAGAAATTCATAAAGTGAAAATTTTCCATTTTTCTGAATTTATTACATTAGCAATAAATTAAAGTTTAACTCCAGAAAAAGGAATTAAGGTGTTCTGAATCTAATTTCAAGTGAATTTTCATGCTTCGGACATCACATGAGGGAGATACTTCAAATTTTTATGTCTCGGGTCTCATTTTCATGGTTTGAGATAGCATGATAGTTAATCGGAAAAGGAATTAAGACATTCTGAAGCCATTTTTGTGTGAATTATTGTGCAACGAACTTACCGCAAAGGAGATACATTAGGTTCTTGTGTCTTAGGTGGTGGCTTTGGTGTCCAGTAATGCATGATAGTCACTCTACTGAGATTTTTATTTTTCAAAAATCTCAAATGAAGTTTTCAGAGAATGTCTTCAGCACGAGTGTGTGACAATCAGACTGTGCATTTAGGTTTTGCATTTATTGAAGTTACATTGTCATATACCATTTGCACATAAAGAATATGAGGATAACATAAAGTTGTATCCCTTGTGTATGTGGAATTTTTGAGTGCTGATGAGAATGTAATCACTAAAGTGGCCTTTCAAGTTAGTATTTTGAATTGTTCTACTTGCAAGTTGTGGGATGTCTCTAATTTTATGTTTGGTTATTCTGCCCAAAGGTGTTGGCCTTACATAACATTTTGAGATGATCATAAAATCATTAGATGGAGGAAAGTCGTTACTTGAATGATCTATTCACCCAAAGGTGTTAATGTCGTGAGAGTTGATGGTTTGTACTTTGATCGCTTTTATGTGGAAGTCTAATTGCATATATTATGTATTCAGCCCAAAGGTGTTTCATAATATTTGTGATCGGATTTTCAAGAAAGATACTATTTAATAGCTTTCAGTATCGTTGTTATCCTACATTTGTGCTGGTCTAATTAAAGTTACTTTCCAGTCACCTTTTCGGTCAATAAAATCAATGTCATCATTGAAACCCTAACCGGTTTCAATACAAAGAAGAGAACTAAGGATCTATTAAATGTTATGGAGATAGCTGAGGTTGATATGGCCATACGGACATACAGGCCATCTCCGCCTACATCCATGGGCTTGAAAGCTCACAAAACAACCTTTGAAGCCCAGGATCGGTCTGACAGATTATGTCTCATAACTATTAAGAGATCTATTCCTGACTATTTGCTAAGTGGACTTCCAGACACAGATATAGCGAAGTAACTTTTTAGTAATGTCTCCTAGAGTTATACAGTCTCACCTAGTGTTGAGACCAGTGCCTTAATGAAAGAATTATTCTCCATAAGGTATACGGGAGAAGGGGGAGTAAAGGAGTACATATCAAGAATGATACATCTTCACAGTACACTAAAGATGCTGCAAATTCCTCTTCCTGATGTCTTCATAGTTCATCAGACTCTGAATACACTTCCTCCATAGTTAAGTAATCTGGTGATGACATATTATTCGTAGGATGAGGATTGAGACTTTAATACTTTGATTTCCTATTGTGTTACTGAGGAGGAGAAACTTAAGTTTGTTACTCTTATAGCCCTCGATGCAACTAAAGGGAAGGTGAAGATAAAGCTTGGTATGATAAAAGGTAGAAAGACTAAATCTTCTCCTCATGCTGATGCTGGTCAATCCAGTGCTGTGAAGGTCCTAGGGACGTAAAGAAGCCAGCAGTTTAAAGCCTAGAAGGAAAGACTGTGACTATCAGATAAATCCTCAGCTTGTCAATTTATGAATCTAACTTGCAATAGTCGCGTTAAGTACCTGGTGGCTATATAGTGGAGTGTCTAATTAAGGTGCTTCTATGGTGTAGGAGTTTATATCCAGGATAAAGCCAAATAAAGAAAAGGAGAAACTGATGGTTCACAGTAATGAAGAAGTGGAAGTAATATCTATAGGGGATGTATGTTTTGAGCCGTGTTGCAAGTTCATTTTGATTTTTACACGAAACATTTTATATATGATCTTTGGATCAATTTTGGATAAAGAAGGTTGACGTTTTGTATTTAATGCTTTTGTTGTACAATTGTGTTTAATGCAAAATATAATGGTATAACTTTTTTGTATTATGGTTTTATCTAAAATGCCCTGAATTAGATATACGCTTCTTTGTATCTTGTTGAGCAAGTCATGAAACGAAGGACCTTGATGAATGAAAAGTCATATATGGTGTGGCATAAAAGTTTAAGCCACATTTCCAGAGTTAGGGTTAAGAGATTGATTAAGGAAAGCATTCTCTAAATTCTAGATTATGATGATCTGGGTATATGTGTTGACTATTGCAGAGGCAAGTTGACTAATAAGGAAGTAGGGTCAACTCTTGTTTCTAACTTGTTGAGTTTGATACATAAAGATATCAAAAGACCTTATACAATTGCATTATGCAATTCATAATGTATCCTGAAATTTGTTGATGGTTATTTGCATTACAGTCATGTGTTCTTGCTTAAAGACAGAAGGTTGAGAACTAATTAGGAAAATTCATTCAGAATGTCATATCTAACTGTGGAGGAGAATATCATGGCAAACATGGTGTTTCAGGACTTGAAAAGGTTCGTTTACTAGATATATGGAATCGGTTTGAATAATGACTTGATTCATTATACCGGGTAGTCTTGAGCAAAATGGTGTGTCGCTGAAAGGTATAATAGCACCCTAAAGGTCTTGAAGAAGTCAATGCAGAACAAGACTATTCTACCTGATTATCTGGAAGTGTAAAACCCTAACCTTGCACACATTCGTGTATGAAGCTACCTTACTAAGGTAGTATAATCCTTATAAAAAAAATTGCACACTCATTATGTTCGTTGCTATTTAGTAAGATATCCTGACCACTTTAAACGCTACAGATCTTACTGTAGAAAAGAAGGGAACAGAATAGTGGAATCACAAACAGCTAAGTTTCTGGAGTACGATATCTATATGATGATGGTGGGCTCTTTGACCCTTCAGATGATAACGGGATAGATACTACAGTTATTATGTATCTGCCACTCATACAGTTAGGTCTGTCTGGTAGATCTAGGTCTTTATGTCGTGCCTGTACAGGAACAGGAACCCATACCTGTACACACAGAGTTTCTTGGGGGTACAAGATCTAATGCAGTTGTGAAAATCCACCAGAGTGAGATGACCTGTTAACCCATCTGATTACATAGTCTATTAGGTGAACAAGACTATGATATTAGACATGTTGCGAATCCAGTTACTTTTACAAAATTTGTTTTTGTACTCAAGGATTACGTATTATGATGGGTTGCAATGACTGATGAGATGCAAATCATGAAGAATAGTAAGGTCTAGGAGCTAGTTGATTTTATAGCAGAACTACAAATCGTCAGTTGTAAATAAAGTTTAGACCTAAAGGAGTAGCTAAGTTTCTGTAGTATGATATCTATATGATGATGGTAGGCTCTTTGACCCTTCAGATGATAACGGGATAGATACTACAGTTATTATGTATTTGCCACTCATACAGTTAGGTCTGGTAGATCTAGGTCTTTATACCGTGCCTGTACAGGAACAGGAACCCACACCTGTACACACAGAGGCTCTTGGGGGTACAAGATCTAACGCAGTTGTGAAAATCCACCAGAGTGAGATGACCTGTTAACCCATCTGATTACATAATCTATTAGGTGAACAAGACTATGATATTAGACATGTTGCGAATCCAGTTACTTTTACAAAATTTGTTTCTGTACTCAAGGATTATGTATTATGATGGGTTGCAATGACTGATGAGATGCAAATCATGAAGCATAGTAAGGTTTAGGAGCTAGTTGATTTTATAGCAGAACTGCAAAACGTCAGTTGTAAATAAAGTTTAGACCTAAAGGAGTTCAGGATAAAGTTTAGCGGTTTATGGACTCGCTCAATTGCCTAATGGTTCAATCAGGGAGAAATATTGACTTTAATGTTATTTTTCTCTTGTATTCTCGTATAATACATTTTGAGTGATTAAGGCAGTTGTAGCTCATGATGATAAAGAGTTATATCAGATGGTTGTCAAAATTGCTTTCCTGAATAAAGACCTTTATAAAGTGGTCTATATGGTATAACCTGAAGGATTTTAGGATCCAGATGGAACTAATATGGTTTGCGTACATAGATCAATGTATGATTTACATCAAACCTCCCAAAAGTGAAACCTCACAGTTGATGAAGTTATGACCTCTTTCAGCTTCATGGAAAATAAAGTTAAAAAGATGCTTATACTATGAGGTCAGGGGGAGCAAAGTTATCTCCCTATTACTGTATGAGGATGATATATTACTCAACTAAAATTACTTAACTATGTTGTATAAGGTTAAACAACGTTTGGTCGAGAACTTTAACACAAAAGACCTTGCCGTAACATCTTTTGTCCTAGGTATTCAGATTCAACGGGACATATTTCTCACAGAATGCATAAATTAAGTATATGTTATAAAGGTTTAATACAGTTAACTATAAACCTGTCGTAACATCTATCTCTCATAGTGAGAGATAATCTTTGGCACAGTGACCAAAGAATAAAGTAAAGAGAGAGGTTATGAGGAATGTTCCGTATGCTAGTACGGTTGATAGCCTAATGTATGCATGGCTATATACTAGGCAGGACATTGCATTTACTGTTTGACTGTTTGATCAGTATCTGGTTAACCCAGATGTATATTCAAGCGAGTGTTAAGATAATCAAAGGGAACCAAGGATTATGTGTTGACATATAGAAAAGTCAATAGACTAAACCTCGTAAGGATTCAGATTCAAATTTAGCTGTGTCCGGATGATCGAAAGTTCACTTAAAGTTACCATTTTTAAGATTGCAGATGGTATAAGAGTGTTAAGTTGACACAGTTGACTTCCTCAACCATGTATGCATAGTGCATGCTATGGGGCTGCTTCACAGACAATTTAGCTCAGAAATTTGATTTCTAGGTTATGTGTGGTTGATTCAGTGGCTAAACCTATCCAGTTGTAACGTGATAATCAAGTTTCTTTGTTGTTTAACAACAACATTGAATATCAGGGTCTTAGCATTTTTTGAGGTCAAATGTTTAACCATAAAGTAGTTGACACAAAAAGGTGACATTGAGGTTTGGAGCATTTAAAGACTGAGGAACAATAAGTTGATTATTTAACTAAAGGACTTTACCCACTTATGTTTAATACAAGTATACAGTATGGGTATTTTGAAGTCCTTAGACACTGTTAGTTAAAAGATTGTTATGTTTGCTCCCCGCACATTTATATGTTTGGATGTATTGTGACGGTATGATGGTTCATCAATAAAAATGATCATTGTTTATTCTCAATAATACATGTTATCATACATTGTCATAATACATATAGAAGTCTTAAAATTTGTGTCAATATTAAGCATTTAAAGGTCATTGGTCATTTATAAAGATTGACCTTGAGCCTATGTCATTAGACATATATAGTTTTATACGAATATATCCTTAAAGTTTCACATGACATAGGGGAATATAAGTTTTTAATCCCATAAAGGTTCTCTAATGCAGTTTAGCATTTAGTTGGAGAACATAAAGGTTTTTTCTGATGCTGGTTAGCATTTGGTGAGAGAAAACAAGTTTTCCCTAATGCTATTTAGCATTCGGTGAGAGAAAACAGGATTTTTCTGATGCAGTTTAGCAATGCGGTTTAGCATAAAGTTGGAGAAATCAAGACCTACAAATGAAGATGACACATATTAAATCATAAAGTTATCATTGTAGTTTGTCATTTTTTAGATGAAACGATTAACAACAAAACGATATAGATAACAATCAACAACAAAATATAAATATCGAGATAGATATAAAAAATTAGCTCGAAGAAATTACTCAATTAGTTAATAAATTAACTTTAGATAATATGAATAAACCGTAGAAATATTAACTTATAAAACCAATTACCGATCAGGATGAAATTATTTATGGTTATGAACCAGATTAAGATCTCTATGCAAATCAGCAAAAAGATGAAAACCAACCAGAAACTAGTCAAAGTGAAGAAAAATGAAAAAGAGACAGTCAAAATAAACATAGCTAGAATTACAAAACATTTGAAACAGAAGAACTAAATTGTTTTGGATACTATAAAAAGGATAACAAAATTAGAAAATTCCATACTGAATATACACCAAACATATAACTTTAGGACCTGATGGTATTTTAAATCTCAATTGTGTAATCTCACCCGAAAAATTATTATTAGAATGGTCTAATAAATTAGCCTTAGTAATCCAATTAGAAAAACTTTTCGAAGGATTAACCAATGTTAGCACTTTATGGAATTTTACGACGGCATTGTATTAAACTTCTTATTAGATAATGAAGTACGAATAAAAAATACTACTGAATTTCTAAATGCACTTGAACCAGTAAAAGCTTTTTAGGTAGTTACTAATGAAATTTATAAAGAATTTATTGGAAATGATATAACTTATAAATAAGAAATTGAAAATGAAGAACGAAAAAATGCATTTTGGCATTTAAATAATATACGTATCTATAATATCTGTTATTTAGAAGAATACATTTGTGAATTTAAAAAATATTATTATAAATTAACACGTCTTAAACAAGAAATGTATATAGAAATATTTATCCAAAAATTACCTTATCTTATAAATCAAACCGTCGAAGAATTATTTTTAATAAAACAAAATGCTAATTTAGTAGCTTATAACTTAGGAGGAGCTATCTCAATAACCAAGGAAGTATTATCACAAAAACGTTTAAAAGAAAAATTACATAAAAAAAGTTACGACATCAAGATATACAATTATGGTGTTCTAAATATTCAGAAGTTCCTCAACAATACGGATGTGAGTTTTCTACATATCCAAAACAAAGAAAACAACATTATAAAAAATATAAATGGCGAAAATTTTCTTGAAACAAATATAAATCTTTTCCATCTAAACCATATAAAAAAATTTTAGATGAAAAACCTATAGACAATATAAACCTAAAAAGAAATATTGCCCTCAAAATAAAACAAAATGTAGATGTTGGTTATGTAAAGAAGAAGGCCATTATGCAAATAATTGTCCAAAACGAAACCAAAACAAATTTAAAGAAAAACTTAATATCTTAAATTCAACATTAAAATATAATTTAGAACCTATAGATTCAGAATATGAAACAAATTCAACAATCTCTTCATTATACCAATATAGTGTTCAAAGCTCAGACTCATACCACATTTATTCAAGTGATTATTCAGAATAGAAAATTAAATACTTATATAGATACAAGCGCTACTATTTGTATAGCTTCTAAAACCTTAATAAATAATTGGAAAAAATTAAATAAAGCATTACAAATAAGAATAGCAAATGGAAGCATTAAAGCAATATGGTATGTTATTACAATAATATTCTTAACAAAAATTGTACGTTTACCTTACCATCAATTTACCAACAAGAATCAGGGTTACCCTAAATATTAGGAAATAATTTTTTAAAATTATATAATCCATTATGTCAATGTTTACATTATATAACACTAAAAACACCATTTATAAAATCTATTAATAAAAAATCTATCATTCTTAAAATCCCTATTTATCATACCACATATTACAAAACATTACAGCTCGTAACTGAAAAACTAAACCATATACAATTTGATATTCTTAATAATATCACATTACAAACAGAATAGAAACACTAATTGACAACATTTATAGTGAAAATCCACTAGATATAACTAAAAATATAAATAATCAGTTCATTGAAATCAAATTAAAAGACCCTACCAAAGAAGTTAACGTTAAAATTAATATACCCTATACTCAACAAGATGTACAAGAATTTCTTAACGAATGCTCCAAACTATTAGAAAAACACTTAATTTCTCCTAGTACTTTGGCCCTAGCCTTTTGTGTAAATAATCATTTAGAACAAAAACATGGTGAAGGACAAATGATAATCAATTATGAAAAGTTAAATGAAGCAACCATTGGAGACGCATATAAATTACCTTAAAAAGATTATATTATAAATAGATTAAAAGGACAATATTCGTTTACAACACTAGATGCAAAATCAAGATATTGGCAATTAAGACTACATGACAATACGAAACCTTTAACATCTTTTACTTGTCCACCTCAAAAATACTACCAATGGAATGTATTAACTTTTGGATTAAATCAAGCGCCTATTATTTATCAAAGATTTATAGATAATAATTTAGAAGGATTAGATGAATTTACATTAGCGTATATTGATGATATTATTATTTTTTCTAATAAAGATAAACAAGATCATCTACAAAAAGTCAAATATGTTTTAGCTTTTTGTCAACAAAAAGGACTAATCCTTAGTAAAAAGAAAATAAAATTAGCACAAAAAAATATAGAACATTTAGGAATCGAATTTTCAAATGGATTTCTTAAACTACAGCTAAATATACTTGAAAAATACAACAATTTTGGGATAAATTAAAAAATATATAAGAAGTTCAAAAAATTTTAGGATTATTAAATTATATTTCTGATCAAGGATTTTTAAAATATTTAGCGAAAAAACAAAAAATTTACAACTAAAATGTAGTACTAAGAAACAATGGACATGGACCGATGAAGACATCAAAATTGTTCAGTATTTAAAAAAATTGTGTAAAAAGTTACCTGAGTTATATAATTATTCTGAAACAAATAAACTACTTATACAAATTGATGCAAGCATAGATACATGGGTTGGCTGCTTTATGGCAAAACCACCTACATCAAGGAAATATTTGTTATGTAAATATATCAATGGGACTTTTACTCCCACTAAAAGGAATTATCCTATTCATGATAATGAAACATTAGCATGTATTAAAATATTACGAAAATGGAAAGTGGATTTATTACCTGTTGAATTTCTAATTTAAATAGATTCAAAGTATTTATGTGAATTTATCAAATACAATATAAAAACCAATTATAATCAAGGCATATTAATTAAATGGCAATTACAATTAGCTTAATTTAATTTTCAAATTCAATATATTACCTCACCTGCTAACAGTCTTGCAAATATTTTAACTCGCGAATGGAAGCAACTATCTTAAGTTTAAAGGATTCACTAAACAAAAAGGAAGCAAAGCTGTTAAAATTACAACAGCATATAGGCACCGTTACTAAAGAAATTAAACAACTCAGATCTACTATCCAACTTTTAGAAAAACAAACTCTTCTAAATATTCAACCCATCACTCCTCAACAAATTACTCAAATCTCCATTCCTACCACACAACCTAGTCCATCAAACATTTCAATCCAAACCCATTTTGGCCTAAAAGCAAGAAGACTTCAAAGAAAACAAAACTTATGTTATCTTCAATGGACCTATGGCTGGACTCTATGACGAATGGCATAAGGTTGCTATACACATCACTGGAAAGCCCTCTGTTCTTCATAAAAGTTTCTCTACAAAATCCGAAGCAGAAAAAGCCCTAACTGAATTTAGGAACCCTGTCCTCAAGCCTTAGTATAAATAAGTCTTGGAAAAACCTGTTAAACCAAAAATGAAAACCTTAGGAAAACCCATTAACATAGAAAAAATCAATGCAATACCTACCAAAGCCTTGAAAGATGAAATGAAGAAAATAACACCAAACATGTTTTACGATTGCTTTCAAGCCTTAAATAAATGGACCGAAGCTTAGAAACAGTTTCAATACTACCCACAAAGTAGAGGAAAATATGGACCTAAAGCTATCATTTTTCCTAAAGCTGATCTACTTACTACTTACCTTTTCTTCCAGAGTGGATTTATTGATACCATTTATTTAACAAATTTAAATATCTTGGCAGATTTTCCTATTGGATTTACTGCTGCTGTTTAAAATTACAAGGATCGATTTGCTAAAGAAAGAGAAATCTTCATCTAAGTATTTAGCAGTTATCCTCTTTTTCAGAAAGCCGAAAATTTGACAGATTCCACCATCTTATTAACCAAAATCGCATTTATCCAAATTGGCATTAGTAATGGACAATGTCCACGCATTGATGAACCTCTTCAGTATGAAGTCACTTGGGATTTGATTAACAAGTTTAACCTCCACTGCTTAGAAGCAGTCTACCAACAATGTTTAAAAATTAATCTCGAATCTTTGATTAAGCTCAATTATCGAGGACCCAATCTTTTAATGACTTCTACTTACAAAAACCCAATCACAATAGAATCTCTTAAACTCATTAAGCATCTTGAAACCCAATTTTCAACCATTACTGGAGTCTTCATGGAGCTCTCTGATGACTGGAAACAATCCATTTGTAAGCAACTACAGTATCATCCAACGCATAAATGTCCCTATTGTCCATCTCCATTTGCCATCAAAGACGACAGCTCTTCTGAAGATGTGATAATTAAAGAATAAAAAGTACCGCATCTACTAAAATATCCAATGTAATCATTCTAATTATTGTGCTATTGTACAGTGGCCAATTTTATGGCCGACCATCTTTTCTTTTTTTCATTATTGTACCTTAGAATCTTTACTTTAGCATCTTTTCTTTTTCTTATGACTGACACTCTTTATGCGTCATGTCGTTATTTGTCTTTTTCTTTTGTTTCTTTAGCTTATAAACCTCTATATATAATGTAACGACCGAGCTTTCTGCTCTCATGAGAAAATAAAAACTTTGTTTTTCACTCTTAATTCTTTCTCTTGTTTAGCCTAAGGATTAGCGCTCCAGAGGAACCAAGAACTATAGGTATGTTAAACACCATTTTTATTTTTTCATCACTTATTATTTATCTTCAAATATTACTTCATTATTATCTTACACCTATTTTATCTTTTTATCTGTTAGTTTTATTTATTTAAAAACAAGTGATCTTATCCATTTCATTGATACTCTATTAATTTATGGTTTCCGACCTATCCTTATGCAATTTCTTCTTTATAAAACTTTTAGTCCTGATATCATTTATTAATTATGCCCGTCTGTGTTATTTGTAGATCTATTCATTTATTAATCATTCATACTGAAAAGAAAATAAGACTTAGTAAAAAATATATTGAAACATTTACCCATACTCATAATTTTTTTATATCCATTAATGCCTCTAAAAATACTCTTCAAACATTTCAACACATTATTCAAAATCATATAACCTTATATAATCAAGAGAAGGAAGAACTAAAACACCTTTGTATTCATTTTCAAAATCATTATCAAACTCATATACATGACTAACCAACTTATATATATGGCTAATCAATGCATTATTTGTACTGAAATATCCACTAATATTGAATATTTTGAAAGTCTAGTTTCCCAATATAAAAACGAAAAATACTATTATGAAAATAGATATAATTATTTACAATTTTTCATAACTAACAATGGACTATTGCCTATTAAAGAACGATTAGCAAATGCAACCAATCTTTATAATTTTTATAATCAAGAATTACTGAATTTATACAATATATTAACTGAATATCAAAGAAGTTTTCATTAATATGACAGAAAATAACCAATAAAATATATTAGATATCGATACTTCATAAATAACAATGGACTATTGCCTATTAAAGAACGATTAGCAAATGCAACCAATCTTTATAATTTTTATAATCAAGAATTACTGAATTTATACAATATATTAACTGAATATCAAAGAAGTTTTCATTAATATGACAGAAAATAACCAATAAAATATATTAGATATCGATACTTTAGATTTAATAAAATCTAATGGAACCTTTCATATTACTACTCTATTATCAAAAGAAAGACAAAAACAAATCGCTAAAGCAAATTTAAATCTTAAACCAGGACAAGATATTAATCATCATATTTTTTAGAATATAATAAGTAGAAAAATATCATCTATTTTGGAAAAATAGTACATGAAACACCTATTGGAGTAGATCGATGTAATGGTCATATTCGTATAAGTCTCATCGACCAAGAACAAATTTGTAAACAATTACAAAAAATTCCAGAAGATAAAAGAAATAAAATAGGATATATTCATTTATCTACAATTCAAATAATATTAAAATCTACTTTTTAGGAAGGAATTGATTCGCCGTCAGAATGGCTATCATAGATGAAATAATGAATAACTTAAAAGATCAAATAATCAGAGTAATGAATGGAAATCTAGCCTATGGAAAAATAAAATTTAACACCCGTTTAAAATTAGCATCCCGTTACAATCACAAAATTTAAATGAAACAATTACTATTGCCTATAAATTTTATCGAGACAATTTAATGACTGACAGTCAATATCCATTTTCTATTAACTGTCAAATTAGTTATGCTCTCACTAATTCACATCATAGTATAGAATTTAAAAATACTGACAGAATATATATTAATCAATTATTTAATGATGTAGAGAAAGTAGGAACTAGTTTAAGAATCAATCTTCGAACATTACCCGAGATAAAATATCCAATCAGCATTTCTGAATTAATTGTCCTAAGACTTTCTTTATCTGAAAATAAAATAAGAAAAGAAAATTTTCCATTAGTACTATCACAATCTGTTAGATTAGAAAAACTTATTAGATTTACTGAACCAGGAATTGAAATAAATAAGTCAATTAAAATTACTGATCCACAATTTGAAACTAAAAAATTAGAAGAAAAAATCCGACAGGAATTAAGAATAATTAAAAATCAACTTACCAAATTGAAAGAACACCTTAAAAATACATTATGAGCATTACCAAACAAATATCTGAGTTACTAGATAAACAAGCAAATATTGAAATTCAATTAAAAGAAATTATTACTATAATAAAAAATAATAGTAAACCAACAAAAAGTGAAGCTAATAATCTGAACTTAATTAAACTATTAGACTCAATAAATGGAAAACTTGATAAAATACTAAATAAAAATTTAGAAATAAAAAATGGGCAAAAAGAAGCAAAATTGGTATCAGATCAGCAGTTGCTCATATGAATCGTAAGAATAAGGAATCTCTGACTCATTAAGAAAGCTTACGTATTGAGAAAACTGTAAAAGACCTAGCTCACGTCCCGGTGATAGATTTTCTTGAAAACGGCGTTAAATTTTGGCTCGTTTCGACTGCTCATTTTTTAAATTTCAGAACCAAAATCAGCTACATTTTGCATTCCTTCATTTTTTATCCTTTCACGTTCGATTCGAAATACATAACTAAGGTATCGTTACGTATTACAACTTTTAGCGTTATTACCCAAATGAGCACGCAAACATATACTATAAATTCGTTAAAGGAAGGGGTTCCAAAGAGACAACAGAGAATGAAAGCACGATGAGATGAGACCAAGGAAGAAGAGAACAAGAAGAGATGAGAGATGGCCGAGACGAGACCAACGAGAAAGAAGAAAAGGAGCAGTGTCTGCAATTTAATTTGACCTTTGTTCGGCTATTCAGTGAGTTTTGAAGGACAGGGCATTGCCTTTTTAGGATATTACTTATGCATCTACCTTAAACACATTAAAAATATGTTCCAACTGTTTTAGATGACAAAAACAAGTAAACCCCTTTTCCTTAAAAAAAAAAACAGACAAAAGTAAAAGAAAATTTAAGATTACGAGAAAAGAAGGCATGGGCAAAGTGACGTCTTATAGATGACCACCTTTTATTATAAATCAAGAGTCCCATCGTCCATTAAAAAAAAAACACAAAAAAAGTAAAAGAAAATTTAAGATTACGAGAAAAGAAGGCATGGGCAAAGTGACGTCTTATAGATAACTACCTTTTATTGTTTACTGCCATAAATCAAGAGTCCCATCGTCCATTCTCATATCCATCAATCAGCACGGCAAGACTTCTCATTTCCCTGTCTTTTCTCTGCTTTGTCATTTACATGTTTGACCTCGCAAGCTGTAACTCAAGTCCCACAGACTTCATCCGAACCTCGTGCAAGGTCACTCTGTATCCTGACTTGTGCGTGCAGTGCCTCTCAAGATACGCTGAAGCCATTAAAAGGAACGATCTACACCTAGCTTTGACAGCCTTGTCAGTGAGCTTAGCCAGAGCCAAGTCAGCTGCAAACTTTGTGAGCAAGTTGATCAAGGCTCGTGGGATCAAACCTAGAGAGTACCAAGCGGTGAAAGACTGCATAGAAAACATGGGTGATAGCATTGATCGACTGAGTGAGTCAGTCGGAGAGCTTGGTCATTTGGGAGGTGATGGAGACTTGAGGTGGCATATTAGCAACGTCCAGACTTGGGTTAGTGCTGCTTTGACTGACGACAATACGTGCCTTGACGGGTTCGATGGCCGTGCCATGGATGGTAACGTCAAATCTGCGATCAAGCGTAGGGTCAATAAAGTTGCCCAAGTCACTGGCAATGCCCTTGCTTTAGTTAATCGATTTGCCTCTAGACACCAAAGAGCTTCATCTGGCGAAAACCCTTAAAGGCCCTACGTCTCCTAGTTTTGCTTGCTAGTATGATGCAATTACCAGTGTAATATAACTAGGTATATGGTATCGTGTGGAACCAAAAATGGCTGTTCATCTTTGTATCATGGGTGTACTTACTAATCATGTATCTTGTTCTTCAGTAGTGTTTTACCGAAACTCAGGCTTCAATCAGAGAAATGCCAAAACTTGTATAGTAAAATAGTTTTAGTGATTATTACAAACTTTGCTTAAGTAACAATTTTACAATAGTTCGCAACTGCAATATTCCTGCTACCTGCTGTCTATTATCTCGGTGGAAAGGTTCCCTTCTAGAAGAGCTGGAAAATTTGCAGTGAAAGATAATCATTTGTTTTAGTTTTATTAGCGAATTCAGATTCAGAACGAACGAACATTCGCTGGGCTTATCTATGGAAGTGAGACAACAGAGGGAGGTTGAAGTAAACGCCTTCACCACTAATAAGCAAATGGCTACTGCAATTTGACCCAAATCTATTTTACTCTACAAACTCTCTTGTTATTTCTTTGGTAAGGTGATATTTGATCTCAATTCAATTTCTTCAGAAAAAGTAATATTTGATCCGGAAAATCATCTAACCTGATGCCCTACCCAAAAAAGCACAAAATTTTAATAATAATAATAAAGAAAACTGAAATCGAAATCGAAATCGCTGTCAAGAATTCTGATTGCACTAAATATTTTTATTCAACTATTTCTTTCAATACATCATAAGAAGAGAGACAAAACCGCCTTATTGAATATCTAGAGATGTGATTTAAAGCAGTTGATACTCATCTTCAGCACTTCTTTGGATAAAAGTAGGTTTAACACCTAGGAGCAGTAGTAGTAGTTAGAACGGAAGAACATTCCACGGATAAGCACAGAGAGAAGGGAGGACAAGCTAGCCGCAATCCGAGGACTAAAGAAGACCAATTTTACTTCTCTCCTCTTGCTTTAACATAACCCGACCATATCTTATCCTATGTTTGCTAATAAAGTACTAATTATAACGTATTAAAAGTTGCCAACATGTGTTTCTCAGACAAAAGCAAAAACAAGAAGTTGTCAACACCTTTTCCTAGTGCTTATCTTCTAAAGTTTTCCATGCAAATCTTAAATGAATCAGCAAAACTTTTAATCTTTGCCTTAGTGAAATATGCTCTAGATTTCCTGTCTGTCGTCGTACACTTACCTTTCTTATCCTCACATTTCCTTACATCCAAAAAATTCACCATAGATTAAGATTGAACTAAGGTTTTAAATAGTGACAAGAATAGCTAATTATATTGCTGTCATTCAAGTAAATTGCTGCTATCACTAAGCACTAAAGTTCTTAAACTGCAAGAATCATCAATATAGTATTATTAAAGCTACAACTGTGTGGTCAGGGGATGCAATTAAATGCCTTGTTGATATCCGCTAGGCCCCAGGTCCACAATCGATCCAAATCGGAAGAGCAGACCAGTTCATCTCCTTTTGCTAAATGGTAAACGACCTTAAAAGGGGATGCTGCAAAGAGATTAAGCTGATTATCTCATATAATGGAGGGAAGCAAAATTTCTACATGAAAGCTGACACAATGAGCGAGAACAATGTTTCTGAGTCCCCACCAGGTGATGCTTTCATGACCTGAGGTTCAACTGCCGAGAAAAGCGAAGGGGATGGACAACCACCTAGGGAGGCTAAAAAAAGCTTTCGAAGAAAAGTGGCTAGTGGTCCCAGATAGAAAAGCTCAAAAAACAGTGTATGAATATTCTGCAGCACACTCTCTGTGTGCTCAGACTTTCTTATTATATATAGGATATAATACAATACAAGAGGACAAAAGAATCACGAGGAAACGATGAAGATCCTAACTGAACCTATGGGCATAATACACGTATAAAGGAAAATAATAGAAAGAGCAGGTGCTACAGGAAATAATATAGCTATACAACACTGCACAGTCGGTTATGTTCTATCATTTCCCCTCAAACAAGATGGTGTGATTGTCATCCCGAGTTTGTTTCTTAAAATTATAAATTGAGAGTGAGTCAAGGCTTTGGTGAGACAATCAGCTACTTGATGAGCGGAAGGAACATATTTGACAGCAATGCCCCCAGACAGTATGAAATCTCGAATAAAATGAACATCAATCTCTATATGTTTACTGCGGGTATGTTGAACAGGGTTGGCAGCTAGTGCTCCTGCACT
>JAOQMS010000180.1:35704384-35718407 GCA_027563885.1 Erythroxylum longipes
TTTGCGAGTTTGATGAAGCTCGGTCTTGTAAACCATTATTCGAGCTTTAGTCGAGGCACAAGAGAGTGCTCGTGCTCGTGCTCCACTCCATAGATCTTGAGCTGTTCGACAATGGAGGAGTTAAGCACCTACGTCCTGAGTCATTGTGTTTCACAGCCATCCCACAAGCAACTGATCAATAGAATACCAATCCTCAAAGTCAGGATTTACTTTGGTCCCTGCACCATCAGGGATGAGACGAGGTGGGACGCGAGCAGTGCCATCAATGTGAGATTCTAACTTGTTGCCTTCAATGAGAGGCAACACCACAGATTCCCAAACCAAGTAGTTGCCACGATCCAGCTTAATCGTGGTGGTTTGGCTAAAGGAACTAAACAAGGTATAAGTTTTTGGAGCTGAAGAAGAGGACCCAGCAGAATCGGAAGTTGCAGAGGAAAACAACATAGTGTATCTCTCTGATACCAAGATAGAAAAGCTAAAAAACAGTGTATGAATATTCTGCAGCACACTCTGTATATGTTCAGACTTTCTTATTATATATAAGATATAATACAATACAAGAGGACAAAAGAATCACGATGAAATGATGAAGATCCTAACTGAACCTATGGGCGTAATACACGTATAAAGGAAAATAACAGAAAGAGTAGGTGCTACAGGGAATAATACAGCTATACAACACTGCACAGTCGGTTATGTTCTATCAGTCCCTTGCGTTCTATAAAAATTTGCCTGTAAGATCTTTTTATCAATAATGGAGAGTCACTGGGACCTCACAAAGACAGACAGTAAAACATGCAGCCAAAAGGCTTCGCTTAGATTGCTATTTCATGCTAATATACTTAGAACTTCAACGATTGTTCTAAGATTGACTATAAATTTGTATAAATAGAGATAACATAAAAAGTAATTAATTTTTTCGTCTATTTCTAGTTGAATAAGTTATTAGAACTCTTGAATAAATTTATTAACCTTAAACAAGCTATAAAAAATTTTAATTGTCTTTTAAAGAAGTTGCTTAACAAAATATTAGCAAGATTTTATTTTTAGTTTTTTCATTGCACAGATCTTTAAACCAATTAGAGAAAATTAAATATTTATAAAATTTATTTAAGCAAGTGCAGGAGATATAATATTTGTTTATAGAATTATTATTGGGTCTCTTCATCACAAGTCTTATAAATATTTAAAAAGCACTAATAAAGTATTATTTTCTCTACCAAATTTTAATTCACTTAATTAAATTATTTATAACGTTACTTATTATCTTTATAGTAAATCAAATTTTAATTTTTAACTTTGATTTTTAAAATAATAATTGAAAAATATCCCATAAGAAAATTTTTTTTACACCTGGCTTAAATAAAAATTAATTATTGTATTTGTGAAAAAATAGTAAAGGTTAAGATAACAAAAAATAATAGTATATTATTTGACTCTCGTAAATTATTTGATCCAAAGATAATCGAATGCTATCATTTGGCTCTATAAAGCTTTTGATACTTAAAGATATCGAAAACAAATAGCTCACGAGATAAATGTCTAATACAATTTCACATATCTAATAACCTTACTAATATGAATGAAAAATTGAGTGCAACAAGAAGAATTATAATATATCATGTTTCATTTGATGGTCTCAATACCTTTGAACTGTTTACTAAACTATGTATTAAATTGCAATAAATAATAATATTTTCTCTTACTATATGCTAAACTATCTTAGAGAAAACCTTTACACAATTAAAACTTATATCCCTTGTGTCTTATAAATCTCTCAATATCTCAAGATACCTGAATATATCAAGAGACATAGGATCAAACTTAAACTATAATATGTCTAATAAAGCATAATATTCTTAAAGTTGAAACAAATCTTAATACTTTCACTTGTATTATAATAACACAAAACAATCTATATTATTAAGAACAAAGTGGTGATCATCATCTATAAATAATGTAGTTATAATTCATCAAAAGAAAATTATATCTGGAGACTAACAGTGTTAAAGGATTTCAAATTACCCTTATTGAAAACATGTTTATTAAACATAGCAAGATGAAGTCCTTTGGTTAGAGGATCAACCAACACATGTTCAGTCAAAATATGTTATACTATAATGTTACCTTTTTGTACAAGTTCATTTATAGTTAAATATTTGACTTCTAAATACTTAAACCTTATGATATTTTTATTATTGTGATTTAATAACACTAAATAAAGATTATCATAGTATAACCAAATAGGTCTAGCAATTAAATCAACCACAAACAGTTCTTAAATTAGATTTCTTCACTAAATTACTTGTGTAACAACCCTTATAATATTCAATAAAATCGTCATGTATATTAGACGAGGTCACAAGTGTTTGTTTGATACTTTTCCATGAATAACACTATTTGCTAATATAAATATGTAACTTGATATGAACTTTCTATCATTTAGACACAAAGATTTTATATCTAATTTCTTAACTTTCCTGTATGTTAATAAATAATCCTCTGTCCCTTCAAGGTACCTCAAACCTCATTTAACGGTAAGGTAGTAGTCTATACTTAGGTTAGATAAAGACTTTATTAATAAATGCAGTCTCTGATGTAGTAGCGATTTAAGTATACATCATGTTGCCATTTGCATTAGGATATGGAACATGCTTCATAGTCTCTCTCTTAACTTCATTCTTTAGTCACAATGTCAAATATAATCTCTCTCTTTCTCTCTCCATGAAAGATCGGTGTTGCATAAGATTTACAACTTTTTAATCCTAAACCTTTACACCACATGCTCAATATATGCTCTTCAAGAGAGATATAATAAATCTTGAGATATTTCTTTATGAATTCGAATACCAATGATAAAAGATGCTTCACCAAAATCCTTTTTGTCAATATATTTAGACAATAACTACTAACATTTTACATTATGACTAAGTCGTTTCATGCAAGTAACACATCATATACTTACAAATGTAGAAAAATGATCTTAGCCCTTCTTAACCTTATATTAAAATTATTCTTCAACTTTATTTTCCATAAATTTAAATTAGATGATTACCTTATCATAACTTTGTTTTCATAATCAATAATTTCATAATCACTCTAAATACATATTTGGAAGATAGACAAGAGAAAGTGACATTAAAGTCTACTTCTTCTTTCTAAGTAAAATCTTTAGCAACCATCTTGGCTTTAACCACTCGACCTTAACTTGATTTACAAATTTGAGGTAAAATAACAAGTTTGTACACCCAATTATGCTTAATGGACTGCATTTCATTTTTCATTGCATCTCACTATAAATTTGCTTAAAGATAAAAAAACAACATATGAAAATTAACTAGAGATTAACAGTATATCTAATATTATAATAATTCTCATCGATATAAACTATATAATTAGATGATATAGTAGATTTTCTCAACTTAGTCTTCCTCATTGAACTTGTTTGATATAATCCTATTCCATACTAACCTTGTATGTGTTTGCATTGGTTTCTAGTCCTGTACTGAAGTGGCATTAGGCACAAAATCCACTTATCATATCTGGACAAGTGAAGGATATGAAACTATAACAGTAATAACTCTACTATCCTCTGAAATATGAGAAGGAATAACCTCATTAGACACATCATATTCAAGAAACTTAATCATTTGTAATTCTATAATTCTTGATCCTCTTTAGCTAAAGTAGAATACGTAGCCTTTAGAGTAGTCTAGATAACCTACAAAATAGCAATAAGTAGAAAGATAATGCATTCTATTTTCATAATGGTTGTATAGGCGTACCTTAAGGGGCAACTCTAAATTTAGAGATAAATTAAACAAGTTTTCCAACCTTTCTATATGTTAAAAGGTATTTTAGGTAATAATTTGTTTGTTACTCTATTTAAAATGGACAAAACTGCCTAATAGCCTTATCCAAAGGTAAGCTAGAAGGTTAGTCATACTCCGTATGCTCCTCATCACATCTTTTAATATTCAACTCTATCTATCTCCACCTTATTCTGTTTAAGACTACCTCATATGATAAATTGTGCTAATATTGTATAATTTCGAGCATTTGGCATATAACCCTTTTTCTTGTTTGAAAATTCCAAATTTTTTATAATACTCACCTCCACAATCAAATTTGGCAATATTGATTGAATTTTCCATACAGTTCTCAACTTCACTCGTAGAAATTTTAAATATATCAAGAACATTAAACTTTTCATTAATCAAGAATACATATTCATAGTGAGAATAATCATTAATACAATTTAGAAAAAATATGAAATAACTGATGGTGGATGAATAAGGACATAAGAAATGAGTATGGATATTTTCTAAAAAATCAAAACTACAAATTGACCTTTTTATTTTTGTCAACTTACCTTTGCAGCAACCAATATGTGTCTCTAGATTACCAAAATCAAAAGATGGAAGAATGATTTCCTTTATCAGTCTTTCAACTTTTTCTTTAGAGATGTGACCTAATCTTTTATGCCACAACATAAGTGATTTTTTCTTTATCAAAGGTTTTCTACCAACATCTTTTTTACAATAAATAAAGAGGCATATATTTCATTAGGAGTTAAGCACATTTTATATTATAAGTTGTATTATAAAAATGTAGTACCAATATATTTTGTTTCAAAAGATAATTGTGCACTATAGTTTTTTATTACAAAATTATAGCTTTCTTTTTTCAAAATAGATATAAACATAATTTTTTTCTAAAAGGCATTGTCTATAACTTATCATGCAAAGCAAATTTAAAATCACTATCAAGGTTAAAACAAATATGTCTTACAAAATCTACATTTACTTCTTCATTATTGCCAACCATCAGTTTTGAATCATCCTTTGTTAGTTATCTCTTTGATTTGAATCCTTACATTGTCGAAATAACATAATTAAAAGTTTTACTATCTAGCTACCAAAAACCTGATATGGTAACAACATTAGATTCATGAATGAACAAAGTCAAAGAATTAGATGATAATTCATTTTTTCTTTCTGGGTCTTATAATTTACATAACTACATTTTTAGACCCCTTTTCTTACAAAATAATTATATCATATTATTTATGATATTTATAGGTCCCACTACAATACTATTCTGACCTTATTCTTCAAGTGGAGGATTTTTAAGAGCCTTGCCTTTAGGTTTCTTGGGTTTAGTTTTGCATTTTGGTTTAGTGACATGTTCTTTAGTTTTTCTTCCTATGCTGCAAAATAAATAATAAGTAAATTAATGTCACAAACTTCATCTTATGAGTTTTAAGTAGTACCAAGGATGCCAAAATTTGAGGGAAGTGTATTTAAAGCTTGGTAAATATACAAGCATCACAAATGACTATATTTAGGGTTTTAAGTTTACTATATAAATGGACCATCTTAATGATATATTTTTTCACTCTTCCGACTTAATTATATTGCATAGAATATAGTTCTTTCAAAATAGTTCTAATCTTAGCATTGGAAGACATGTTATACCTTTGAAAAGCATTATTGAGATAGTCCTTTACTATGGTTGTCTTTCGTAGTTCACTAAGCAGATGGTTACGTATGAACCTCTTAATGATCAAATAGCACATTCTAATTTACCTTTCTGAGTTATATATGTTGTAGTTTCTTCTTTTATACTGACAGTATAGGAATATCTTGACTTTTCTCGACCATGGCCATGTTAATATCCGTGAATTACAAAATAAATTCCACTTGAAACTAGTTGGGGTTTCAATGATAACTTTGTTATTATTTACAAAAAAAAAGGTGATCATAAAATAGATAATGTATATAATCAGTACAAAAATATATGATAACAACAATAATAAAAAGCCATAGATAGTATTTATAATGAGCATCTTATCTAATATACACGAAATAATTATGAGAAAAATATATAATGCATAAGGATAAGATCTTTATATAAAAGCAGTTTAGATTACACATTATTATTTCATGTGATTCTACCACTTATCAATGTATAAATCATTTAGTGATGCATATCATTCCAAATAACTTTATGCATATTTTAAAATTTTGTATATGGTTAATGCATATCAGCAAAAATAGATACATCCCTTAATATGCAAGTAAAAGGTCCAAATACAAACTTAAAAAAGTCATTATAGTGACTATATTCTTATTGGCATTCAAATAAATTCATAATCATAAAGAATACACTTATATGTTATCTTCACATTTTCCTTCACATGTATAATCCTCTGACAAACTTACTACTGTGTAATGTAAAATCTTGATTCACCTGCTCCTTGTCACATACCAATGTTAAGAAAAAATATTATCAATAACCTTTACTTAAGAATTTTCAAAAAATAGATATACCAAAAATGTGATACATCATATATTGTTCAATAATAAATAAACACATGAAATAATAAAACAACATTTATCTCCTTTATTTTAATTCAATTACCTGAAAATTCACTTAACTATGGATTTATTTTATTTATATATTTTTAGTTAAAGCTTAATTATTAATGATATAATAATGTCAAAAAATTTAAAATTTTAACTTTATACATTTACAGGACTTGAAAAAAGATCCAAAATAACTTTTTAAAATTCTTAGATGCTTTATCATGTAGTACATTGAAGTCAACATATGTGTGAATGAGTGTTACATTTTCCATAGTTTCATGCACTATACAAATGTGTGGGGTGCGTGCAATTCACACTAGATGCATCTAGACCCAACACATGTGCTCCAACCACACCCCTAACACTTATGCTATATGCATGACACATGCCACACGTCCCTCTTACATGTTCCATTTGTCATACACATTTGGGGATCATGCACTAGACAATAGGAGTGTTGCCTATGATTTCTCCTTCACACCGAAGACTTGTGCCTCTATTATTCCTTTATTAGGTGATTTTTAGTGGTTGTTTTTAGCGATTTTCTCTGAAATCCAAAAATTTATCACTATAAAATGATTTATCGACGCTTTTTCGTACAATTTTCAAATATAAACCGATCCATTCAATAATTAGACTATATATTGAAGCAAAATCATATTAATTTCTTTAATTTTCTTATGAAGAAACTAAAAAAAATCTTTTTCTAATTAATACAATCATGTAATCACTCTGATGCCCCGTATTAAATATAATATAAGCTTTATTGATCAACCTAGGATTAATCATGAACTTGTATGAATATACATAATAAGAAAATTTACCTACTTTGTTATCTATTTCTTGTTTGAGTAAGTTAGTGGAACTCTTGAATAAGATCGATAGCTTTTGAATAAATTGTTGAAACTTTTGAATGTCTTTTATAAGAGTCGTTTAAAACAACATTAGTAAGTTTTTTATCTTTCTTAACGTATATATCCCTTAACAAGTAAGACAAAATAGAATATTTGTGAAACTTAAATAGGTGTAGAGGAACTAAAAACTATTTACAGTAACTTTGAATCTCGCCATCATAGATCCAATAAATACCCACACTAATAATGTGTCATTTTCTTTAGTGAACTTCTACTGACTTAATTAAATCATTTATTGAAACCAATTTATTATATTTATGCCAAATCAAATTTTAATTTTTTTCATCATTAATTTTAAAAAGCTATATACTTTTATAGCTTGGATTATCATAAAATGGTTCCCCCTGTAAACTTGAATAAAAAACATGAAGTGAATTTTCTTCCATCAAGATATCAAGTCGTATTTTCATCCGTATAGCCTTTTAAAATTGGCTCACCATTGCCAAAATACAAACTCCACTTTGACATACCTCTCAAGTATCTCAAAAGCTTCCTAGTGAATCTTCCCTGGATTAGACAAGTATTTGCTCACTAACTCAACAGTTTGTGCAATATCTGGCCTTGTGTATACTATTATATACATTAGAGACCCTACTACAAATGAGTATGGAACAGAAGATATACTATCTTTCACCTTTTCTATTGAGGGACATGCGCGCTTACTCAGCATCAAGTACAGTGTCAGTGGCGTGCTATATGGCTTGATATGCTTCATATTAAACCTTTATAACACTTGCTAAATATATCTTTCTTGTGACAACCACAGTTTCCTACTCTTCCTATTATGAGTTATTTCTGTGCCTAAAATCTACTTTATAGGTCCCAAATCTTTCATATAAAAAGATTTAGACAAATCCTCCTTCAATTTTTATATTCTTCCAATATCTTGACCCATAATCAACATCTCATCAGCATGTAGAAAAGGAATGACGAAGTTCTAACCCGTGAACTTCTTAAAATACACACACAAACTGGTATAAGTTTGTTTGTAACTATAGCCTAACATAAAGGCTAAATGCCCAATTTGGGGCCAAAAGTTGTTAGGTTTGATCAATTTAGGACCAAACATTATAATCTACTCAATTAAGGTCTAAACGTTATCAAGTCTGCTTAATATTAGGCTATTTTAGACGGATATTTGGCAATGCCACACACATGCCATTAAGTTTGAGTGAGATGTTTTACGTGGCATTTTCGTAACCTATTTTCTAACACCTTCCTTAATTTAAACCTGATATTCATTGAAGTATACCATCATGCATGTAAGTTATGGATTAGAGGAAAGAGAAAAAGAGTAAAGAGACATGAAAGAAGAAGAAGAGAAGAACAAAGAATGGAAAAAAGATCCTTTTGCTGGTTTAATAATATTAATACGTCAACTACTTATATAAAATTATTAAGTAATAAGCATGTACATCGTATATTTCTAGAAAGAATCAACAAAAGTAAAGGATACCATTATTGGTTGTTAGAAGCAAAAAATGCTTCCTGGTTATATATATATTGGTTTTTACACCTAAAAAAACAAGAAATGCTTCAAGGTTAAATATCTAACTTTGCTGGTAAATATATAGTGACCTTCTTTTCATTTGAGGGATGGGAAAAGAAAAAGAAAAAACGTCTCCAAAGGATACATATGTTGTACTAGAAGAAGATGCAGAGCTGGGTAAGACTACACCATCTTTATAGTCACAAATAAGCCATATACCAGTAATGAAAACCTTGTTAGACTTTAGTATTTTATTATGCAATATTGGCTTATCGAATCGTGAGTAATTACTAACTCTCCTCATACTTTGACTTCATTTTGTTGAATATAATATAAGTTATAATCTTTTTTAAAAAATTGTTTATCTCATTAGTGATTAAGCATTATAAAGGGTAGACGATAGATTCAATTAATCTGGAAAGGAAGTTGGATGTTGAAGAGAAGAGCTATGATTGAGGAAAACAATTAATGTTAGGATTTGTTTGCTTGGAGTTGGTGTCTTTTTTGTTTCAGCCACATGAATGTTAAGATTTGTCGACTGTATGAATGCTTGTAGGTCTTGTGATTCATATTGTCAACTCAAACTTCTTTTCAAATTTAAGATTATGTGGAAGTGGAATAGATTCACCAACAACTTCACTAATTTTACAGCTACACAATTAGCCCCTCCTACCATGCCAATCTCAATGCAGTCATGCCAATCTTCCTCCAAGCAAACCTGGTATTCCCCACTTAGGAGAGAGACTTGTGTTCTTGTCCACTGGATGGAACGACCATCTTGAGAAGTTTGTGATTGATCGAATTTCTAAATATTCGTTTTAGGTATTTAAAACCAATATTCTCGGCTAGCCGACTGTGGTTGTTTGCGATGCAACAGGCAACAAGTTCTTATCCTCCAATGAGAACAAGATTTTTGTTTCATGGTGTCGTGACTCCGTTAATAAGGTCTTTCCATCTTCTCTTCATACCTCATCCAAAGAAGAAACCATAAAGATGCACAAAATGCTTTTTGAGTTCTTAAAAGTTGAGGCTCTTCAGTGAAATATCGGTGTTACGGATGCTATATCACGCAGACAGTTTGACTCCGAATGGAAAAGCAAAGACAAAGTTGTTGTCTTCTATGTTGCAAAGAACTATATGTTTTGTTTGGTATGTCGATTGTTTATCAGGCTTAAAGACCCAAATCGCATCGCTAAACTATACGACCATTTCTATCCTCTAGCTTTAGGAATTATTTTCATCCCCATTGATTTACTTGGAACTCCATTTTATCGGGCCATTAACGCTTCAAAATTTATAAGGAACGATCTTCTTGCGATTATTAAACGAAGAAAGATAGATATGATAAAGGGAAAGGCATCGTCTATATAGGACGTATTGTCCCATAAATTGACGACAAGTTTTGAGTACAGAAAGTGCATGAACGAGAGCGACATCGCAGACAAGATCCTAGGAATATTGATTGGTGGACATGACACGGTTAATGTTGCCTATACCTTCATTTTCAAGTCTCTTATGGAACTCCCCACATTTACAAGCATGTTTATAAGGGTATTTCTCATTATTATTATTTTTTGTCATTTTCATTTGAATAGTTATAGTGCAATTGTTTTTGAATTTTTGTTACATGTATAGAACAAGTGGAGATAGCAGAAACAAAAGTACCAGGAGAGTTGTTGAACTTGAATGACATACATGAGGTGAAGTACTTGTGGAACGTAGCATCTAAAGTCACGAGACTTGCTTCTCCTCTTTAGGGTGCTTTTAAAGAAGCCATCAATGACTTCATTTTTAACGTTTGTCAATTCCAAAGGGCTGGAAGATACTCGTAATTCACTAAATCAAAAGTCTAAATGATTAACAGTTTCAATAAGAATAGATAAATTTACACGTGATGTCTCGTATGCATATAGTTGTATTGGAGTGCAAGTTTAACACACAGAAGTCCAAAGTACATACCTGAACCAGAAAAGTTCGATCCAACTTGATTTGAAAGAAATGGACCTACACCATACACATATATCGCATTTGGTGAAGGACCTCAGATGTGTCCTGGAAAGGAATATGCTAAACTAGAAATATTAGTGTTCATGCACAACTTGGTGAAAAGATTCAAGCTTTAGAAGCTAATTCCTGACGAGAAGATCGTTGTCAATCCCATGCCAATACCCCAAAAAGGACTTCCCGTTCTTCTTCGTTCTCACACGTGTTGATAACTAAGTTCAAAATCATATTATCTTATGCTCCAAAACTATTAATTTGTAAGAAATCCAATCTCCACCATAACTACTAAGCTATAGTTATATATACATATGTACAGATGTGTAGGATAAGGTGAGAAATATTTACTATTAGCTGCAGGTGTTACAATATTTCTGTTGATATGGTTGTAAATGCATTACAGTGTATGGCATGAGTATGTAAAAAAGAGCCATTTCTGTCCATAAAATAAAAGAAAAACATGAAAAGCTAATATGGATATAAAGGAAAAAAGTTTAGGTAGCTTTAGCATATATATACTAACCTATCCTCTTACATACAATTTATAGTTGTTAATGCATGAATATAGGGTCGATACAGATACACCCCAAGAAGATCATAACATTTAACTAGATGCTTGCAATCTTTGTTCATCACCATCTAATTATAAAGAAATAGATCTCCAGGCTTTTAAAATGGTAATATTTTGTCATATATCAAGTAATAGTTCTCATTCGATTTCCTAATATACTAAGGAATTGATTTCTAGAAACATATTAAATGACAATATTCCCTTTTTTGTTCTTAACTAGGAGTGGAAGGTAAGTTGACTGGTGTAATAGCCATACATTGCATAAAACAAAGCAAAAGACAAACTCGCAAGCATCAACCGTATACCATTTTCATTTAGTTCACGACAAACAAACACAAACTAGTTCACTATGCTAATTAATCTTAAGGGAACAATTTGTGTTAGTATATTATGTTGTACTTTTCTAGTTTCTATTATAAATTATTCTGATTGTAAAATAAAAATTACTCTTGATACTGTTGGGACAAGGAATAGAAGATGGTGAGGACATGGCTTTGCTAGAATCAGAAAGTGGATCTTTGATCCTGGTGGTTTAGTTTGAATTCCCTTCTGTTGAAAGTTATGGGTTATGGTAAAACCAATATAAGATTGGAAATAAGCAAGGTTTCAAAAAATAGGTCACAAAAATGTCACATAAGACACCTCACTCAAAGTTAACAGCGCATGTGTGACACTGTCAAATTTCTGTCCAAAATAGCCTAACATTGAGCAGACTCGATAATGTTTAGACCTTAATTGAGCAGATTATAATGTTTGACCATAAATTGATCAAACCCAATAACTTTTGGCCCCAAATTAGGCCTTTAACCCTGACATAAAGGAGTCAAACTTCTAATACCACTGCTTTGGAGCTTGTTTTAACCTATATAAGCTTTTTTTCAATTTGCAGATAGATTCTCCTTGGCTTTAGTTTTGAAACCTTTGGCTACTCTATGTATATCTCCTATTCTAAATCTATATATAAGAAAGCTATTTTAACACCCAACTACTTGAGTTTAAGATCTCAATAGGCGATCAAACCTAATATTGTTTGAACTGAGGTCATTTTAACCATCAGTGAGAAGAATTCATTAAAAGGTATACACTTATTTTGATTGATACCTTTCACCACTAGCCTTGCTTTATGCTTCACTTACTTGTCACCATTTTTCTTTATCTTAAACACTAATTTATTCTTTAGTGCCTTTTTTTTTCCTTTTAGAAGCTTCACAGACTCATATATATCATTCTTCTTTAGAGAGTTCATCTCTTCCTGCATAGCTGCTAGCTAGAGATCTCTTATCCAGGTGTGATTCATATGACTCATCATTACCAAGTTATACTTAATCACTATCAATATGTGTTTAGTCAAACATTTCATCTCCTCTAATTGTAGACTGCTCAATAGTGATAGATCTTAGAGAAGAATTAATAATACCATAAGATGAGCTATTATGTGTAACATTATCTCCCCTCAGAAGATCTACACCTCTCTTGTGCTCTTGAAATTCCACATCCCTATTATTTACCACTTTATACTTCTCTAGGTCATAGAGTCTAAAGCCGAACTGATTATCATCATAGTCAACAAAAATTCAACCTATTGCATTTGAGTCAAGCTTCCATCTCTTATCTTTAGATACATGTTTAAATACCTTGTGGCCGTATACTCTTAAATGATGATATATGAGATCTTTACCTATCCACGCTCTCTCTGGTAACTTGAACATTCTGAGCATGCAACGAACCTTCTCCACAATTTTTTTGTTCATTTAATCTTCTTATGTCTAATTCCATGTGATGTATAGTAAAGTTCAAACACCTTGGAAGTATACTCGTCTCCATTATTTGTTTGTAGACACTAGTTTCCTTTTTAACCATGACATGAATCTTCTAGAAAGTTTCAACAACTTGACTCTTTGCTTTCAACATGTGTACCCAAGTCTTCCTCAAAGCATTATCAATAAATGTAATAAAATATTTGTTACCTTTTAGTGACTCCTCCTTAATTAGGCCACAAACATCTAAATACACTAGCTTTAATATCTCCGCTTACTTGTAGATCTTTTCTTGAAAGAGATTCTATTTTGCTTTCTTGCCAAACAATGATCACAAGGATTAATCAGTAGGTTGCACTTGATTGGGATAAAGGATCTACTAGCCGGCGACTTTAATTCCTTCTCACTTATATGCTCCACTAGCCAGCGACTTTAATTCCTTCTCACTTATGTGCTCCAATCATCGATATTTGAAGAAGTTTCCTCTTAAACTGTGTATATTTCTCCACCACCAAACACCTTTAAGTATGTCTTGTACAATGTGCAACGTAACTCTTCTTAAGCAACATTCATTTCTCCTTTATACAGTTTTCACTTCATATCCTCGAAATTTTGCATGAATCCTTCTTGATCTGATACATTTGTCGATAACAAATTTATTCGTAAATCAGGGATGTGTCGTAAATCTCTTAACGTTAATAAGCATACAAAGTTTGTTTGCACTTGAATATCACTCGTACCAATAATCTAATTAGAACTTTGATTTTCTATCTTTACTGTAACACCCCACTCCCGCAAAACCTGAACCCGATATCGACAGTGATATCCGAATCCGTGCCCCGCGATGGTGGCATGTCACATCACTTAACACATCACTTAACACTGATCATTCACTAAACATAAATCGGTATACCTTTTTTTTT
>JAOQMS010000180.1:35726060-35744020 GCA_027563885.1 Erythroxylum longipes
TATTTAGTTAATGAATAATAATATTTTAATTAATGAATAGTTATATTTTAATTAGTTATATTTTAATTAATAATAATCTTTTAATTAAATATAATGTAATTAATTAAGTAATAATAATAATTTAATTAATTATATTGTAATTATTACATCGTAATTAAAAAATTACAAATATACTTAAAATAAATATTGATACAATTATAAAATAATCAATGAATTATATATTTTCAATCATATTATACTGCATGGGTATTTTCGTCATTAACACTGTTTTTATATTCTGTCAACTGCAACCAAACACATTTTTGTCCTCAAGACGAAGACAGTTTTTTCTTTTTTGTCCATCACAACCAAACACCTCACTGTCTCCAATTTTTGTTATGTTCCGTCTCCAAATTTTTGTCTCATTCTGTCTCTGCATATTGGAGACAGTAACCAAACGTAGCGGTAAGGTCAGTGTTTGGGTTGTCTCCGATAACCGTAGAAGAAGGTGGATTTGCTGCTGTTTTGGATTATGGTGAGAGGAAAAGGAATGGAAGGGGAGTTTGGGGGACGGAACTCTGGTCCTTAGATTGCAAACTTGCTTCCCTATAAATTATGTCTTCTCGGATAAGTACATGGTCAGTGGTTATACCTTGGGAATCACGGCGAGGATGGCTTACAATTACTTCTCTAGTTCTGTACAGAGTAAAAGATCACTTCTTTTTTGCTTTTATCATCTCAATCATCATAGCTGATTTCTTCTCATTCAAAGAATCTTCTGAGTTACAGAACTACTATATCAGCGTCTGATGTTACCATGTGAAAATCCATAGTCACGGAAGCATCCAATTCACTTTCAACAACAATCAAAGTGTTCGATGAAAGCTGTGAGAGAACGTAAATAGAAAAGATGAAGAGCTAAGCTTAATTTTATCTTGTTTGTCTGTACAAAACTTTTAAGTCTTCTCAGTAGAAGTCATTCGTAGCAGGTTTTTTTTTGGATAGATTAAAAAATTGGATTGATAGATAAAAGATGAATAACACCTTATCAGAATATAACACTCTTTTTAGTCTTTCCTACAATAAAAATAACAACACACTACTCAATACAAACTAAACCAATTTGAACAATGGCATAGTAAGGACATCGTTGTTTATCAAAGGCAAGTTGACTATAAAAAAGGTAAAGACTCCTCTCATCTGCACATCTAAGATATTAGTGCTTCCAAATTAAGGTTAAGAGAGTATAGGTAATCCAGAGGTTACCTAACTCGCTTCTATCATCATATTGACATTATAACAACCCAACTCTTCAAGAAAGGGAGTATTTATTCACAAAATAATCAACTAAAGACACCATTTAACCTTCATCTCCATAGAAAAAGTAGGTTGGAAGTTGCTTGACAAAAAACATTTTCTTGTTTTAATCCCCTATTGTTGGTATTTGGGATTTTTCTTTCTCTTCCTGACTGATTTCCTCTTTACAGTTTTTACCTGCACACAAAAATCTCCTGGAATGTCATGGATTTGGTCTGCAACTGATGGAGAATCACTATCCTCTGCTGTCAAATCTAGACTGCTTTCTCAAGGGGTAACTATTTTCTGTTCTGCATTTTGAGAGATGATATTCTTAGTCTCCCGACTTGTCACTCCGTAATCACTGGAGTTTACCATTGTTGACTGTTCTTCATTGTCCTTTAGAATTCTCATTTTGCCTAACAGTTGTTATTAGAGTCAACATGTTGGCCCAATCTATTTGACAATGCTCCAAATATTGCGAGGTGAAATGATGCACTTTATTTTCTAGACCCTTGAGAGAGGTGTGTCCAGATGCTATATTGGGCTTCCCACCCTCAGTATCTAGGGTATCAATTGCTGAATTATCATTAACATCAATTTGTACACCCACAACTTCATCATTTTCCATTGTGGAAGACCCCCAATAATTCATCCTGCCATCCAGTTTGAAAAAGTTTTCCTGTAGGAACCCATTTTTTGGTTGAATTATGAGGTTTCCAGGGATATGTCACCTTAATTTCAAATTTTTCAATCTCCCCTGTTTCACCTAATTTGAGTATTGGTAAATGATCAGGTAATATAGCTTTTTTTTTTACATCCACACAGATATTTGCATACCTAATTCGCTCCATTCTAAATGTTTGAGCATCCATACAAAAAGGCTTTCCTAAGGAACTTGCTAAAAAACTCAATCTTTCAATTGTCCAAAATTCTAGTGGCAAATTATGAAACTGCACCCACATAAGAAAAAATTATACACATTCCCTATCAAAAACTATCCTAAGTTTCCACTTTTGAATAAATATGGGTTGGCCCCCTATATACCAAGGTCCCATTTTCAGTATTTCATTCAAATTACTAGTAACAGTAAATTTAAACAGAAGAGTGCCATCATCCATGAGTAAAGTTTTTTCCAAACCTTTCTTACCCCATCGTACAGTGGCCCAGGCATTGATGATTGGAAATGCGGGCCTCTTACTCCAGAAAGATCCAACCAAAGCAGTAGACTAAGCCCTCGCTTTGGCTTGCAGCAATTCAATCAGTGGACTGACAACACCATCCTTCATAGCGTTCGGGTAGTATTTCAGATGTATCTTAGGCTGTTGCACATGAATTTTCTTTGTCCAAACACCAATCTTGGGGGAGGGATTCTAGGAATCTGAAGCTAATGAGCTTACCTCCTTTCCAGATGCATACTTTTGACAAACCTCTCAGGTGAATACAAGGAAATCTTTCATGGATAGTGGTGAAGGTGCCCCATTCCCTTCCATGAAATTCACGTTGTTGTCTTCCTACCTTTCATCAAGTACCCTTACACCAATATTGTCCTCACATTGTAGCTCCTCCATCACTCCTTTCCCATAACCCAAATGCAACCCAAATCTGTTTATCCTAGAGAGCAAGAGACCCACCGAGCAAGCCAGATCTATTTATCGACCCACCGAGCATTTTGGTAGCGCGAGCTCTGGGCTACCCGCCGGAAAGGAAGCAGTGCGAGATCTACACCAGCTACTGGTTCTTCTTCTTGAATTGATGTTTTTGTAGCTGGGTCACGTGAAGAACATGGCGTAGAGAGCGTCAAAAGTCACGACGTGGAGAGCTACCACAACCGCCGAACAAGGTGATCTAGGTAGTGCGAGCGATTTAGGTTGGCAACAAATCGTTCATTTGTTCACTTCACTTGACTTTTTAAGTTTACCAATAGTCACAACCTAACTTCGTGCCTTCATCAATCTTTGGATTTAACCATCATTTTATTTACAGATTAAAGAAATTAAAAATTAATATTTTTACTTTCAAAATTAAAAAATACAACTTATTTTGTTCAAAGTATTGAATTTTGAAAAAGTAAAGCAATAAAACTATCATATTTTCAAACTCAAGTATTTTGAAAATTAAGCAATTATATTGGTGATAATCAGATAATTAATTCGGAAACAACCTTTCAACTACTTAAGAGTAAGATTAAGTATTGTTGGATCAACCTAAATTTTAAAGATCAACGAAATTTTTATTAGGTTATTGTTGTTGTTGTTGCTAATCAGATAATTAATTGAAGTCAATCAACAATCATCAAATTAATGACATAAGATTACTCCGTTTCCATTGATCCTTTTTCTTAAAAAATGAAAGTGATGCTCTTATGCATTGAAAAGTAAGTTCAAATAATTAAGATGTCTTCACCAAATTAGAGAAAATGTTATCTATCTAGAAAAGAAAAATATTAATTATTAGGAGTTATTTGTGTTAAGGTAGAAGAAAACTACTTATACTTTTAAATTGTTAAGGTTACCAAAAGAGATCATACTATAACTTAAAAAAATATCATATTATAATTATGACCTTATTATTGATGTCTTATTACATTAATTTTCTTATTATCATTAGATTTGTATGTATATAATTATGTTGTAACTATTTAGAAGGTTCTAAGTCCTTATGATTTAAGTTTTAGGTGGTTTTTATCCTAAGGTTTGCATTATATTCTCTATTTTTGGCATCTATTTTCTTAATAAATAGCATTAGACAATAGTAGGGGTAAAAGTGAATTTGGTTGAAAGGTTTGAAATAAGGAAGTTTAATGGAATTGGAAACTTCAGATGATGGCAATAGAGAATGAAAGGCTTGTTATCACAACTAGGCTTGCTAAAAGGGCTGTGGGAGAATAATTTGGAAGAAATAAATAAGCTTGATTTGGAGGAGTTATTGATTCAAGTAGCTAAAACCATTTGATTATGTCTAGCAAATGAGATTATATATCCTATGTTACGAATATTGCATTGCCTGTAGAGATACAGAAGAAAATAAAAAGTCGATATATGTCAAAGTTTCTTATAAATAAGATGTAAATGTAAATGAAGTAGAAACTATACATATTGAAGATACAAAAAAGGATCAATTTTGGAACATTATATTAATGCATTCAACCAAATAGTTAATGATTTACTAAAACTTAAGGTTACTATTTCAGATGAGGATAAAGTAATAATTTTTCGTTGTTCTTTACCTCTTTCTTATGAATATCTAGTGGCCATGTTCACATTAGGTAAGGACACAATTGATGTGGAGGATATCATCACTACCCTATTGACTCACAACCAATGGATACTTAATACTAGTAAAAGTTCTCAACTTAAAGGGCTATATGTGAGAAAAAATCAACATCATGGGAGAAAGCAATGGAAAGATGGTTTATTTAAGTATAGTTCTAGGTTTAAATCCAAGGATGAAAAAACAAACCAGTGTTATAAGTGTGAACTAATTGACATTTGAGGAAGAATGTCTAAACAAGAAAGAGTAGAGGAATGGAAAGAAAATTGATAATTCGTCAAGGTCTACTAATATAGTGGAGAGTGGAGACTTAAATTATGGTAATGGAAACGTACTGTATTTTCAATTAATCAAATTCAGGACTCATAGATTCTAGATACAAGATGCTTATATCATAAGATACCAAATAAGGATTGGTTTGTGTTATATACATCAAGTAACTTTTTTTAAAATTGGGGGATGATAAAACTTGTAAAATCATTTGAATATGACAAGTCAGGATTAAGATGCTTGATGTGGTTAGGACATTAAGTGGTGTTTGACATATACCATATTTGAGAAGGAACTTGATCTCTCCGAATGGTTTTAGCTATAAAATCAACTAAGACAATCTTAAGGTGGTAAAAGAGTGTGATGAATATGATGAAAAAGGCTAAAATCAACGAAAAACTAATAAAAAGCATAAATGTAGGTATAAAAGCTACAAAAGTGGAGTCAAACAAAGATACTATTGCGATATCACATATGCAGTTAGGTCTTCTAAGTAAAAGATGACGGAATTTTATAAGGGGAGCTTACTAAAGGGTGACAAACACTAAAAAGTAGACTTATACAAGTTTTGTGTGCTTGGTAAAAATGTCTAGGGCAACCTTTAAAATTTTAGTATTCAAGGAGTGACGTATGTTAAGGAAAACATATGCAAAGGACGTGAAGTGATCAATAAAGGGCAATATTATAATGGTATAAGTGGAACTAAAAAACTTAAAATAGATGTTAAGGGGGCTGAAAACTGATATTCAGGAGATAAATTATTGTTAAGAAGGAAGTATCAATACAATATAGTCATGGATAGAGCGAGATTGATCAATAGGCCGCTAAGGAGAGATGGTTGGGAAGATTTGATTATGTATGCTACCATCAATGATAGGGATCCAACAATCTCACAAGTGACTATAAAAAGTTAGGAGATAGATAGATTGATAGGTATCATAATAAAGGATGTGAGGTTCTACAAGGTTAAAGAAATGAGTGCATTTAGAAAGATTAAAAAGGTTCAGACTTTGTATAATGCAATTGACATATTGGCCAAGCTGATTACTGATAAGAACTTCAAGATCAAGTTAGACTTAATTAACGTCTAAAGGTGTTAGACATAGTTATAACCTAGGTTTTAAAGAAATTATTATGTATGGCTTATATGCATAGGTGCAATCTTATAGTGTTTTGGGTAGAACATATGTGTTCTTTTAAAATACTTTAGGTGAACTCAGTTTAGGACAAAAGCATGACCCAAGGTGTAATCAATTCTAGAAATTATAGGTGAAGACATGTGTGTGTTAATATGGTGAGGATTTTTCCATAGAAGACATAGTATGAGACATAACCATAATACAAACCATGTCATGTCAAAATATATGGAGAAGTAGTAGGATCCACAGTTCGGGGACATGGATATGGTTGAGTTGATCGTGTAACATTTTAGAATTAGACTGTGAGACCCATAATTTGAGCCACAATCATGTCTTAACCCATGTTAGACTTACATGAAAAATCCGTTCAAACTCTAGGAGGATTCTATAACTTGTTAGAATCATAGTTATGTTGGGTTTGGTAAGAGCCTACAATACTGTGTGTGTTTTAACCGTGAGATCGAAGTGATTACAGGTCAATCCCTTGAGGATTATTGATTAACTATCCACTATTCACAAACTTAACAAGTTAGACAAACAATTTTATATGAAAATAAAGCAACTATTAAAATGAAATATTAAAGCAAAGTTATAAATCAATCAATGAAACAACTAGGTTTAAGCCAGTTTCCTTAGAACTTTACCATATTTTATTTCACCTTGATTTGATGAATAACTTTAGTTTTTTGGACCAATAAGGGCTTCTAACTTAGATTTTATTCTCTTACAAGAGATAAGATCTTTATTCATAGGTTAATCAATCAAATACTTTTTGAATATAGACAATCTAAGAAACTTTAATTTGTTCTACAAACACTTTTGGTAGGTTTTATCTTAACGTAGGAAAATCATGTGACTTTCTCTCAAATAGATCACACCTAACCCGTTGCACCTATGTAATGATCTAACCACACGTTTCATCTCTCAAATCTTGATGCATGAATTAATTATTGAAATTTCACTTTTTCTCTTTGATTCAATCAATATAAAAATATGGATAAACCACAAGAAAACTAGAAATTCATTAAATCAAAAAATGAATCAAATTATACTACATTTTAGGTTCATCCGACATTAAATCTATAACCTATTGAGTTCATAATCAAACAAAGAATATATACCCAAACGTCATTAAGAAAACAGATCAAGAAATTATTGTTCTCGAAACTTGATTCTTTAAAGAATTCTTGTTGAAATCGTGCTTTATCTTCAAACAATGATGTAATCATGATCAAAATTGATGTAGAACAGCTTCAAAATTGACTTCTTGATGTTTTTTGGTTAAAAGACTTTTTTTTCTACCTTTTTTCTTCTTTAATCCATAAATCCTAACTTTTTAATGAGTTACATGGTCCCAAATACGCGTCGGTGTAGCTAGCCATATTTTTTGTGGCAATTCTTCTAAAACATATAACGTTAACATAGGACTTACACATGAGTACTATGTAAGATACCATTTTCTTCATCCAGGGGGCAATACAAGGGTATGTGAGGTGCGAAGGAGAAATAAAAGTGACCACCTTTGGACACAATTCTTAACATAGTTTTCTGCAAGGGCTGTGTTCTAGTTCCTTCTCTAATTCTTTCAAAATTGCTTCAATTTGATCTTGTTGTATTGCAATTTCAATTTTTCCTTGTATAAACAAAAATAGGAATTGAAATGATAATACTTTTCAAATTAAGTATCAAATCTTTTTAAAAAACATACAAAATTCCAATATTATATTATGAAAACTGTGCTAAAAGTGATGTATGTCTTAGCTTATATTAGGCTATTTTAGAACTGCACCAACTAGAATTTATCATTAATTATCTATACTTACGACAATTTAGGGGTCGTTTGGTTCTACTTCTGTTTTTCTGTTGTAGTTTTTAGTTTTCAGTTTTCAGTTTTCGTTTTCAGTTTTTTGTTTATGTTTTTCTTTCAAATAAAAACAAAAACATGTTTAGTTGTTAATGTTAATGTAGTTATATTTTTATCACTAATAATACTTATATATTAGATAAAACTTAAAGATAAATTATTTTTTATTAAATAAATTTATTTGATCTCTTATATAATATTTACTTTAATCTTATGTTATTTTAACAAAATAAATAATTCAAAATTTAATATTTATTTGAAATATATTTTAATTATTAAATTAAATTTTATTTGAATATTTATATATTTTAAATTTAATTATATTTATTAATAATTATTAAAATTTAACTACATATAATTTAATTATAAAAATTAAATAAAATAAAATTATTCACAATTTTTATTGGTAATTAATTTTAATATATTAAATATATAATATTGAATTAAATTATTCAAAATTTTTATTAAAATTTAAATAATTAAATAATATATTAAGTGACAGTAAATTAGATTATGAAAAATCATAAACAAGAAACGAAAATTAATTTTTATAATTTTTATAATTTTTTAAAATTATGAGAAACTAAAACAAAAAACTTAAAAAAACAGATTGGACTTCTGGGATTACCACTCTTTAGTACTTATAGGCATTCGTGGATATGGCTTGGAGTGGGGAATTTGTGGCCTATTTGGTCTCACACTGCAGATAAGATGTGCCCAAAGAGAAACTTCTGAACATGCGTCGACTTGCAGATCGGCCCCCAATTCTCCCGAGGCCTACCCTTCGTTTCATTGGTCGTTAGGCCACAAACATAAAACACGCCTTAATTCTAATTTTCTACTCTTCTAAATCCACAACCACAACTTCTTGTTTTTACTTTTTACATTTTCTAAAAAATATATTTGACTTAACTATGAAATTCTCAGTTAAATCCATCTATAACTGTTCTTCTACGTGGTTGATCTTTTAAGAATTTACTTGACTTGTATCGCTTTTGGAAAATAATATGCTTATAATAGAATCATTAATCAATCTAAAACATTTCATACATTGTGTAATTTAATTTTGAAAATATTCTTATCCCTTAGCTATTACAAGAACAACTGACTCTATTTTTCTTATTTTAATATCTTCAAGTCTATTTTCATTTTTGGAAACCTTTTGATATCCAACCCTCCAAGAGCAACCGACTAGATTCGGAGTTGAGCTAAATAGGAACCTTTTAGGTGACAAATCCTCCCTTATAAAAATTTAAGATGAGTTCATACCCAAAAGTTGAACTCTAGATCTTCGTTAATAACGGAGGAGCCCCTTACCATTCAACTACAGTCCTCGCAAATGCTACTTTCATATATTATTAATACGTGAATTGTTATTTATACATGAATTAATGCCCATAATTCAAAGGATTGGACTACATAATGATTATTATTTTGGTAAACAACAGTTTTAAAAATAAGAGTCTTAAAGGATGGATGGTGCGGGTGTTTCCAACGGAATATGTGTATTTGAGGTCAGGAGCTACGCAACCTAAGTGAAGATAGCCGTATCAGAGAAGCTTTCTTCAGTTATCCCAACGACCACCCACCAAAACTGAACTTAGAGAGTGAAAGCTCAAAACTTTGGATATCAAACTAGGAGAACATGGCGGCAGAGACTGTGAGGTTGACACAGTCTGGTTCATCTCCACTCTGCAGCTTCAATGGCTCTCGAAAGGGACGTAATTCTCTCTCTACTCCTTTTCACTTTCTGGGTCTCCCTCCTCGAGCTTCTCCAATTTCTTCTCCTCTTTCTCACTTCTTCGGAAGCCTTCGTGTTGGTTCACGGTTTTCCAAGTTGCCTATTTCACGCCAACGACACCAGAGCAGAGGAAACTTTTCTGTCTTTGCCATGGCCGCTGATGGTATCTCTTTTTTTTCTTCTCTCAAGCATACATGCACACTTTTGGCCTTGCACACGGTTTAATTATTTCTATCTTTGGTGATTTTTGGTGTGCCCAATTATGCCGATTGATGTATATTGGCTGTTTTGTACCCAGTTGTGGAGAGTTGTTTATAATTTCTGTTTAATACAATTGTGTCCGTTCCTTGTTGTTTTTGGTCTCCGGTGTATGTAACACTTTGAAGTTCGAATCTTTTATTCTTTGGGTGAAAGAAGTTTGAACCTCTTTTTCATGTGGTAAAGTTTGAAGGTATAAATTCGGAAATTAAGCAGCTTTGATGCAATCTTATTGTGTGACAACGTGACTGTAATCCTGCCACATAATAGGCATCAATGACGCATTTGTATTTTCCTGTTCGATGTCTTTTCATTTTTCTATATTATTTAAGAAAAAGCACTCCAGCCATAGCCATTCCACATACTACTTATTTTCTACTTTAATTATAACAAAATTTTGCTCAGTGATTACACAACTGGAACCTGTTGTCTATAGACAGAAATACTTCAATGCATTATTTTTAGATTCATGGAAACATTGATAGCCGGTACCAAGTTCTAGCTTGATGTCCATCCTTTGTAAGCATGTGACCTTACTGATACTAGGAACTTCTTTATTTGCGTTTCTTTAACATGGCCATGTTCATTCTTTTACCAGAGACAAAGCGGGCAGTGCCATTGAAGGATTACCGCAACATTGGCATTATGGCTCACATAGATGCGGGGAAAACAACTACAACAGAACGGGTTCTATATTATACAGGAAGAAACTATAAAATAGGGGAGGTGCATGAGGGAACAGCAACAATGGACTGGATGGAGCAAGAGCAAGAAAGAGGGATTACCATCACATCTGCTGCTACTACTACATTTTGGAACAACCACCGCATTAATATTATTGATACTCCTGGTCATGTTGATTTCACTCTTGAAGTAGAACGGGCTCTCAGGGTACTGGATGGTGCTATATGCTTGTTTGACAGTGTTGCCGGCGTGGAACCACAGTCTGAAACTGTGTGGAGGCAAGCTGATAAATATGGGGTACCCAGAATTTGTTTTGTCAATAAGATGGATCGCCTAGGAGCAAATTTCTTTCGAACACGAGACATGATAGTAACTAACTTAGGTGCCAAACCACTCGTTATTCAGATTCCAGTTGGTTCTGAAGATAATTTTCAAGGTGTTATTGATCTTGTGAAGATGGAAGCTATACTTTGGTCAGGAGAAGAATTAGGTGCAAAGTTTGTATATGATGATATCCCAGATGATCTCAAGGAGTTATCTCTAGACTACCGATCTCAGTTGATAGAGACCATAGTTGAATTGGATGATGATGCCATGGAGAAGTATCTTGAAGGAGATGAGCCTGATGAAGAAACCATCAAGAAACTAATTAGGAAAGGAACCATTTCAGGCAGCTTTGTTCCAGTTCTGTGTGGCTCTGCTTTTAAAAATAAGGGTGTTCAGCCACTGCTTGATGCTGTTGTCGATTACCTGCCATCACCTCTTGAATTACCAGCCATGAAGGGAACTGATCCTGAAAATCCGGATGTGATGATTGAAAGGGCTGCAAGTGATGATGAACCATTTGCGGGATTGGCTTTCAAGATTATGACTGATCCATTTGTTGGATCACTTACATTTGTTAGAGTGTATGCAGGCATGCTAAAAGCTGGAAGTTATGTGCTTAATACAAACAAAGGGAAGAAAGAGAGAATTGGAAGACTTCTAGAAATGCATGCTAACAGTAGGGAGGATGTTAAGGTAGCTTTAGCCGGTGATATTGTTGCTCTTGCAGGCCTAAAAGATACCATAACTGGTGAAACACTCTGTGACCCTGATAATCCTATTGTTCTTGAACGAATGGACTTTCCTGATCCCGTTATTAAGGTTGCAATAGAACCCAAGACAAAAGCTGATGTGGACAAAATGGCAACTGGTCTGATTAAACTTGCACAGGAGGACCCTTCTTTCCACTTCTCAAGAGATGAAGAAATTAACCAGACCGTAATTGAAGGAATGGGTGAATTACATCTTGAGATAATTGTTGATCGGCTCAAGAGAGAATTTAAGGTCTCTTTCTGTCCCTCCTGCGACTAATTTGTTTTATCTCTTAAGTATCACATGGTTCTTCACTAGTGTTATTTTAACAACTTCAATTTTTGATGTCAACATTCTGCTGGAATTATATTCATGCACCTTGAATAGCCATTATGTAGGAGCCTACATGCATCACATGTATTTTCATTTCACATCTGCTTCTTCTGATTCACGTCTTATGATGGTTGACACGTTTATTGTTCCTGTAAAGGTTGCTTTCAAAAACTGGTGTTCATGTTTTTCTAATGTCTACAAAGTGAAAAGATGTAAGATGGCACTTAGCTTTTCAGTTAAATTTACCTTCTTCTTTATAATAGGTAGAAGCTAATGTTGGTGCACCTCAAGTAAACTACCGTGAAAGCATTTCTAAATTGTCAGAAGTGAAATATGTGCACAAGAAGCAGTCTGGTGGGCAAGGACAGTTTGCTGATATCACAGTAAGATTTGAGCCAATGGAGGCTGGTAGTGGATACGAGTTCAAAAGTGAAATCAAGGGAGGTGCTGTGCCAAAAGAATATATCCCAGGTGTGATGAAAGGACTTGAAGAATGCATGAGTAATGGGGTGCTGGCAGGCTTTCCTGTCGTCGATGTTCGTGCTGTCCTCGTAGATGGTTCTTACCATGAAGTTGATTCCAGTGTCTTGGCATTTCAATTAGCAGCAAGAGGAGCTTTCCGCGAGGGGATGAAGAAAGCTGGCCCGAGGATGCTAGAACCTATTATGAAAGTTGAAGTTATCACTCCCGAAGAACATTTGGGAGATGTAATTGGTGATCTCAACTCAAGGAGAGGTCAAATTAACAGCTTTGGTGACAAACCTGGTGGTCTCAAGGTATGTCTATGTGAGAGCAATTGTTTCTTTCTTGCCATGTTATTCAATGTTCATCTTGATTCGGGATACTGTAGCTGATATAATAAGGAAAGAAGTGATTCTAATTACCAAAACCATCAGTCTGTGTTCTTTGCTTCAAATTAAACGAGTGGGTTTCATTTATTACAGGTGGTAGATGCTCTTGTTCCACTGGCAGAGATGTTTCAGTACGTGAGTACACTCCGAGGAATGACAAAAGGCAGAGCATCCTACACCATGCAATTAGCCAAGTTCGACATTGTCCCTCAACATATTCAGAACCAGCTTGCTTCAAAGGAGCAAGAAGTTGCTGCTTAATATTCCCGGAACTGAGGAATCATTATAGTTTTGTCAAATTGATACTCACACTTAAAGTAAACTAATTTTGATCTTGTTGAATAGCAATGAAAAGTTTGAAGAAGACCATGCTTTAATCTGAGCATTGCGGAAAGCAATGGAGCAAAAGTTTGACAAAAACAAAAATAAATCCAGGGATAATACTATCATAAAAACTGTTCAGAGAGGTATAGTATTAGTATCCATAATTACTAACTTTAACAAAAATAAGAGAGAGCTTAGGAAATTAAAGTCTCTGTGAATTATAAATTAATACTAAAAAAATTAACGATTTCAATTATATAATATTAGTATCAATAAACTAATAAATTCAACTATATTATATTTTACTAATCCCAATTTGAGTTAATAAGTTAAATTAATAATTTTTACAGATAAAAAATAAAATTTAAAAATTCATATATAAATTTGCGTTCCCTTTATTTTATAAATTAATAATTTATGATTGATTTAGTTGGATATATTCTTTTTCTCTCTTTTAGGTAATTACAACAACATAAAATTCAGCTATGTATGTACAAAAACTGACATAAGACTATTAACAATTGAGCTTCTAAAACAAATCATCATCCAAGTCAAAAGACTATAAATCAACCCATAGTTGAGCTGCATTTACACTTTTCCATTAACATTTCAGCTTTTAAAACAAGAATGATAAGCTCTAAGATTCATTTGCACTTTATTGAGAACTGATATCTATGTTAGCATATTATGATGGTTGTTTGGATCTTTCAGAAGTTCTACATTGAGTAGCTTGCTCCTGGAACTATCATGATGTAATGTGGTATGCCTTTCCAATTCCACCTTTGGCTTCTTGGTTGCAATAAAAGCTAGTAAGTATTAGGATAAACTAACCTAAAACTCATCTTCATTCTAGGCAATGATGACGAGTCTAAACGTTGAGATTATTGGTTAGATCCAGTAATGCTTATGAAGGAGGTTCAATGGTGACTGTACCATAGGAGTAGCTAGTTGTATTGGTATGCATAAGTATGATTAATATTAATAAAACGGAGGAAATAATTGGACATACATAAAATTATTAATATATATTAAACAATTTCAAACTTCAATTTTATATTAGTTAGTGGATTTACGACTCCTTGTATTATGTCCAAAATATTCCATATTTCCTTTATTCTATAATTCTAAATTTCTTTGATTATGTTTATCTTTCCTTTTAATATTCTTTGGTCAACAGTCATTATTCTTTCTTTCGGTGGTTATATTTCTTTATAATTGCTTTGTATCTAGAACTTTAGACCCTTAATTGACTTCAAAGGACTTGTCATTCTTGTAACAATCATCACATATGATTTAGATTGTTGCCTAGCGTAGACCTATAAAGTTTCCGTACCTTACAGTTGCATGTTTTATCCCTTCTTAAGTGCACACTCTGTGTTTCATTTTCATTATTAACTTCATACGCTATGTTCCCATTCCAAATGAATCTCCATTTCTTGCATTTAGTTTATTGTTGTTTAGTTCCTTTATTACTTTTGCTAAAATGTTGTCTTTCCATTTATTTTCTTGTTCCTTTAATTTTGAATGCCTCCTTATGATCATAGTCCCTAATTGCCTCCAAAATATTGATGATTGGCTTTCCCATTGTGACAACCTTTCTTTTTCCATATCTTGAATCTTTGATCTATGCCTTCAGTCATGTCACTCAAATTATCTACGCTCCAAATATCTTCATTCTTGTAAGTTTCATTTTCATCTACAACATCACTAGAATTTTCCACTTGCTTATACTGATTTTTGTACCACTTCAATATTCGTAATACAATTACTGGATCATCTACATACTGAAAGTACAAATCTTCAATAATATGTACCTCTAACAACTTAATCATATTTAAGGCATTTTGGTTGGAATCAAATTTCATCAAAACATCAAACTCATACTTGAAATCAAATACCATGCGCATATTATATTCTTATAGGCCCAATTATGCCACTTTTTCACAAACTTCTCTAAGACTAAAGTAGTCCAACTCCACATTGTTAAATATCTCCTAGTTAGGACCATTATATTGAACAATGCCTCCTTGCGTGAATTACCCACTAGTAAATAACCATATGTTGCCTCTCATATTAACCACCATCCTATAAAGCATATAAAAATGTATGTAAGTAGTTAGAATATAACCATGCACCTGCAAAAACACGTAACAAAGTATGTAAATAGTTGGTATATAACCACTACACATTATCAAAGAATATATAAAGACATTATTAAAGCACATGATTGCAAGTTTAACATCTAATCATTATTTTTTATGGTATATTAATGTACAGGTAAGAATGGATCTACGTGAAGCAAACAAGGATTATTCTTCAGACTTGTTTATATTATTAAAATCCATTCCAATGCTTTCTTATTTATTTTCTAAGTATTTCAAAAGCAAATTAAAAAAACAGAGAGTTTGCTTTAACGATAAAACATAGAGTTGCTAGGGGTTGAATATGTTGCAAGACGTAGCAGGGACTTTTGTCTACACTTTATTAGCTTATGCCACATTGTTTCATTGTTGTTATGATTATAATTCAGTGGAAACATAGGATTAGAAGAATAAAAAAACGTCATGGGGGTTAAAGGAACAATTTCCTTTCTTGTTTCATAGTTTTGATGCAAGTATAGAAAAACTACAATAAGAACAACTTCAGTAGTTCTATTTTGTCTAACTAATTTATTGTTTAGTCTTCTTTACTTACATTGTTACTTTTGAATATTCACATAGCTCATTGTACTTCTATAAATTAATATTTTTACAACTTAATTTCTTAGAAAGATAAGCATCAGTCAACTGCATATAGTAATCTGCAAAATTAAGCTACTAAAACTTAATTTAAGAAAAGGTAAATAAATAAATAAACATGTATTATGTATTAAAATTTATTCCCATATATTTTTTAGGACAATATGGTTGGTAACTTCATATTTGGAGACATAAAGATGCAATCATTGTAAGAATGGCTATTTTCATAACCAACTAATAAAGTCCCATACAGACACTATCAAACATTGTGTTTTCATATAATTTCCTACCACTAATTTTTGTTCCCTCAATTATTAAAATCCCTAAAAATATTACCATTCGTGTGAACCGGTATGTCCAAAAAACAACAAAAAAACAATTTAACATTTTATATGAGGGATCACTTACCTCGACAAATAGACAATCCAACACAATGTGGACCACCAAAATGAAAATTTTGATTATGAAATATTGTAAACAATGGGCATAATTATAATACAAAAAAAATATTCATTTCATATTGTGATAAAACCAAAAATACACAAAATTTAACATGTTTAGACAAGTGAGGACCATATCATCCTATAACTACTATCTTATATTGTTGCAATACCAGCCAACCCAATAATAGTGTTATTATGATTCCATACAACCCTCTCACTCAAAACTCTCATGTCTACTATGATATAAGTAAAATGTGGTTGGATTAAGAGATTCAGGAATTTAGGATAAGGCTGGAATAAGAATTTCTATAATTAGGGTTTGTAGGAAAATGTTGTTTTTTTTAATGTGATTTGGATTGCTCAAATGGATTGTGATTTTGCTCTGATGGTTCTTTTTTTATTGATTAGTGAATAGTAACATAATATTTAAATTATTTTTTTGATTAATTGGGTTCATAATTGAGAATCAAAATATTTTTATGGTTCAAACTCATATTTTATTTTTAGATTAGTGAGAAATACTATCCATTATTTCTTATTTTGTGCTTTAAAGTAGAAACCCTATCAGGGAATCCCTTAATTTCTTTAACAAGTATACAATGGTCAATATTATGATAGGTTAAAGACAAAGTAACTAGAGTATATAAAAGCAGAAAAATAATACAACCAATAATTACATATATGTTCTATTGTTTGTTATGCTTACATCTAACAAATGTTCGTTACCTATGAACACCATCCTAGTTGGTAGAGAAAGTTTATGGCCAATTAATTTGTTGATAATGTAGAAAAGCAAAAAGAACTTCTTCCAATTATAGGTTTCAGTAGAAACTTTGTTCAAGTAGTTCATCTTACTTGGATTTGATGAACAATCTTTACAACTTGAATCCAAATAGCATAAACCAAGCCTAAGGGTGGTCTCAAGATTGCATTGATGACAAGAATCAAATGAAGCCTTTACACACAATGAAAGCTTTCTGTTAAGACATCTATCTCTTAGTTAGACATCTACATTAACAGTCTTTGCCCTTTGGCCAAAATACCTTGGCATAAAGAAAGTTTCTACTAAGAAAGGTACCTTCTTACTTTATTTTTTTTTCTTAAATTTGCACTCTTGTTAAGGAATTTGGAGGTGTAGGTAGGTGTCATAATCTCCTTTTCCTTATCTTCGTTTACCTAGCCAACTCTATTAGACCTGAGATTTGCTTTGTCTTCAAATATTAGTTGCATTCTTTAAATAATTCCCACTAAAAGTAAATGTATATGTTGATACACTATCAAAACTATAGTTAGTTCTCTCTTTATCGATGCTGAAGGCATAGATTTATTAATGTTTAAAAATCAGACCGAAAATTAAACTAGTAAGATAAGAGGTTTAAGATCTAAAAAACTCAACTATTATTAAACTGTTATAAAATTGACATATAATAAATAGTGAATAAAATTGAAGAAATTGAAATAAAATTGAAGGAGACAATTATTGTTCATCGAAGAAGTTGAAGTTTATTTAAAGAAGGAGATTGTTAAATGAAAACTAACTGATTTATTTTTGTTTTTGTAAACCAGTTTGTAGCACCCCCTTACCGTAGGGTACGCACCGGGACGTCCTCCGGTCATTCTGGTACATATCCTATGATAAGGGTGAGCTACTTGCGATCACTACATTCACTCCATATGGCATCACATTAAT
>JAOQMS010000180.1:35746152-35766830 GCA_027563885.1 Erythroxylum longipes
CAATGACTTACTTGCTTAACAAATACTTCAACACTGAAAGTGGAAGTTAACACCACAGAAAGCTGCTCAAGTGCTATTTGGTGATAAAGGTCAGGGGAGAGAATCACAGTGTGAAGTGTTTCAGTAAGGGATCTGAACTATGGTAGATTCTTCCTAACTTAAACAATATAATACGTGAGTTCATTCTATGCCCCTCACGTGTGCTGTTCATCTCCACTGATTCACCATTTTTCATAATTACAATCTATAATGGAGCCTTCCTACTTAAACAATATTATCCCCATGCCCCTTACATGTACTATTTGTCTCCACTTATTCACCATTTTTCATAATGACAATTTGTCATAACTTACCCGGAAAATGCCAAATGAAAACATATATAATCGTATGAATGTGCCAAACAATATGTAAGGCATAATTAACTTATGTCTAACGTTCTTGTATCTTAAGTCATATCAATGTCTCACAAATACTTGTTCTAGCCGTATGTATAGGTAATGGGATGTTACACTTAATGACTTTCCTGGATATGTTTCCTTAGTCATAATTCATGCTTATTCAAACATTATAACTTGGATATGCTTTGGTTGCACTTAGGTTTATGCCTCAATTAACTTATTTAATCTAATTTCATCAATCAATCATCAAACTAGTTCATTTCAAGGTTAACTACATCATAGGAAGGTACCTTATCATTAGTTGTTTCAAACATTACTTAAAAGACAACATTTCATGTTCAAACCTTGCCCACGATCGTGGTGGACCTTGCCACGATCATGACAGAACCTTATGCATCAGGCCACAATTGTTGGAACTCTGCTATGATTGTGATAGAACTAAATTTTACTAGGCCACGATCGTGCACTAAAGGCCACGATCGTGTCCTGCATGATTTCTCCCTATTCTGCACGAATGTTTGACATTTAAGCACATCGTTTACACTTCCAATTTTCCAGAATTCATGCTCATTTATGCATCCTTATTTAAACCTGAATTATTCTCCAATTTCAGCTCAAAATTATTAATTTGATAGCTCACAAATTATGGTCTTTCAAGCATCAAAAATCAAATTAGAACTATTATACATTATCACGCATATAGTCCTAATTCTTTCTTAATTCAAGAACACTATATTAACATTTTTCCTAAGCATAAATCCACATTCATTACACTTCATATCTAGAACTAATTCATCCGTGAATCAACCTATATAATCCACGATTTTCCCAAACCAAGAATAAGTATAAAACTTCTAAGTTTATCCAACACATATCCAACACATATTATTACCAACATCACACGCATTTGATTTCAATTCAAGCATCATTCTTATACTATTAAACATACCATAAAGATCAGATTGTTACTTATTAGACTTCTAATACAGCTCAAAACTTCAAGATAACCACTACTTCCAAGCAAGCAAATTCAACATAATTCTAAGGTCAAGACAAATTGATTTTCGACAAAGACCAAGAACAACAATCAACTGGTTCTTTAGCTGTTTTGTGTAGGGTAGAATTTTCATTTTTAGGGCAGCAATTTAGCTAAGATACAAAGAGAAAAACTTCATGCAAGTTTTGGTAGAGAAGGAGAATGAAGGTAGCAGAAACTTGGCTGCGAAATCTTGCTTCATCAGCATGTTAGGTGTCAACTTGTAATCTCAACATTTGTCTTAAGGTATGGAAGGCATTTGCCTAATTAAGATGCTGCCATTAATCCACACATTAAGTTGCCATATGTCACCAGATAATTAGTCCACATGTCTCTTAATAATTGATCCACTTATTACACAATAATTGGTCCATTTGTCATTTAATGATTAGTCCATTTGTCATTTAATTTAACTATGCCAAATGCCAATCAATTATAAGTTTAGTAACCCTAATTTTTAATGTTTCAATTTATCTAGCCGTTTGGCATTTTTCCTAATCCAAATGTACATATTAATTCAACAATCTACCAATTAATCACAATTAATTCCAAATTACCAATTGTAATCCAATCATACCAAAATTCAAGGCATAACAATTCACAATTCATATCATAGTCATTTTAAAATCTTTCATACCCTGGGACATGTCAATTGAGTGCATATGCTATCTTTGTAATGTGTACAAATATCAATATTCATGTGTGTATACTATGCAAATGAAGTGCTTTCAATTCTATTTTTTACACTTTCAATGTTCTAAGGTTCTAACCTTGGATATGTTCCGGAAACCGGATATTACAATATAGTAGTAAAAAAATGAAGAAATGAAGAATTTAGGCCTTCTATATCATCTTCAATAGTTAAGATTGAAAAAATAGAGGGTTGATATAAAGCTGACCTTTTGTTCTTCAAGAGATGTCAGTCCTCGGAAGCAATATCTAATGAACATAAGAGTTAAGTCATTGGATAGTAAAATATGACATTCCTCATAATCAAATAGCTAAGAGGAGATTAAATAATACAAATAATAAGAAGAAGAACATTCATTAAACTGGGTTAATGTGGAATATTGATTAAACTGGGTTAATGTGATAAAATAGAATAAAAGAATTAATTCTTAGTTTAAGATAGGCCTTTTTAATTAAGACTAAAGGAATATATTATTAATACATACTTCTTATAGGCCTAACAAGTCAAAATTTTAAGTCATTCTATGAAATATAGACAAACATAACATAGTTAAAATATCATGATCAATGTAGTAAATGCGACAACATAAACATATAGTAGAGCTTTTTCTTGATAGTTGTTATAATATAAACTTAATATAACATTTGCATGGAAATTCAGTCCTTTGGAAGAAGCAAAATGGACAAACTGCAATCCATATTAACTAGATCTGAAAGTAAAACCTAGTTTAAATAGCCTTTAATTTAATTGAAGAAAATACACATTATAAAGAGATGACAATGTTTTTAATTAATATGACCTTTTTAATTGCAAAAAAGGACAATTCACTATTACTATAATATAGTTAATTTTCTTGGATGGAACTAGCTGTTACATATGATCTTTGATGTGAAATATCCAACTATAAGAAATTGAAATACATTTGCGAGCAAGGATATTTATTGTTGGACCCCATTTTCGGAGCCCAACGATCACATTCGGAGACAAAACGAAGCCCGTCATCCCATAAGGGTGGCGTGCCCATAGCAATCGAACATTAAATAATCAAATTTAAAGATTTCATTAATGAACCCAGCTATCTTATGTTTTCCTCAGTCTCCTTAATAACTTCTTCACTTGATTAAATTTCTTGCAAGTGATCGTAGTCAAAAGACTCACTCGGTCTTTCAATCACTGATTAAATCATTCACCCTTTTAACGAGTTCTTCATTATGATTCAGATTACTCAAACTTTTTAGGGTTCAACATTTATATCTTCATATTTACAATAACTAAAATGCATATACTAATATGGCTGGCATTAGAAACCAAAACGACATGTTAATGAGTAATACATACATTGCAATTTTTTTACAAGAAGTCATAAATTAAAAAGGTTATATTAGTCACAAATGAAATCAATACTTTTTTTTTCAAGTTGCTTTATACTGAAATATATATTTATTTTAGTATAAAGCGATAATTAGCTACCATATAGACATGCTAGAAATACAGATTTATATTGAAAACTACAAATTTTAACTCAAGTTGCTTTAGAAACTCCTGAATTCTAAGCCCACTTACAATCTAAAGCTGTTAATAGAAAATTGGGGAAATTCTAAATGATAATTGGAGTATGAAAATTTTCTTTTAGAACCTCATTAAGAAAAAGACTTCTTTACTACTATTTCTATTCATTATAGTATTGAAGAATTATTACAAGATACAGTGAGAAGTTGATCAAGAGTATGATTTTACAATGACTAGTATGGAAATTAGTAATTTTATTCCTACTGTTGGTTTCCAAATATTATTATTTTCTCTTATCAATGGTTGGTGCTAGTCATAGTCTTAAGTTTGTAAAAGTTATATCTCAAGTATTTGTTAGTACCTAGAGTTCATGCATATTTTTGTATTTCACGATGTATTTAAGATTATTATTATTCAATAAACTGATTTATTCTTCAGTTTTATATTTTGTTCCTACAACTTGTTTGTTGAAAGTATTGGTGGTAAAACCACCTTTATTTTTATTAAAGCTTTAACTATGGAACTGAATTATGACTTTCATCATTAGATCTTAGTATAGTTGTAACATAACTAAAAAATCTATAATTAAAATATGGCGGTGAAATTATGTAAAAACATGAAATTATGTAAAAACATAATTCACCGTCTTAATTGTCATACAATTATAATGGTTTTATATGCTTTCACTAACTTGTTTTAAGCTTTGATATATTCTAGTTTCTATTCTATTTTCATATCCTTTTGTAAACAAAAGTAAAGAGAGAATGGTGTGTATTAGAGAGATTAAGATATGGTTATTATAAATATATACTTTTTGTCTTTATTTTATCATTTCAAATTTAGTTATATTTTAGGTGATTCATATCACAACGTCCAAAGAATGGTATCAAAGCTTGACTTTAGTATTGTTATTCATACAACAGTTAGATCTAGTTAGTGAAAAAAATAGCTTCAATAAAGAAGGTCAATGGGAATAATTATGAAAGATGAAGATGAAGGCCATCTTAGCACAAGAAGATTATTTGGAGGCCATTAGAGAAAGACCAATAAAGATCATAGATGACAACAAATGGAAGAAAATGAATGATAAGGCTATCATTAATCTATATTTAGGTCTAGTTGATAGATCTTGTCAAGTTTAGAGGAGAAAAACACTTTAAAGGATATTTGGGATGCACTAATAAAATTGTACAAGTCTAAGTCACTTCACAAAAGATTCTTTTCAAATAAAAGACTCTACAACTCTTTGAATGTCAAAATTCATTTTAGTGAAATATTATATCAATAATCTCAATACTCTATGTTTTAAGCTTTTATAATCAAACTACAAATAGATGTAAATGAACATGTAGAACATGTAGAACTTCTACTTCAAAGTTTACCAAATTTATATAGTTAAATCATCTTCAATTTGACTAATAATATTCTTTTAGACTATCTAGTCCATGAAGATTTACTGCCGCTGTTTTAGCAGAAGAACAAAAGCATAAGAATAAGGAGGATAAATTATCAAATTCCCAACAAGCAGAAGTGTTATCTATTACTAGAGGAATATCAGCAAAACGTGGTTCTAGTTAGAGTCAAAATCATGATAGGATGAAATCAAAAAGTAGAAAGAATATCAGATGTTATAATTGTGGTAAGAAAAGGCACACCAAAGAGTGTTGGAATAAGAAGAATGCAAAGAAAAATACAGCCCAAAAATGGTAATGTTACGAGTACCTCAGATGATAGTGAAATCCTTTTTAGCGAGGCAACAATAGAAGATATAAATCATTTTACTGATTTCTAGATTTTGGATTCAAAGGCCATTCAACACATGGCCTCTCGAAGATAATGGTTTAACCAATATAAATTACTCTAAGAAGGATCTGTATTAATGGGTGATGATTATGCCTTAGAGTTTGTTGGTATCAATACTGTTAAGCTAAAAAAGTGGGATTGTATGATTCGATCATCCAAGAGGTGAGATATATGAAGAAATTGAAAAAATATAGTATCTTTAGGAAAAATTGAAGATATTGAGTGTAAAATCTAAGTTAAAAATTGGATCATGAAAATAGTCAAAGGCATAGTTGTGGTGATGAAATAAGAAAAGGTAGCTTCTAATATGTACATGCTCAAAGGGGAAACTCTAAAAGAAGGAGAAGTATCTATTGCATTAGCAAGTTCGACAAAAGAATCAACAATGATATGGAACCTTAAACTTGGCCATATTTAAAACAAGGATTGAAGATTCTTATAGAACAAAAACTTCTTTCAGGGTCAAAAAGATATCATTACCCTTTTGTAAGCCTTATATTACTAGTAAGCAATACAGATTAAAATTCAATAGTTCGACTTTTAGAGACAGTGCTATTCTAGAGTTGATCCATTTCTTATGTTTGGCAAGCACCGGTTTCATCATTAAGAGGTGTGAAATATTTTGTATCTTTCATCAATGATTACTTTAAAAGATGTTGGGAGTATCAAATAAAAGAAAAGGAAGACATGTTTTTATTTTTCAAGAATTTCAAAACACAAGCATAACTTGAAACTAGGAAAAGAATCAAGTGACTATGGTCAGATAATAGAGGTAAATATTTTAGTGATAAGTTTGACATATTTTGTAAACAAAAGGAATCAAGAGGAAGTTTATAGTATTGTACACTCTTTAGCAAAATGTAGTAGCAAAGCGAATGAACAAAACATTGCCAAAAGATAAAAGAGCAATGTTGAGGAATGTAGGTTTAACTAAATGATATTGGAAATAAGCGGTAAAAATTATTTGCTATATGATAAATAAGTCACCATCAATAGTAATTGGGTTCAAGACATTAATGGAGATGTGGACTATTAATCTTGCTAATTATTCATCCCTCTATATATTTGGATGTTTTGCATACTTGATGTGTAATTCCTAAACAATGTCAAAGTTAGAACTAAAATCTAGGAAATGTACTTTTTTAGATATGTTAATGGAATCAAGGGCTATTGCTTATAGGATTCCACTGTTTATAAGGTAATAATTAGCAAAGATTTGATAATTGTGGAAGATAAGTTATAAGAAAGGAAAAAGTAACACTTCAAAGGAGAAACTAAAGCCTACTACAATTTAAGTTAAAGAATGACAAGAACAAGAAGATACAGAGTCTTTAGAAGCTATATCAGATCATGAGGAATAAAAAAAAGTTGAATTCTCAACTCTAGAGGTTCGATGGTTAGTTCGGGAAGGGAGATAACTAGCTTGACACTCAAAATACATTATAGGAGGTAATGTTGCATATTCTTTACTAATAAAGGATGGAGAACTGTTAAATTTCCATGAGGCTATAAAAGGCGAAGACACTTGTCTCTTGATAGAAACAATGTGAGAAATTTAAAGCAGTTAGTTGTTAAAACAATACTTCTTCATAGAAAACTTGGAGAAGAAATGTATATGCTTTAACTAGAAAGGTTTGAAGAAAAAGAAAAAAAACTACTTGGTTGACAAGTTAAACAAATCTTTATATGGTCCCAAACAAGCATTCAGATGCTAGTATCCATCATGAGCCTTTGATACAAATACTGAATCTAGATTCTTGTGCTTATTATAAGAGATTTAGTGACATTGATTTCATTATCTTGCTTTTGTATATTGATGACATATTGGTAGTAGGACCTAACAAAGATTATATTAAAGAGTTGCAACAAAATTGGCTAAAGACATTGAAATAAAAGGACTTTAGACCAACAAAAAACATTCTAGGGATGAAAATTTATCGAGAAAAAAAGAAGATTTAGCTTTCTTAAAAGAATTATTCGAAGAAAATCTTACAACGTTTCAATATATAAGATTGTAAGCCAATTTCTACCCCTCTTCTTATAAATTTCAAGTTATCTTCAAGTATGAGTTATAGCAAAGAAATATAGAAGATGGAAATAACTGGATTATCATATGTATCAGCATTAGGTAGCCTAATGTTTATTATGATTTGTATAAGACTAGATATTTCATATACAGTGAGAGTGGTTAGTCCATAGATGAAAAATTCTAGTAACGAGATGTGGAGTATTATAAAAAGGATCATGAAACATATTAAAGATACTTCAAATAATGCGTTATGTTTTGGAGGATTAGATTTTATTATCAGAGGCTATGTTGATTCAAATTATGTAGGTGATTTTGACAAAATCAAGTCTGCCATAAGTTGTGTGTTTACTTTTATTAGAGGAGTTCTAAACTGGGCCTCAAAATTGTAATCTATTGTGGCTACTTGTATAATAGAGGCAGAATATATTATATCTACATAAGTTAGTAAAGAGGCAATTTAGTTGTAAATGTTAGTAGAGGAGCTCAGACATAAACCAAAGAAGATTGCTCTATTTTGTGATAGCCAGAGCGTTTAACACTTAAAAAAGAATCCATCATTTCATCTGAGGATAAAACACATTCGAGTTCAATAGCAATTTTTTAGAGAAAAAGTGGAAGAAGGAAGTATGGATGTTTCGAAATTTCATACTAAAGAAAACCTTGTAAATATGCTAACAAGGTCAATCAATACCAACAAATTCATATGGTGTTGATCCTTTATTTGTCTAACAAATATATAAGTTGTATGAATAAAAGAAAAGGTGACGATAAATGAGAACAATATTTATGGTAAAACAACCTTTATTTTTATTAAACCTTTGATAAAGGAAATTATTTATGGCTTTCATCATTAGATCTTAATATAGCCATAACACATTTATGAAAAGCTGTAAAACAATTTCTAGTATATGGTAGTGGAATTTTGTAGATACACAATTCCACAATTCACCGCTTTAACCAACCTGATTTTAGCTTTGATATACTCTAATTTCTATTATATTAGTTTATTCTTTTGTAAACAAAAATAAAGAGAGAGTGGAGTGTATTAGAGAGATTGAAACAAGTTTCTCCTAAATATATACTCTCCTTTTTCAAATTTGTCTTAAGTTAATTCCTTTTATTTCCTTAATTTTCTCATCTCAAACTTAGTTATAATTTAGGTGCTTTATATCATAACATACTAATAAAAGGTCTTATTTTTTATTTTTAAATTTTTACCTCTTTGTGCATTGATAAAGAGAGAAGCTTAAGAAAACTATTATCTTATCATCTAATATGAAAGTAGCAATAGAGTGTCCATAGATAACAATAATGTGTGTATTGATCTTTCCATTCATTATCACCAAATTGAAAACTATTTTTCCTTTTCAAGACATAAAATTTTATAGAGAAGCGTTATAAAATAATTGGATTTTCATCTAAAGTACTCAAGGAATATGGAAAGAAAGATGCTAAAGCTCTTTCTTCATTTAATAAGTTTCTTAAAAGCCATTTTCTTAAAGTCAAAAGAAGCATATGGTTTGCTTCAAATATGTTATCAATAGACTATTATATGTAAGCTAAGGAAAGTTAAGAGTTAGGTATCATTTCATTGTTAATATCAAACAAAACTCTTATAATTAGTAGAATTTGGAAAAGTTTGATCAATGAAGAGACTATTTGCATTAAGTAGATACACACCTATTTTGTTAAGGGTAAAAGTTATAGAAAATCAAAATTAAAGTCACTCATTCTTGGTTTATATCTTAATACTCAAGATCAAGGACTTGTTTAATATGAACATTGCTTGTACAATTAGGAATGGTGAATAAAGTTCATTGTGATTTCATAATTGGAGTAAATCAAGTCCTCTTTACAAGGCTAGCTCATACTAAAATTTATTGCACTTCTTTTATTTTTTCTATGGTCAAAGTGCTAATAAATGGGAATGAATGGACCTCTAATGCACATGAGTTTAGGAACTGCATTTCGAACTATAAGTCTTGATATGGAATGGATGATTCTTATATTTGATAGAAACATCATTATGGTAAATTTACCAATACCTCTTGTTGTTACCTTATATGTCTAGTGCAAAAAAATTATTCTTAAGATATATTTTCTTATGTGACATGTTTACAAACAAAAACTTGGGACACTAAATAAACCAAGGTTTCTTAACATGTAACAATCTTGTTGTTTATGCAAAAAATACCAAAATTTTTTTGCTATTGAGATTACCAGCCATATTTGCATCTATTTATCCTTCTAGAATTGGCTCACCACTTCCAAAACACAAACACAATCTAGAACTGCCTTGAAAAAATTTGAAAATCCACTTTACTGATTCCCGATATACCTTTCCTAAAACGGATAAAATCTACTTACCAATCCAACACTATGTGTGATATCTAATATAATGCACATTATAGCCTACATTAAAGAGTCAACAACAAAGGAACATGAAATCAAGGATATACCATCTTTCTCCTTTTTGGTGGTAGGATATGCTCACTTGCTCAACTTGAAATGAGCTACCAATAGCATACTAATTGGCTTGACATGCTTTATATTAAACCTTTCCATCACTCATTTAATATAACTTTCTTATGATAACTATAGTTTTTTTGGCTTTCTCGTTATGAATGATCTCCATGTCCAAAATATGTTTTATAGGACCAAAATCTTTCATGTCAAAGAACTTGGACAAGTCGTCCTTCGACCTAATCATGCCAATATATGTCCTATCAAACATATCTTCTACATACAAAAGAAAGATAATGAAATTACCAACAAGGTTTTTTTTGAAATATACACAAGGATCATTTAACATTTGCTTATAACCATTTGTCATAAACAAATCAAACTTTTTGTATCACTACCTTGTTGCCTGTTAGAGCCCATAAAGACTCTATTTTAACTTCTAAACAAAGTCCTATTTCTTTTTGACTTTGAACCCTACCAATTGCTCTCTGTAAATTTCCTCATTTCATTCACAATGTAAAAAAGCTGTCTTAACATCCAACTGCTGGATTTCAAGATCTAAACTAGCAACTAAGCCTAATACAGTATATATTAACAATCATCTTGACCATTTATGAGAAAATCTCATCATTGATACCCTTGTTTTGATTGTAATCCTTTACCACCAACTTATCTTATGCTTCATTAGCTTGTCACCATCTTTCTAGATCTTTAAAACCTATGTATTCTTCAATGTTTTCTTACTTTTGGAAAAAATCACTAATTCATAGGTCTTATTATTCTTCATTAAGTCCATCTCCTCTTGCATTACCTTAAGCCAAGAATCTTTATCCTTGAGCAACTACATTTCTTGAAAATTATCTAGCTCCCTCTTAACAGTGACTAGGAGAAATTTTGAACTAGGGTACCTTCTCAAAGGCTTCTTCTCACTAGTTGACCTTTAAAATTGGAAAGACACACAATGTTGCTTTCAAGCCATATAATAATCACAGTGTAGAGAAACCATAGTCTTTGCTAATAACCTGATCTCTTTCCTACTAATATGTCTCAATATCCGATGTCACAAATTTGGTGAAGTGTTTACTTGAATTGCATGTAATTCTCTATCACACACCTTCAAGCAAGTCTTATATAAGATGCAACCCACCGTGAGCAATCATCAATGCTTCATTAAACAACTTCCACTTACAATCTCCAAAAGTGTGTTAATCTCCCTTTTGATCAAGCATATTCATAGACAAAAAATTAAGATGCAAGTCTAGAATGTGTCATACACCTCTAAAAGCTAATATGCACTCAACATCAGTTTGGACTCAAATGTTACCCACGTTGACGATGCTAATAGTATTCTAATTGCCATCTTCACACTTCCAAAATCATCACTCTTGTGATTGGTGAAGTACTCCCTCTTGAATTATATATCCTATATTAGTATATAAAACACTTCTTTCTTTATGGTTCTTTCCAATATGATATAATTTCAATTGTAAATTTCCGACACTTCACTTGCCTACTACTCACACTTGTATTCCTATATTAGTATATAAAACACTTCTTCTTTATGGTTCTTTCCAATATTATATAATTTCCATTATAAATTTCCGACACTTCACTTGCTTACTACTCACACTTGTAGAAACTACTGTTGACCAGGTTCCCAGGCTATGGGTTTTTAAGATGGTAGTAATTTTTTTTAAGAAATTAAATTCAATTAGAAATAATAATAAGAATGTGCAAGAGTACATCAAAAGGTCTACTCATATGAGACAGCCCAATTATAACCCAAAGAAGTAAATGATGTCGTACAAACCCAAAAAAACACCCTACTTTAATCGTATAAACCATACGGTGCTGCATCTAAGCAAAACAAGAACGAGATCGTTTAACCATTAGGGTAAAACGAATTCATTCTTTCATTCAAAGACGTTGGAAGGTTCTCAATTGTGATGGAGAGTCTCTGGCTCAATCTAATCAACTTATCTCTTTAGAATGGGTCAATGCTGCGTGGAAGAGAACTCGAGCACAGGTCACCTAGTGTTCTGCAAGTTTGTGATATCAAATCGCGGTTAGGGTATAAAGTTTCCCCTTTTCAATAGACACTGCGCTGGGTTCATCCTTGAAGCTCAAATCCACCACCCAGGTAAATTGACTCTGTCTGATGTTTTCCTTTGTAGGTTAATGATTTACACAAAGAAATATTGACCTGTTGTGTCGATTTTTAGGGACCCAAGGCCAGCAAAGGAATCTGCAAGCAAAACACCACTAGGAAGAGACAGTTCTGAGAAGCCACTTCACTTGCATAGGTACGCCGAAGCTTTCCTTGTTGATAGTTAAATAGTAGGCTCTTATCCATGATGATAGAGATGTTGTTCTGTTATTTATGCATGCTTCCTTGTTTCTTGTTTGCATAGCATGTTTCATTATAATCTCTATTCAATTGCAATCTAGGGTGAGCAATCCTTGATAGAGTCAGAGGAGATAATTTGTTCTCTAACTTTATCAAAGATCTATACTCGAACTACTTGTGAAGTTCTGGTATCAGAGTGGAATCTTCACATATTTCTTTCTACCCAAATTTCCTTAATGCAAACCACGAAGGAAATTAGGTTAATTAGAGAAAGAAATTGAGAATTTCACTGTAGCCTAATGAACTATTGTATAATCCCTGAGAATTGAGTAGTGCTTAGGGGCCACAGACATTTATGTCTTATCCAAGACCAAATGTCTTCCGAGAAGGGACGCTTGAAAAATAAGTGATCCTTACTTTCTGTCCTGAATTACACAGGACACAATCTGCTTTTGAATGTGGAAAAGAGAACTTATCTATAGTGCTAAGCTTGTTTTGAATAGTAAGCCATAGGATAAAAGAATGGCTCGGTTGTAGCTCTTTATGCCAAATAATCTCATACCAGTCCACCTTGTTAGTCCTCTGAAACAACCATTCCCTACAAGTTTTTGTTGTGAAAAAACCTTGTGGGTGATTCCTCCAAATGTATTAGTCAAGGATTAGTAGATTAGGGGGGTAGGAGGGTTGAGAAATTCCTGATGGGAATGCCTCCCATTAACCCTCCCTAATAAAAATCTTTAATTTTTGCATTAAAGGGATATGACATAAGAGTTGTACTGTTGTCTGATTAGAAATTAAGTGACCATTTTCTGACCAATTATCGTACCAAAAGTTGGCCTTCTCCCATCTCCTACCTTACAAGAGATTTCAGAAGTCAGATTCTCCTTGATCTTTAGTAGTTGGGACAGAAATCAAGAGTAGGACGTAGGGTTTATAGACCATATACTTTGATATTTTAGGACATAGGCATGAAGCCATTTGACCCATAAAGTATTGTCTCCTTGCAATATAGACCAGAATTTCTTCATTAAGAGGGCTTTATTAGACAACTTTACAGGAATAATCCCAAGTCCACCCTCACTTTGGGGTCTGCAGACATCAACCATTTGACTTTAGCATATCTCATATTCAAACCACCACCTCCCCATAGAAAAATCCTTATAAGTTTTTCTAATGATTTGATAACTCCCCTAGCCAGTACCATATTTGAGGACCAATAGATGTGCATTGATTTAAGAATAGTGTTGACCAATTGTAAGCACGATTGGTCCAAGAAGACAATCTCTTAGAATTTTTCAATAAATGGGTAGCATTCCCGAAACTATTTCCTTATAGAGGTAATTGGCAAACCTAGATAGGATAAAAGGGTATGAGTCCTTAGCATACCAAATAAGGATGAAACAAGCCCTTCCAAACGATCTGCATTTTTAGAGAGAACAAAGTGACTTTTGATGTAGTTAACAATGAGGCCAGATATAAAGTTGAACAAGTTCAAAGAAGTTATAAGAAGTTTGATAGAAGCCTCACCAGCCTTAGAGAATAGGAAAAGATCATCTACAAAGCATAGATTAACTAAAGAAACTTTCTTACATCAGCTATGGTGTTTAAAACCTGTGGCAGTATTGTGCTTTAATAGAGAAGTTAGAGCTTCCATACATAAAATGAACAGATAGGGAGACCTAGGATCACTTTGTCTGAATCCTTTATGCCCATGAAAGAGTTTAGTAGGAGATCCATTAACCAAGACAGCATAGGAGGGGGAAGTAATACATTCTTCTACCCATTTAATGAACACCCTAAAAAATCCCATCACTTCTAGTAACCGTAACATAAAATTCCATTTGACACTGTCAAAAGCCTTCTTGAAATCAATCTTAAAAGCATAATTCTTTGGAGATTTCTTCCTCGAGTAACTTCTAAGCAATTTTTGTACAATGGATACATCATCCCCAATTTGTTTGCCCTGTAGGAAAGCACTTTGATTGTCACTAATCAAAGAACCCAAAACAGATTTCAATCTATTTGCAATAATTATAGCAATCACTTTATAGATGAAATTAGAGCAAGCAATAGGCCTATAGTCCTCCCATGATACAAGGTTGCTTAGATTAGGGATTAGGTAGAGGTAGGTTCTGTTAATCTCCTTTAAAAGAGTTCCTGTAGAAAAGAACCTTTAACAACTGCTGTCACCATAGGCCCAACCTCAGACCATGCTTTCTGATAAAAGAAGCCATTGAAACCGTCAGGTCCATGAGCTTTTTTAGGATTCATTTGGAATACTACCCTTTATATCTCTGAGTCCTCCACTATTCTAGTTAGTAAGTCCTTCTCTGCATTTGAGAGCTTATTACAGATAAAAGTGTCCAAGTATTGAGTATTCACAGTAACCTTCCAAGAGACATAGAAATCTTTGAAATAGTTCACAACTTCTGTCAGTAAATCCTCATGCTTGCTTAACTTCCTCCCATCTGGTAATGAAATCTCCTTTATAGAATTATAGTTCTCCTTGGCAATAATTGAGCTGAAGAAAAATTTAGTGTTCCTATCTCCTTCTTTAAGCCACTTCACCCTAGCCCTTTGCTCCATAGTACTTGCATGATTGTTTAGAGCTTGCAAATAGGCAGACAAGGCTGCTTTCTGTTGAGATAAAAGGACACCCTCCCCCGAGTTAAGGGAGAGATTAAGCTGAAGTTGGGATAGGTTAGCCCTGGCTATAGAAATAGCTCTCCCCTGTTTGATTCTTTAGATTTTTTAGGGCCTCTCTGATTAGTTTCAGCTTTTGGATACATTAGAATTGAAGGGTTCCAATGACAGTAGCTGTTGTTCCATCCCTAACACAGTTCTGAATTTCTTCCATATTCACCAAGTAGTTGTTAAATATGAAAGGATGGAAACGCTTTATCTTTAGGAACATGACTCCCACAGACATTGGAGTATGTTCTGAAAACATAAGGTCTAGAAAGGAGGCTTTACTTTCCTGGAAAGCCTGTAACCATGCTTGATTGACCATAACTCGATCTAGCTTCTTTCGAAGTGCCCAACCATTGGACTGCTTATTACTCCAAGAGAAAAAGTGTCCAGTAGCCTTGAGATCAAGAACTCGTAACTGCTCAACACAAACCTTGAAATCACCTGAGTAATTTCTTAAAGAAAAATGGCCTTCTGCTTCCGTTCTATAAAGCGTAGAATTAAAATCTCCGAAATAAGCCAAGAGCCTACTACCCTTCCCTGGAACCTCAGTAAACTCGCCTAAAGCTCCTTTCTTTGAAATACATGGTTGAGACCATACACTACTGATGCAAAACAGGAAGTATTATTCTCAACAAAATTCCATTTCATGTGCATAACCTGCATCTCCAGTTCCAATACTTAAATATCAACTATTCGAGGATCAAACCCAATGATAATTTGGCCAAAAACATGAGTTTGATGATTAGTGTGGAACTGTCACTTATTCCCAAGAAGTTTAAGATTCTTGAGGTTTTCTAATTTAGTTTTTGTTTCTAAAATTAAAAAAAAAACGAGATGTTTTCCTTAGCCAAAAAATCCTTTAAGGCTAAGAGCTTTTTGGGGCAATTAAGGCCCCGAACATTCCAAATTACGATCATAATCTAGAGGGTTTGGAGCTTTGTTTGCTCCTAATCCCCTTCTGCCTTTTAACACTAGTAAAAGGTTCAATAGTCCATTTCTCATCTACAGTAGCCGAAGTTAAAGAAGATGAAGTTGCTTCATTATCCTCCCCCTTGTCCTCCCCAGATCCACTAGTTTGCCTTTAGTAACTTCTGGTATAGAGGGTGTAACAACATTGTACTCTGCAACTAGGTCAGAGGCTGCTTTAGCATTTTGGCCATGTTCCGACTCCACATTACCATCTTCAGCCATCTATTTCTTTCTAGTCAAGGCCGACTCTTTTGGTGTCCGATATTGGCATGTTTTTTGCGCAACAAATCCTTCATTATCACATAGGTCTAGACCCAATAATTCCTTATAGCTCCCTCCCTTAAATTTTTTTCCCGTCAGAAACCCACTATTTCCCTTGTAACTTCAAGGAAGGCTTCCATTGATAATCTATCATGACGGTATCTTCATATAAGGAGCCATTAAAGCCTAACCTCAAGATGGGAATATGTTCAGGCAATTCCTTAGAAATATCCATTGTAATACATAATCAAGCATAGTGAAGCCTTTTCCTTTTGGCAGTGTTCTCATACATTCAAAGTGGTTGCCCTAGATAGCTTGCTATTATACTAAGACCTTTAGTAGTCTAATATTTCAAAGGAACATTATGCAGATTAACCCACAATGGTATTTGACTTGGGTTTTTCTGTTTCGGGGTGAAATCCCAGTTGCCAAGTTTGGAGGAACAGAGGCATATTCATCACATGCCAAGGACTTTTTTTCCATAACTTTAGTAGCCTGCGCTTTAGAGAAAAAGGTGAATAAAGCTAAGTTCTTATCAACTAGCAATACTTCTAATAAACCCTTAGTTTTCCCAGCTTTGAATGCCCATTTTTGCAGCATTAGAAACAGGGGTCTTCTCTCTAAGAAGAATCCCACCGGAGAGGACTCCCATGAACGCACACTTTCTTATAAGATTTTCACTTCAGGTGTAACAATGTACCTATCTTGGTCTTCTCTTGGAGGAGAGTAGTGCAGGGCAGTGTCCCCTTCATCAGCTATCACTTGCTTCTAATTCTTTTTGAGAGTTGGAGAAGAGGAGGAGACTTTACCCAAAAGTGTGAGAGCAAGCTTGAGAACTAGAGGAGTGGAGGAGAATTTTCCCTGAAGCTTGAGTGCAAGCAAAGGTTAGGAGGGTAGAGGTGGGAAATTAGAAGGTGAGGTTAGACAGATGAGAGGGACAGACATGGCTGAAGTAAGGATAAGGGAGAACAGAGCATTGTCAATAAAGGGTTTAAAAAGCAAATAGGTTGAAGAACTGGAAATGATAGTGGTTTGACAAGAGAAAGAACAAAGAAGGAAGGTGAGCAGAGCTGTAGTAGAGGGGGAAAGTGCAGAAGCTTAGTGGCAGCAAAAAGAGGAAGAGAAGTGTAGTATCGTGGTGCGAAGAAAATATATAGTGTCACAAGATGGTAGCAATTTCATAGGCAGTTGAGGAAATTAAAGGCCGTAGCTGGATTTAGGATATATTTGTCTGTGCATTTTTCAAACAGCAGTGTATCACAAATACCACTCCCAATTATCCAGCAGAGCTCAAACGAAATACCGTTTAATTTGCATGCATTCTCCCTTAAAGACCAGAAGAAATGTAAGACGATATCTGTATAGCAAAAAACCCCGATTGACATGCAAAGGGTTATTTTCACTTGATAAAATTTAGCAAGTTTAAAATATTCAATTTACTACTATCCTAGCCCACCAAAATTTATGATCAAGATAAAACCCATATATTTAAAAGATTTTCATGCTCAACCCATAAATATATTACTTTTTTTATTCTTTAGCCACAAGTTTCTACCAATTAGCAACCCAAAATTAGAATTGTCAGACAAAATAAGTCGGAATATAAAACTTCAATTAAAGGATGGAACTCTTTCCGGAAAAGTTAACAAAAATGCTCAAAACTTAACATTAACGATTTCCTATCCAAGAAAAAGCAGTCCAGTGGCCCGCATGAGAGAAGGGCAGAGATAGGCAGACATGGAAAGTTTGTGCAGTCTCAAAATTTTTCAATAGACAAAAATATATCAGTTCCTTGTAACTCAAATTCACACGGAATATAATTCATTAATGAGTAGGCTGACAGCAGGTTAATGGAACTGGTTATTGACCTCCATAATCTATCTTACTTGCACGATTCCTGCATTAACAAGCTTCTGGATCTTATTCATCACCATGGGATTCTTCATGTGCTCCTGAGCTGCCTTAGGATTCTCTTGGAAGTCAACCAGAACCTGCAGAACTCAGCAATAGGATACATTAAGACACTGAAGAAAATGAAAATTGTGCTTTTAAAGCCACCCATTAACATATAAAAACACAACTCCATTGTTCCTCACCTGTCTCATTACAGGATCTGAGAGAATATTTTGAATTTCTGGGTCTTGCATTCCCTTGGCCTGCAGATGGAAGAAGCTTGTGACCCTTTCTATTCGCAAAAGTTCCCAATTCGGAAAGATAAAATAGAAACTACACAAGTCTAACCTGTCTCTCTTTCAGCTCCTCAGGTGTTAAATCACCGCGACTTGCCTTGTTAAGTTGCTCCACGCATCTGCAGCATTAGTATCAGCACAATTCAGGGATATTTCTCAGCAGGCACTCAATTGACATTTTATACACCAGATCTGATTTTACCTTCTCATGCCATCTAGCAATTCCTGGTTCTGAGGCTCATGCTTCAGACCTTCCTGGTAGGTTTCTAAAGCTTTGTCATACTCTTTCATGAAAAATTTAATTGCACCTTTCCTTGTGTATCCCTTGGTAAAGGTTGGGTCAAGCTCAATGCATTTTTCTGCATCCTTTAATCCTTCAGGTAAGGCCCCAAGCTTGGTGTAACAAGCAGCTCTATTACTGTATGCCTGAAAGTAGAAACCAACGACTTTACACAAGGAACTCACTACTAAAGCTCTGAAAGAAAAGTTTAGTAAATAATTCTTACTTTCGGATCTTTAGGGTTTCTTCTCAAAGATTCTGTATAATGCTTCACAGCCTCTGGATATTTTTGCTGCTTGAAGTATTCGTTACCTGCAAAGCATTGTACAGGAAGACAAAGAATGAGATATACCCATGATGCTTTTATTTTACATGAAGGAGTATACTTTAATGATCATAAAGTATTCATACATAACAAGGAACCAGTATGTGTGTCAAAAGGAATGATCTTACAACAAATGCAGAACACAAAAAGAATACCTTTTTCTCGCTCCTCATCAGCCAACTTTGGATCAAAATATTCTTGTTGCTCAAGTTCCTTTTTTTCCTTCTCAGCCTCATTAAGCTTCTTCAACGTGTCTGGATTGCGGTGCTCTGTTAGAGCTTTCTGATATGTCTCAATGGCAGGCTCATAATCCTTTGAGCATTTTGCCATTTTCACCAAGGCAGTTCCCTTCCTTGTCAAAGCTCTCGCTATCATTTTGAAGTCGGACCTAAGTTCTCGTCCCCTTTCAACTGCTTTGTCACAATCATCAATGCATTCTTCATACTGCAAAATGCAACAAGTAATCAGAAAGATATCAAAAAAAGAACGAAAAAAGTAAGCTTAATTGCACCCATGTCTAACTTGTGTTATTGTGCTTATTGTAAACTGGCAGCATTAATTTAGTTAATTCGAAAGCAAATTGAGAACTCAAGTGACCACATAAACACAGGACAAAAAGGAATCACAACAGAAACCCAAAGGTAAACTCATATACTGAACTATATGCCATCACTAATAAACAGACACAAACCTGTAGTTTCAGCTGTAGCTGTGGGTCAGCAGCACAAAGACCACAACACCCGGATTCAAATCCAGTTTATGAAGTTCGATAATTAAACTATTAGTCATGTACACACAAAACACATGCCTAACCTCCATCCATTAGCAACTTCCGAAATAGAATTGGCTATCATTTGAACTCTATACACCTAACTAGCCCTATCCTATAACAAAACTCCAGGGTTTATTCTTACGAATAGCATGGTACACAAAATTGAAGTTTCACAACTAAGCATATAGTGTCAGCAATTTAAGAAGAAAATGTTGAGGAGAAGAAGCAGGGGCGGCGAGTAGGGGGAGAGAGAAGAGAAAACTTCCCTTACAATCAACAATGCAGTTGAAATACTCAAAAGAGCTAAACTTTCCAATCTCTAATTTTTCATTGTTCCATTGGCACGGTTCACAAAAGTGATGTTTCACAACTAAGCATACAGTGTCAACAATTTAAGAAAAGAATGTTGAGAAGCAGGGGCGGCGAGTAGAGGGAGAGAGAAGAGAAAACTTCCCTTACAATCAACAATGCAGTTGAAATACTCAAACGAGCTAAACTTTCCAATCTCTAATTTTTCATTGTTCCATTGGACTCAAGTAACATACTAAACTCTCAAGTCCCACACTTCACTCATGTAGCGTCATCACGATCATCATCATTGCAGATAAAACATACAGCCCTAACTCTCACCAAGCTGTAATTTTTCTCCGTTTTAGTACAACAGCATCTTATAAGCAAATGTCATAGTCATTGTCAAAACCAAAATTTTAACATTGATCAACCAAAGATAAAGAAACCATCAGCAAAATTCAACAAAATGCTTCAAATGCAGTCACGATAGAAGTGTGACGAATCGTTTCAACCATTATCATGTTATCACAGTAAAGTATCATTTTGGATCATCCGCCCAACTCAATACTAGCAATTTAAAGGAAGGTAACAATTTTATTATTCCATAATCCATATTATCCAATC
>JAOQMS010000180.1:35766930-35806061 GCA_027563885.1 Erythroxylum longipes
GCTTAAGAATAGGCTTATTTAATTAAATTATTCAAAGCCCCATCCATCTTTTTGGTTTTAGCCTTGTTCATAGCCCCCCCAAAAACACACACACACACACACACACTAGTTCTTACCTTGCCCATCTCCAAGTAAACAGCAGCTCGATTGGTCAAAAACGAAATGTCCTCATCATCAAGCTCCAATGCCTTGGTATAATGCGCAATCGCAGTCTCAAAATCCTTCTTCTTATATGCTGCATTCCCCAGCTCTTTCTCTTTAGCCGCTTGCAGTTTTCTGTCTCTCGACTCCTTCTCCTCCTCCTTCTCCTCCACCATCGGCTCTGGAGTATGCTTCGGCTGTGAAGCCTTCACCGGCTCCGCTTTTCTGTCCGTTGGCGGTTCAGCATCCGGCACGTCGACATCATCACCAGCATTAGGAGCTCTGAATTTCACGTTCAGCAACACTCCCAAAGCTTGCATTACTCTTTGATCCTTCAAGTACAGATTCAAATTAGTCGGATTATTCTGAATCTCCTGCATCATTTTCACAAAATCCCGCTGCTGTAAAAAACCCCTCGTCGATGGATCGGCGGTCAGTTTCGTCCACATTTCCGGTCCAGAAAACGCGTCGCCGAACGGATTTGGTGGAGAAGTCGCTCTTGCCCTGGAAGCCGCGGCTTGAGCATCGGCTAGACCAGACTTGAGAGCCTCATTGTTAGGGTCAAGCTCAAGGCCCTTCTTGTAGGCGGCTATCGCTTCGTTGACTTGGTGGAGGCCGAAGTGAGCAGCGCCGAGCCGGGAGTATCCTTTGGACCAATCCGGCTTGAGTTCCACCGTCTTTTTAGCGTCGGCGAGGGCATCAGCATAGTTCTTGAGAGAGGCATGGGCAGCTGATCGGTTTGAATAAAGGACGTGGTTGTCGGGGGTCAGGGAGATAGCTTCCGTGAAGTGCTTGACGGCTGCCGAGTAGTCGCCGGAGGAAAAGGCGGTGTTCCCTCTGGCCTTAGCTTCGTCGGCCATTGATTAAAGAGGTTAAGGAGAAGGGCTCGCGTGTCTCGTGGGGAAATTTTGGTAAACAGAGTGGAGATTATGAAGAGAAGTGAAGGGTATTATAGGAAAGGAGAGTGAGAGACCAGAGGGTTCTGGTGTTTCGAAAGAGGCTGCCCTTCTGGAATGTTCTTCGGCGCACGAAGACCGAACAAACCGAAGATTTGATGTGACGAAGGGGTTATTTACGTGCCTTTCTTTCGTAAATCGTAATAATTACAAAGAAGTCTTTAATCGGCGCACTAATCCACTGTTACCAAACACAGCCCATTCGGTCTTCGTGCGCCGAAGAACATTCCGAAGTTTATATAGATGTATGAATAATATTTAATGAAATATAATAGAAATATTATACTCAAAATAAGAGGTATAATCTTTTTCTCACATCAAATTCTTTATTTCACTTATAATGTTTTAACTCTATTTTATTAAATCTTATTTATATATTTACGTAGGATTTGCGTAAAAGTATGAATGAGATTTAATGAAAAAAAATATAAATATTATAATCGAAACAGAATATTTGATCTCTTCGTCATATTAAATCCTCGGTTCTACTTACAGTATTTCAATCATATTTTATTAAATCTCATCCATATATTTATACAGGGTCCACGTAAATATATAGATGATATTTAATAAAATATTATAGGAACATTATAATCAGAACAAGAGATTTGATCCCTCCTTTTATAAATATGCGGCTATTTGGTTAAAATATTAGGATAATATATTTTAAATCATAAAAATCTTTTTAAAAATTTAAATTAGGAAATTAATTTTTTATAATTTTTATAATTTATTTCAAATATTATTTTTATTAATATCTTTTATGAAAATTCAATGATAATATTTTAAAACTATTCAAAATAAAGTCTTTAATGGATAAAGTTAAAATTCTATTAGTTAATGTCCCAAAAAACTCTAAGCCCCGACGTTTGTTCACTATTTCGTCTTTTCATTTGCTACGTTTGTATTGTTCTTTTTTGGCTCCATGTGAGTTTCTAGCTCTTGTTGTTATTCCCAGGGTTGTTCTTATCGTTTTATAGGCCCTGAGCGAACTTTAAAAAAAAGCCCTAATAAATTGACAATATATAAACATGTAAATTTGTATGAAACATAAATGAATCAATTTATAACATACTCAATCAAATATTAAATGATAATAACATCAGCTAATAATATCTTACAAATAACAACGTATTATACGTACAAGAAGGTAAGATTAGAGTCGAAAAATTTAAGGAAGCCAATTATCTTTGCTACTAGAATGCAAACATGAGTCAGTAATAGACCTGGCAGATAATGGTACTTGTGTACAGATATATTGCAAACCTGCACCAAAATAAACGGTGTAAAAATATGCCAAAGATAACAATTCTACCTGATTTATTTTTGAGAATCGCTTTAGTGAATAGTGAAGCATGTCCAAAATAGAGGTTAATTATTATTCAAGGAGAAAACCAAAAAAATAAAAGATGAACTTGGGTAATGGAACTTGGACGAATATGGAAGTGACGAACCTCGTGTAGCAATCGTTAACCGAAAGAATGAGATTTAACATTGCAGCTTATCCTACCAACACATAGAGGACTCCAAAGCGCACATACCATCGAAACTCTCGGATATAAACTTTAGTTTCCAAACTAAGCATAACAAGCATGGAACACCAGGCTAGGGCTTCAATGATTAATGAGGTACCCTTTTGGCACTTCAAAAAGGGGTCCTTTTTTGTGATGAGGCAGGTGCCCTGCCTTCCCCTGCCCAGGGCCGGCGCTGGTTATTCTTGGGATTTGCTCATCCTAATATGATATGTGAGCTTTCCCCTGCTTGTTGTGTGTTGTGGCTCAAATTTGCTACTCGATTTTGGGATTCATATTTTCTTTGTTACAAGATTGGATTTTTCCTTTAGTTATTCTATTGATAAATGTGGGGTTTGTTGATTTTTATATTACAAGGTTTGGTGCGTTTGCCTTAACTTACTGATCATTATGGTTTAACATCACGGGAGGATTTTCTCGCAATCGTTGTTTCTATTTATTGTTTCTTAAGCTTCGTCTTGAGGATGGTATAATATGTTATGAACTTTAATAAGTTAGGCTTCTGCTCAGGCATTATTAAGTTGAGGAATATATTTGGATTGGATTGGTTAACTGCTCTAGGTTAGCATTTTTAGCTTAGGAGGTTGACTGCTCTATGTTAGCATTTTTAGCTTAGGAGGTTGATCAGTAAACTTGTTGGTTTAGACATTTGACTGCAAAACAATTGTGTTGCTATGGGAATAATGTTTATCTTGAGACAGAATTATTGTGAAGTTGGCTTCTAACTACCTCTAGTGCATACGAGTGGTAGTGTGATTTACATTTTAATATCCCACTTTCAAAAATATCAAATCTCTTCAAGTAATAATCTAGAAAAATCAAAAGTTGACTGGTACTTAAAGAATTTCTACATTCTATGTTGACTATGGGTAGAAGAGTTGGTTTTAGATAAATTTGGCTTGCATATGGTCAATTGATTGAAATAGTCTTTAGATAAATTAATAATAAAAAAACGACAATGAAAAATTAATCTATCTTTTGGTTGTCCTTTTTGGTTATTGCAGTATTCTGAATTATAAACCTTACATTCTTTTGTTTTTATTGACTAAAATTGATACCTTCAATTCTTTGCTCATCACATCAATTGTTTAGTTATCTTACCCTTAAGTTCTAGGGCTACTGGCCATTTACTATTTGTGAAAAAACTGTGTTCGAAGCTTCTAAGAATAGAAATTGCACTATCCAACATGGATGTTATTTTTTTAATTATTAATTTCACCATTAATTATTGTGCTACAAGTCTTTTCTCTTTTCCTTCATCTCCAACATCTCCAAATTAACCCTTTGCTGATCCAACCCAAATCAACCTTTCATCTAATTCTTCCAAAGGTTAGAATATACCAATTTACGTTATATTTCTTCAGTTTTTGTCGAGTAATGGTGTAGAAGAACGTCATTATTGGGACTGTGAGATATTTTTCTATCTAGGTTGATTTTGATCTAATCATTAATTGCTTCTTATATGCCCTTTCTTATATAACAATAAATTCAAACACTTAATATAATTAATTATTGTTTTATCCCGTTGATGTAGTTTTTGAATGCTGGTGGCTAAGGTTCTTACTTTGATTTATGTTCATTACTTGCTTAAGAATGAACCAACTGGGTGATCAACCAAATTGTTGTGGTCAAATTGTTGAATCTCCTTTTGAGGTATGCAAGGATGATAGAGATGTGGAGTAGTATGAGGATGAGGAGGAAGATCTCGATTTTAATCCCTTTCTCAAGGGTACCCCCTCCCTTAAAGCTTCATCCAGTTTGAGAAAGTTAAGGCTTTCGAGAGTAGTTCTTCCAAGCGAAATGAAGCATGGAATTATTCCGTTGGGGATTTTGGGTATAGAGAGGAAGTCATCATATGAAATTCTGAGAATAAAAGTGAAATTAGGATGACCAAAAAGGCTGGGAGGAAATGTAAGAAAAACAAGTCTTACTCTAGGTTCTAAGTGGAAAATCAAACACTTGATGATGAGAGAGAAAATGGATCAACAAAGAATGTGAATGATGGTGACAATGATGATGCCATTTGCAAGCACACTAGGGCACGCTATTCGCTTGCAAGTTTTACGCTTTACAAACTTGAGACTTTTCTTCAAGAAACAGATAATGAATATGACCTTCATAATGATGATGATGAAGAGGAGTATAGAAAGTTTCTTGCCGCTGTTTTACAAGGTGGAGATGGTGGTAGTCAATCAATTAGAAAGAATGAAAATGTGGATGATGAAGATGAAGATAATGATGCAGACTTTGAGATAGAGCTTGAAGAGTTGCTCGAGAGTGATGTTGATGATGTTGTGAGGGATAAGGGTCAAAAATTGGAATGTGAAAGAGCTAATCGAAGACCAGAGACTAGGCAAAAGAGATGCCATAAAGCATCTTCTCGACACAGAGGCAAGTTTTTAGAACAGTCGAAGAGAGCATTGCATCCTTTGTTACTCATTTATCTTTATGGAGGAGCTGTTCCTTTTCTTACTATCGATAGGAAAGTTACTATTTGAAGCTCTCAGTTGTGCTCGACAGAAGATTGTTTAGTAAATGGATTTACTCCTCAACAAATAGGACAATTGCATTGTTTGATACATGAGCATGTTCAACTTCTTATTCAAGTATTATCTCATTACATTTTTGATCCTTCTGGAAACTTATTGCCTCTCAAGTTCGGGAATTGATCTTTAAAATGCTTTGCAAACGAGATGAAGTTACAATATGGAAGACCTTAACATACCCTGATATTTGCTTTAGCCTTTCAAACTTGTGCCCATCAATGGCTAATGAAGTCCTAAACGTAAATAACTTAACATGCATTATTGCATCATCCCTAATTCAAAACTCTCAGATGCTAGCTTCTCAAGATTTTTCCTCTTTTAAAGGAAAGGAAAATCATGCCTCTAATGGGCAGATGGTTTCATCACAATCTACTAGTTCTTCATGGGTACCTATTGTAAGTTCTCCAATAGTGTTCATCATGGATTTAGATTCGCTCAATTTAGTCAGAAAATATATAGACGATGCATATAATGGTTAGTAATCTGGAGGAATGCTTTTTGTTTAGTGCATCAGTAGTATTCTAATATGTTAGTTTATTCTCTTTAATCATTGTTACAATCGGTTTTGCAACTGTTCAAGATTATCGACAACATATGAATTCTAACTTTGATGCGTAGTACGAAAGCAACCACTCTTCTATCTTCCTAATAGCCCATCATTAGCTAAGTTGAATAATGACCTTCTAAGAGGAGCAGTCTCCTTTACTAACACACCATGGACACCTACACTTGGTGAACAATAAACTAAAAAGACATTGTCTGCCTCCATTGTTGAAAAAGCAAAGAAGCAACCAATTGTTTTGGTTCCTAAAGATATTAGCAAGTTAGCCCAGAGGTTTATTCCACTATTTAATCCAGCACTATTTCCCTACAAGCCACCTCCTGGAACTATTGTGAAATGTATTCTTTTTACTGATTTAGAGGATGAGTAAGATATTTTCTTTCTCCAAATAGATACCACTTCTTGGTTATATTTATGCTATTGATACTGATCATCTTTATTTTGCAGGTTCTATTAGCATTTTGTTGACGTGGATGATGAAACACCTTTGTTTATAACTGCAAGGCATCCACAGAAAAATTGATGAACACGTAATCATCCATGTAAACTAATATTCATAGGGTATGGGTTATGGATAGGGTCATGGGTTATGTTACTAGACCATGTAGAAGCCTACATATCCATCAACTTTTCTTGTGCATGCCTCTAAGTCATGGCCAAAGGTGGTTCCATTAGTTACATCAGGAAAATAATAACAAAACCAACTTTTTGAATTGAGTTATTAGGGTTCTAAAAGATTAGTCATATAATTAAAAAAGTTAAAAGGTTTGGCACTAAATTGGAAAAATCTAAAAAAGTTTGGCACTTTAAGATTTGTTATCCCTTTCATTGTCATGTCCTTGAAAAAACATGTAACTGAAATTAGAAGTCCGTAAATGCATTTTCATAGCTTTAACCTTACTTTGGGAAAGATAAGTAAGTTTACATCAAAATGGTTGATCAAATAAAGACAAAATTAACCACTAATGTCTCTTTTATTTGAATATTTGTTTGTAGTGGTTGCTAGGAGCTTTTTTATTATAAATTGAAGATGTGCTTATCAATTTTCAAGATTTGATGTAGATTACTGGTATTGGGTATGATGGAATATAATACAGATTGGAAAGCAATTCAACAACGCTTTCTTCCATGCAAATCTAAGCATCAAGTAGTTCAAAAGCTTCTAACAAATGTGATAGACATCAAAATACCAGCTCTATTATGACCATTTAAGTGTCAAGTTACAATCCACTTTCTGCAAATTATGTTACATAGTATGCTTTCTCTATTAATAAGTTATAATTTATAATCACTTTTCCTCTATCTCTCCATCTCTCCATCTCGTACTCATATGCATACACACATAGACTCACAACTGAGTACACAAGTACACACACTTGTTTTTCTTCTTTAGGAATCTTTGGGCTACACCTATGTGTAGTGAAGAAATAAGCTACTTGAGGTAGTTATTAGTTGTAATAGGCCTATGCAATTTGGTGATAATTGTCATGCTAAAATGTTTTACATTTAGGATTAGCTTCTAGTTTGTTTCCTTGACTTGTACTCAAGGAACCAAGGAACCATAGGTAGTTAATTACAATCATAAGGAATGGGTTGATATGAACTATAATGTATAATAATGAAATTGTACAAATCTTATAGTCTACTTTCTCAGTTAATACTTATGCACGACCTTTTATATTTGCAGTCATTCATCTAAAAATGTGATCTTTTCTTAATCTTGTGCATTTGAGTTATCATTTGGAGTTATTCTCTTTGTCTATATTATTGTGAATTAATTCTGGTGAACTTCTACTCTTTATCGCTAAGATATTAACATGGTAAAATTTTACTTGCTTTACATGCATCTTGGCATTATTTTAGTTACACTCTGCTATATTTTGAAGTTTTCTCACATAAATATTAACCAATATAAAAGCATTCTGATGCTTAAGCAACATATGCTACTTGTGTTGTAGATTTTTGTAAGGTAGAAGAATTGTTGCTCATCAAAGGCACCTGAAAATCTAATAAAGGTATATACACTAGCGCACATATAGTAGTGATAAATTCTGAATCAACTTCTAGTGAACAAAAGTCTGATTATTTATTTTTTGTGCATTTCTTTTTTTCTCATTGTGCATTTCTTTTTTTCTCATTCAATGTTATAGACTGTTACCTATAAGATTACAACTTGTAATTGCTATACAACAGCACCAAGGATCAAATTTCCTATCATGCTTAAAAAATACAAATTGGGTAATGTAGTCTATATGGATAATATGAGTGAAAATTATGTTAACAATAGATAAAAGCTTATTATAGCAACCAAAGAGTTCATCAATTCCATCTTAGTGGCGAAATCGGTAGTGCACCAAATCCATACCTTGGCATAAGCCTTAAACTATTTTGTATGCCTTGTGGTTCTTATTAGAACTCTTCATGGACTTCATCCTGTAAAAAGTTTAAGGTAGTGATACAATACATTAATGAAAGTTTATAAATTTCCAACTAAAAAGGGAAATGTGTTGAAAATGTTCTTATAAGCTTGATCATATGGCTTGTTCACATTGAAAATATGTAGGTTAATGCTTTGGATTAATGACATTACATCTTTTTGTGGTATCAGTGGGTTTTCAGAAAGGCGTATGGTTTCACTTTCACCAAAGAGGCCTTTGTGGTTTGATAATTATTCATATAAACTCTTTTCTCAATATTTTTGTATGTAAATAAACTATAATTTAATTATTTTATTAAATTAGAATTGACTATTTGCAAACTTATATTAGTTACAATATTTGACTCATAATTTTACAAGGTTATGCAATAAGATATAACAAAAAGAGCTCATTTGATGAATTATCAAACATATGGGCCTCTTTGATGAAATTGAAAGCATGGGGTTTTGAATAGTAATAATATCACAAGGGCTTAGTATAAATCACGCTAGTTTTTTGTTGTTTGACCATATAACAAAATGACAACTTATTTATATCAAAGTTGTAATTCAAGAGGTGGAAATCAAAAGTGAGCAGTGTGTTAAGTGAATCCCTATATTGTGTTGGATATGGAATTGCAATATCTTTTAACAGCTTATTTGTATAGATAGCTATATATACATGTAAAAAGTGAAATGGTAAATTGATATTTTGCTAAATGTTTATGAAGGACTCGAAGATTCTACATTGACCTTCCCTCAATTGGAATGAACATGAAAAACATAAATTCTTGATAACAAAAAAACTATATGGTGCTTTTATACTTGTTTCTAATTTCTGATGGACCATAAAATGCCAAAATATATCTTTCCAACTTAGACTTCGCTTAATTGCTTGTTTTTTCTAAGAGATAAAGACATGCACCTCCCTTCTGGTTTTACTTGTTCCTAAAAAATATTTTAAAGAAATACTTTAAATAGCATATACTCCTGTTAGCTTTTTTATCAAAATTTTTAAATGAACTAATTGAAGGGGTGTGTATGGTCTATTTAACAAATTATGATAAGATTTTTTTGATAATATTGCACTATAGGGAAGTTTTTAGGAACGAGTCAAATAACAAGAGAGGTGCATGTCTTTTATGTTTGAATACCATGAAAATTTTTGTAACGTGTCTATTGAAATGATGATAAAGACAGGGAAATTGAATTATTACAAATTTATTTGAACTTTTAGATTCAAATTTTGCATATCTTAAATTTGATAGCCAACCTTGTTTGGATTATGTCCTTGGGAAAAAATAATTTGATATGATTTGAACATGTTGCTCCTCATTCAGGCAGTAAAGAGGATGAAAACCTCTCCTTTAACTTTGGAAGAGAGAGAATGTATTGAGGAGGTAATATCAAGCGACATATTCTCTTTCATTTTGCTTTTGTTTGATCAACTTCTTACTCTACACCCTTCTAATATTTTTAACTAACCCAATATACTCCAGGGTCTTGAACTTTCAATCTTGACTGGATATCAGTATGGAAATTTGTCGTCCCACATCAGGATCCATCCTTGTTACCACGCCAATGGAGGATTGCCCTTGGAACTTAAAGGTCATATAAGGTAGATGCAGATAAAAAGGCAAAACGACGTATATATGAATCAAATAGAAGAAAGTGCAAAATTGCAGATTTAGCAATTTAGCAAGAGTTGTTAGACAAAGAGGTTTGTTAATCTTTATGGAATTTAATTAACTATAATTAAAGTTAAGGATCATTTTACGAAGCAATGCTTTTAATTAGTTTTGAATTATTGTACTTCTATCAGCCGTTGTAATCACCTGTTTGTGGCATATGGGTTTTGGCTAGATCTAGTTGGTCTCTGACTTTCTGAGCTTGACAATAGTTCATTGTATGTGGTCATTGTTTTGATCTAATATTTTTGTAGTGTTGAATGACACATGGGAAGGACTTTATAATGTAATGTTTTGATAGAAGATCATATCATAGATGTGTATAAGTGAAAATTCATTAGTTAACTATTATGGAAATGCATTAATTGATTTATTTTATTTTAAATGTTGATAAAACATTTCTTCAATTTCAATGAGATTAACTAGGCTTGCATCTTATGGTTATAGTTTTTTCAGTTTGACCTCTATAAGTGACTCAAGGTTTATTGTTCAATGCCTTAGTTGGCTGCAGGACAATTAGATTGAAAGTAAAATGGAAGGAAATCATAGTGGGGATGACTATACATGCAAATGAAGCTTATGTTCATCAAGAATTTTTGGCGGATTGGAGACCAGGTGCCACAAGTCTTACTTTCTTTAAACGTCCCTATCTAGACATTACGACAAAAGGCCTTCCCAGTAATACATTGCTGACTAAGGGTTCACATATAAAGGAACAACCAAAGGCTTATGGGCCTGAAGGACTTCAATTCTTAACAGATAATATACATGGTTTTTCATACGCATCCCACTATTATCACTATCCTCCTGCTACTTCTGATGTTACCCATGTTAGACATTTTCCTTGCAATAGCACACAAAACCATCAAAATTTTAATACAATATTAAATGTATAGAAGTACAAAATCTATGCTTGGCCTTACCAGACTCGTACACGTGATGGTGCATGCTTAGTGAAGCTAGCACCAGAGCTACCTCGTGTTAATCTTCCACCATCTGTTTGTGTGATTCCACTGTCAGTTCTGAAAAGCAACTAGTCTGAGGTGTCCATCCAGATGTTTGCAAGTAGAAGTGGTGGTGGTGAAGCCAGAATGGAAGTTAAAGGTTCCAAAACTTTCATATGTTGCAAAATTGGAATCAATTAGTTCAACTAAAACTAATAGACATAAATAAAATCAAGTTAGAGATACTGGTGAAAGTTCATTGTCTAAGAGGCTACAAATTCATATGCAGAAGAATCTGCAGTTCAACATATAGGTTTTATTAAAGAAAGAGGCAATGAAGTAGATTTTAATATGCATCCATTGTTATTCTAGGAGTCTGAAGGGTGTGTGCCATATTTCTCATTGAGTTTTAACAATGGTGGTTCTAGTTCATTTAGTTTATTTTCTGGGAATTAGCCTAAACTAAATCTGACGCTATTTTAAAGTTCTCATCAAGTAAATAGTATTATTGATTATTTAAGGAAGGGCCCTAGAACCACATAATTCCTTTCAACATCATGTGTCATTGACTTCCATCCATTTTTGCAAAGAGCTGATGATGGTAATAATGACTTTGTGTTACTAAGTTTTAATTCACACCATGGTCAAAATGGAAACTAGTTTGACTCTGTTCAGACTGCTAGTAGTAAACCATCCACCTTTATTGAGAAAGTTAGTAAAATTGACTTGGATATCCATCTAGGTTTTGCATCCATTAATAACAAAGCTAGGTAAACTAGCGATCTTAGAAAAATTAGTCAACCAAGTTCAACAGTAGATGAATCAATATCAGGAAATACAATGATGTCTTCTGAAACTAACAGTTCACATCCTGTCTGCAACCACAATAACCTTAAAGCATAGAGTAAACCTCTTCCAGATGCTGCTGGAATGAATTCTCTAAGTAATAATGTTGGTAGATGCAATGTGGATGAGTCAGGTGACCATTCGAATCAGGTGATTGTAATGGAGCAGGATCAGTTGAGCGATTCTGTTGAAGAAACTGAAGAAAATGTAGAGTTTGAGTGTGAAGAGATGATTGATTTAGATGGTGTAGAGGGTTCAGGCAGCGAGCCAACTGCTAAGATGCAAGATCAGGTGCAGCTGCTTTATTTTAAGAGACATGCATATTTCATCTTTGTTGCTTTTACTCTGCACAAGTTAAATTTACATTTTCTTTCATATAGTGGCTATCAAATATTCATCAGTTCATGACTATCAAAATATTAATACATGTGTGGTGAATTTACTATCTGTTCTCTGTATATGCTTTTAGAGTACAATACCTTATTTATTGAGGTTGCCATTCATTTGCTGCATCAGTATTAATTCATGGAGTTATCGAAATGACTATCCCTGCACCCCTGTTCCTTTTTATTACTATTATGACTATTCTTGTTCTCCATTTTCTCTAATTTTTATGGTTCCAAACTTTTAGATTTTATAATTTGTTCTGGTAATTATTCAAATTCCTCTTGATTATAAGAAAAGTATTTTACTTATCAGTTTGTTGTTTAACTTCCATTTGAAACTCGTTTAATAGGTGGCTCCAAGATCTACAATGGGAAAAATGACAACGCCGAAGTAATGATCAACAATGTCAAGTAAGGAGTTCAATAAATCATTAGGACTACACTTCGATTCTCAACAGGAGTAATCTCTTTCTAAGGTCAAGTGTGATAAGCCTTGGGAAGGATGGTACACCTGCATCTTAGTTAAGTTTAGCTTCATGTGCACTTATTGCCCCTGAAAGCATGAAGTCAAAACAGGATAAAGAATGGATTGGAGGGAGGGTGGGGGTGAATGCAGAATAAAAGATTCAAGTTTGACACCCGAGTTCACGTATGAAAAAGAGTAAGAAAGAGCAAAAGTTTCTCTTTTTAGGCAGGAAAGAAATCGAGCTTCAAACTGGGATGTTCTAATCCCGATAAAAAATCAGTGAAATGGACATCCCTTTAGATACTTGAGATCCTTTGTATCCATTATGGTTTACCTATTCTGTTCCACGCGATCTCAGCCATACAATGTGTGGGACCTACATGGGTCCCATATGGGTCCTACACATTTGTATGGTTAAGATCTAGTGGAACAGAATAGGTACACCATAGTGAGTACAGAGGATCTGGTTCCCCTTTTAGATTGAGAGGGCCTAGGTGGACGGGAAAGCACTCCACTCAATCCCCTTGCCTCGGATTTGGGGAAGACCATAAATAACTATATTTTAACAGTTCAAAAGTAAGATAGATCTTTCCCTAGAGTGCCTTCCTTAAGTTTCTGGTGCCACAAAGTCTACAAGAGATGATCTAACCCCTTATACTACTTTTTGTTGCTCAATCACCTACTTTGGAGGAAGGCCTAATTTTTCACATACATCTTTGGCAAATAGTCAAATAGACCAAGGTTTAGAACCTTAAAAGGATTTGTGGCTGAGCAAAAGCTTGCACCATCAGTGAAGTTCCTACTGGTAGAGGTCAAGCTTTATGTTGCTCTAATAAATCCGACAAGAAGAATCTTCTTTGTGTAGAAGTTGTTGCACAGCAGGATGTTGTGGTGATGGCTCAACAACTTAGCCTTAGTCCACTGACTGTTTCAGCAATGAAACCTGGGAAGCATGCTCACCAACCAAAGAGTTTGAACATAGGAATGACCAGAAAAAATCCTGATACCCTGAATTAAGGTTGGTTTGATAAGCTTCTATAGTTCCACAGTTGGGGTGATTAATGTCATTAGCTATTTGTTTTGGATTTTGCTGGTTGAAGCATAGAATAGTAACCTAGTCCTAGTTTGATTGCTCTTGAAGACCCCTTTGTAAGAATTTTTAATCAAACATGTGGGCTTATATGTGTATAATTGTGTATAAAGGCTATCATATAAAGTTGAGCCCAATTAATTAAAGCGGTCTAATATGGTTATCGTATTTTGATCTTTATATATCTATTTTAAGTGTAGGCTTTATATGTGTAAAGGCCGGGTTTATAATTTCTAGTTTTATGATGGGCCAAACCAGAAATTAAATTAGGGTTTTATCTTAATAAAATTGGTTATGATCCCCAAATTAAACGTACGCATAATTCTTTTCTGACGTCCCATCATCAGAGAGAAAACAGAGAGTTAGGGGAAAACTATGAAGAAAAGGCTACGTTCTAATTTGGAAGACAAACCGCAAGACTCTAGTGCAGATTTCACAATGGATTCAGGTATGCTTCTTCTTTTATTAATTCTTGATGATTTGATATGAACGAATACTATCTTTAAGGGGATTAATCAAGACCAACAAGTGGTATCAGAGCAATTCATATTAGATCATTAAGAATTTTTTAATTATGTCTTCTATATTTTCGATGGCTTCGGGGAATGTATAAGGGCGAAGATTTTATAATTTGGTAAATTTTGATTGATGATGTTGATGAATTAGGCATCTGTTTTGGTTCTCATGTTTGATGAAGAAACGAAACCAATGAAATAGATGTAAGGTTGTTTTCTAGTTATTTTCAAAAGCTTTGATCTTTATCATGGTATGTTGGTGAGTTTTAATCAAAGCTTTGCCCATTGGATAAAGACCATAATTAACCATTGTATAAACACGTTATTATTTAACCATTGAATTTTTTTAGAAGGTTGCTTTCAAAAGCCCTTCATCTTTATCCAATAACCAATAAAGTCTCAGTTCTTTCTGCTTTGTTAATAAAGTCACGATGTTTGTTTTATATATTGAACAATGGATTCAGACCAGAAATACCACTAAAGTTTTAGCATCTTAGAAAGTTTTAAATTCATACTTATTAGTATGCATGTTACGGATTAATATTATGAGGGATGAGTTTTGGGGTTCAAAATTTATAATTTCTGGTTTGATTTGTAAAATTTTGACCCAATTCTCGATTTGAGCTAACAGGATTGTCAGTGTCATAGGATTAAGAAATTGGAGCTATGACGCTTTCATAAAGTTTATACAAAATTTGGGTATTTTAATTTCAAATTTTGGTAATTTAAAGAAATATATAGCATTTGAAATTAAATTAAGTGAAGCAACATGTTTCCAAAGCAACCTTTCTTGTGAAAGTTAATTTAACTTAGAATGTTAAAAGTTTTGTGTGTATGTTATTCATGCAAATATTGAATGGCCCAAAGGAAAGTTAATATTTGGCCCGAATTGTATATACACTTGTGGTGATAAATATGTAGCAATTATTCAGTATAATATGTGAACATTAAATCGATCCAAAGAAAGGTTTATTGTTTGACATGCCTTATTGCTAGTATTTGATCACTACACCAAGGTATCACTTACAAGTTAGTATTTCTGTTCAAAGACTAAATATTAATGTTATGCTAGGTATCTTATGATAGGGTCCTACCGTTATCTGTATATAATTAATTTGGCATATTATAGTGTTGTTATGTAAGTAATTAGATTTTGTTTGTTTTATTTTCTGTTCAGTTCCTAGTTCTGTTGCAAATATCTCCACGAGTGTTAATTCAATTCCTATACTTAATGACACTAATTTTAAGTCATGTAAGGAGAACATTTTGATTATTCTTAGAGTTATGGACTTGGATCTTGCTTTACAAGTCGATCAACCTGATCCACTAACTGGTGAGAGTAACTTTGATCAAAAGAGGGAGATGGAAAAGTGGAAAAGGTCGAATCGTATGTGCTTGATGATTATGAAACATACAATTCCAAAAGCTTTTTGGGGCACTATGTTCGATCAGATTACTATAACTAGGGGTTTCTTTGAGGATCTTGAGAAAAGATTTGCCAAAAATGAAAAGGTTGAAACAAGTACACTTTTGGAAAAGCTTACCTCAATGAGGTATTTAGGAAAAGGAAACATAAGAGAGTACATTATGGAAATGTCTCACATTGCTTCAAAATTGAAAGCACTTAAGTTGGAATTATCCGAAGACTTGTTAGTGCATCTGGTTTTGATATCTCTTCCAGAATAATACAGTTAATTCAAGGTGAGCTATATCTGTCAAAAAAAGACATGGTCTCTTAATAAGCTTATCTCACATTGTCCAAAAAGAGGAAAGGTTGAAGCATGATAAGGCAGAAAGTGCTCACTTAACCACAACATCTAAGAATAAAAGGAACAAAAGAAAGAAAACTAAGCTATGGTTTCAGCAACATAAAAGAAACATCAAAAGGAAGAAATCCAAAAGTCTATTTCTTCTGTGGAGCTGAGGGTCATGTAAAGAAGCAATGTGCCAATTATCATGCATGGCGTGCAAAGAAAGTTATGCTTCTTATTTTGGTTTATTCTGAGGTTAATTTGACTTCGGCACCTAGACACATATGGTGGTTAGATTTTAGTGTAACAACTCACATCAGTGTGTCTATGCAGGGTTGCCTGAGTTGTCGAAAACCAAGTGAATGGTGAAAGATATATATATGTAGGTGACGACAAGTAGGTAGAAGTCGAAGCAATAGGGACTTTTAGATTATTGTTAAAAACTAGATTTTATTTGGATTTAGTTGAGACTTTCATTGTACCATATTTTAAAGGAAATTTGATTTCTATTTCTACTTTGGAAAAATCTGGTTATTGTTGCTCATTTGAAAATGGAATATTTACTCTCTTTTAAAAGTCAAATTTGGTTAGTGCTGGTTCTTTATTAGGTTATGATAATCTATATATGCTTGACACTAATGCTTCATTTAATGAAGCTCTGCATGTGGGTACATGAAGTTTAAAGCGCAAATTAACTTGAGAGAATTCTGCTTTGTTGTAGATTAGGTCACATCTCTAAAAGGAGAATTGAGAGACTTGTGTCTAAAGGAATTATCGATCCCCCTGATTTTATAGATTTTGCTACTTGTGTTAATTGCATTAAGGGGAAACAAACAAATGTCAGGAGATTGGGGGCCAATAGGGCTTTAGACATCTTAGAACTTATCCATACAAATATTTGTGGGCCATTTCCTACAACATCTTGGAATGATCAACTGTATTTTATAACACTTATAGACGAATTCTCGTGATATGGCTACCTTTATCTGATCCATAGCAAATAACAGTCTTTAGACGTGTTCAAAAACTTTAAGGCTAAAGTTGAGAACCAACTCAACAAAAGGATTAAAAGTGTCAGATTTGACCGTGGTGGTGAGTACTACGGTATATATGACGGATCAAGTGAAGAACGTCTACGACCGTTTGCTAAATTCCTAGAGGAATGTGGTATCGACCCACAGTACACTATGCCAGGTTCGCCTAGCATGAATGATGTTGCTGAAAGACAAAACAGAATGCTTAAGGATATGGTGAGGGGTATGATTAGTCATTCTACCTTACCAGAATCACTCTGGAGAGTAGCACTAAAGACCACAACATATATACTCAACAAGGTTCCAACTAAAGCAACTAATAAGACCCCTTCAGAACTTTGGATGGGGAAGAAGCCTAGTTTAAAGCACTTGCACATTTAGGGATGTCCAATTGAGGCAAAGCCTTATAGGCCAAATGAAAAGAAACTGGGCTTAAGGACTATCAGTTGTTACTTTATTGGACATTCTGAAAGATCCAGAGGTTACAAGTTTTATGATCCCACAACTAAGGTAATTTTTGAGATAGAAGATGCTTGGTTTTTTGAGGATGTTGAGTTTGTGGGGGGATGGATAAAGGATTAAGGACTTTGTTTTTGAAGAGGAACACGTTGAAATTCCTCTAATTGCTATTGACAATGATCAGGGTCAGGTTTCCAATCCTGATATTGTTCAAGGAAAAATTCTAGATGAAGACAATGTTCAGGGTTAGGTTTCCAATCCAGAAGAACAAACTCTACAACCTCAAGAACCTATGCCATTAAGGAGATCCACTAGAGAGAGGATAAGTGCAATTCTAGATGATTATGTTATATTTCTTCAAGGACATGAAGTTGACATTAGTATGGTGGAAGATGATCTAATCAACTTCCTTCAAGCCATGGAAAGTTCTAACTCTCAAAAGTGGATTGATGCCATGAATGAAGAGATAAAGTCCATAAAGGACAATAATGTTTGGGGCCTTGTACCATTGCCTAAAGGTGAGAAACCTATTGGTTGCAAATGGATATTTAAGACTAAGAAGGATTCAGAAGGCAATGTAGAAAGGTACAAGGCTCGTCTTGTCACAAAGGGCTTTACACAGAAAGAAGGCATTAATTATAAAGATACTTTCTCTCCAGTTTCTTTGAAAGACTCTTTTAGGATAATAATGGCATTAGTGACACATTTTGATCTTGAGTTACATAAGATGGATGTTAAGACAACGTTTCTCAATAGTGACATTGATGAGACAATTTATATGGTGTAGCCTAAAAAATTTATGTTAGGAGATGCAAAGCAAATGGTTTGCAAACTAAAGAAATCCATCTATGGATTCAACAAGCATCTCGTCAATGGTATTATAAATTTCACCAAGTTGGCATCTCGTTCGATTTTGAGATGAACTTGGCTCAAGTTGTCATCTCGTTCGGTTTTGAGATGAACTTGGCTGATGATTGTATATACTATAAGTTCAATCGGAGTAAGTACATTTTTCTGGTTTTATATGTCGATGACATATTGCTTGCCACTAATAATATAGGCTTATTGCACGAAACTAAGAGATTGCTGTCAAATAAATTTAAAATGAAGGATCTTGGTGACACCTCTTTTGTTTTAGGGATTCAGATACATTGGGAACGCTCTCAAGGTATTCTTGGATTATCACAAAAGAGCTAAATCGAAAAGCATTTAAAAGGTTTAGTATGCAAGATTGTAAATTAGGTGATACCCCTGTGTCTACAGGAGATAAGTTTAATTTAAGTCAATGCCCTGAGAATGACTTTGAAGCTAAGGAAATGCAAAAGATTCCTTATGCTTCAGCTGTTGGATGTCTAATGTATGCTTAGGTTTGTACACATCTGGATATTGCATACTTTGTTAGAATGCTAGGGAGATATTTAAGTAACCCGGGATTGGATCACTGAAAAACAGCCAAACGGGTCATGCGGTACTTACAGAGAACGAAAGATTATATGCTTACATATAGAAAATCGGATAAGCTGGAGATCATTGGTTATTCTGATTCTGATTTTGCTTGATGCCAAGATAGTAGGAGATCCACTTCAGGTTATATCTACCTGCTTGCGAGAGGAGCTATTTCCTAGAAGAGTGCTAAGCAAACACTTATAGCTTCTTCCACCATGGTAACGAAGTTTATAGCTTGTTATGAGGCATCCAACCATACGATATGGCTGCGAAAGTTTGTCACGGGGCTACGCATTATGGACTCTATTGAAAGACGAATTAAGTTATTTTGTGACAATAACTCAACAGTGCTATATTCCAATAACAATAAGAGCTCGACAAAATCGAAGCACGTCAACATCAAGTTCCTAATTGTTAAAGAGAGAGTTTAGAGTGGACAGTTGTCTATACAGTACATTGGATCAAACTCTATAATTGCGGATCCGCTTACTAAAGGAGCGCCACGCATGGTCTTTCATGAGCGCATTGCTTATAAGGGTATTGCATCTTTTCAGGATATATAGTTTCAGTGGGAGTTTTTTATTGTAGATGCTTTTCAGATTAGACATTTTTTCACTGTCATTTTGGATACTTTTTTGGTTAATTTGTTTAAGGTTATTTTCAGCTTTAAGATATTTGGTTTATTTTGTCTCTGAACTTATTTAAAATTGATCTCACTAAAGCATAAGGTTAGACTAGTTGGAAATAAGCATGCGGAGATCATGCTGCTTATATTTCCGTGCTACACATCCATGCTTGATCCATGTCATTTGGTTATATCAGCATATGTGACCATTGATGGGTCTCATTATGTTAATTATAGCGAAAGAAGCTTTGATCCTATATTGGTATAATTGATGGACTGGATTATCTAGGGATGTATACAGTAATGATAGCAAAATTCTGAGTACTCATAAGGTTAATACATAATTTTAAGGTAACACATATAGCCTAAGCGGTAGATTGTAAGGATTTTTAACCAAACATGTGGGCTTGTATGTGTATAAAGGCTATCATATAAAATTGAGCCCAATTAATTAAAGTGTTCTAATATGGTTATCGTATTTTGGGCTTTATGTATCTATTTTAAGTGTTGGCTTTATATGTGTGGAGACTGGATTTATAATTTCTAGTTTTATGATGGGCCAAACTAGAAATTAGATTAAGGTTTTACCCTAATAAAATTGGTTATGGTCCCCAAATTAAACGTATGCATAATTGTTTGCTAACATCCCATCATCAGAGAGAAAACCAAGAGTAGGGGAAAACTCTGAAGAAAAGGCTACGTTCTAATTTAGAAGACAAACGGTAAGACTCTAGTGTAGATTTCACAATGGATTTAGGTATGCTTCCGCTTTTATTAATTCTTGATGATTTTATGTGAACGAATCTTATCTTTAAGGGGATTAATAAAGACCAACACCCTTTTCTAACTAACACACTGGACTGTTAAGCTATCTGAAATCATTCACCTTATGACTAGTTTAGGTGGTCTTTTTTCTCAACCTAATGAAATCACTCAACTGTGAATATGAGTGTAGTATCGTAACGGTAGGTAAAATATTGTACTTTCTCATAACCTTTGCACAGATGTATCCCTTGTAAACATTAAAGTTAAAATATCATACTTTCTCAGAACCTTTGTACACATGTATCACTTGTAAACATTAAGGTTAATCCAAATTTTGTAAAATGGTGCTGTAAGGAGTAGATCTTTTGATTCTTATATGCGAGTTTATTGAGATGAGTGCTTTACTAGTCTTAAATATTTGTCCTTTGCTCAAAATCTAGAAGGTTAAGTCTTAAGATCAGACTATTGTTTGAGTAGTGATGATTTCCCCAACTTCAGTTATGGAGAATCTGAGAACCAAAAATGAAAGAGAAATCTAGAAGTTGGTTATCATTTAGCTTGAATTTGTAAGGCGCTTATTTAAGGTGCATATACTTTGACGATATAACAAACACTAACAACCTATAACGATTTAAAGTAGTGTGTTTATTTAATAAAAGGGATAACACATGTTAAAGTGTCAAATCTTTTCTACTTTTGAAAAATTTTCAATTTAATGATTAGACTTTTAAAATTTTAATTAACTAATTTTTAATAATTAACTCATTTAAAAATATTAATTTGTTAATATTTTATCAATTTATTCAACAAAATTATTTTTTGTTCATAACATGTAGGTTTTTACGTGAAAAATGAGTAGACAATTAAGCACCCATGGGAAAAATTTAACTAGGGTGTGAGTTAAGATTTATGGTCTAGTTTACGTGATATCTGTAGTTAGGTTGTTAATTTTCTATATAAAAGCTTAAATGTTATGGATAAAAATGATTTCGTTAGCCAAATTATCAAAAAGAATTAATAGAAACAATTAGCTAAATTATTAAAAAGAAATAATAGAAACAATGTTTTAAACTGAATTGTTAAAGTTATAAAAGATTTGTCATTTAATTGCAGCTTATTAAAATGTATATAGTTTTTAAAATTGTTATTTTTTGAAAAATCCACAATATTATTATGAAACAAAAGCTTTATTATCATTTATTTCATTTTTAATATAAAAACACTTTTTCTTTTCGTTATCCTCTTTGTTGTCACTATTTTTGTGGTTATTTTTCTTTTCTTTATCATTTTTCTTTTCTTTATTTTCTTTCCTTATTTTTGTTTTTATTTTATTGTTGGACCCATTATTTTCGTTTTTGTTTTGTTGTTGGACCCAATCCAGACAACACCATGCTCTTCTATTAACTGCCTTGCTTATGTGCCATAATAACTTGTCCAAAACTAAAACACTTATTTGCATCCACATTGACTGTAGTTTTTTATTTTCATATTGTTTATTAAGTATGTTCTTTTTCTTCGAATAGTTCTTCTTGAAGGTATTATTCTTGGCTTTTGTATGTCAATATGTGATGAGTCATGTATGTATAGGGATAAATTGCATAGATTTAGACTCATCTGCTTACAAATTTTCTTTCACTTTTTTTAGATAGAATGCAAGTTTAATACTAGATATGTCATCTTGTTCTTATTTTTATTTCCTTGTTGTTTCTATTTCTATTTAAATTTGTTTGATTGTTCTAATCTTTTAATTTGTTAGTTTTATTTTTTTTCTATTTTCGTGCTTTTAATAGGGGTATGTGTTTGTTTATATGGAGTTTTTCTCCTGACTTAATTTGTTTTGTTTTCCTATATATGGATTTCTACAATTTTGCTACACCCAAAAGTGACTACACACATTTGTGGGAATAAATTATTCTAGGTAAAGTTGAAGTTTCTTTGTTGAATGTAAGTAGAACAAAAAGTTGATCTTTATTTGCTTTCTGATGTCCTTTCTAGTTTGACAAACAAATTAAATTTAGTTTTTTCAAACAATTGCAATTAGTCTAGAGCAATCTATGTAACACCCCTACTGCTATAAGGTATATATCGGAACATCTTTATGACATTCTAGTACATACCCTATAACAATGGTGTGTTAGCTATCACACTTTCACTTTATCACATGGTAATTTATCCCACTTAATCATGGCATCTACTATCATACAATAAAGTCACCAATTTTTTTTAAAAACAAATTTCCTCTTTTCATTTAATAAATCTGAATGTACATATATTATATCTTTCAAAAATCTATACATGTACATCATTATATCCTAATACAAAATGTACCACATGAAAGAGTAAATAAAAAAGATCTAACTAAATCTTTCAGTCCAGCTGACCGACCTTTAAGCCATATCTTCTCCACAAAAGTACAAGAATTAAACTTCTTGTACTGTCTCTCAGTAGCTAGAATCCTCTCTCGGTCCTGAAATGTCAACATGCAATTTTGGGTGAGTTTTGCGAACTCAGATGAGGTAACCATCATCGATGGGTCACTCAATTCATGCAACATATCATTTCACATAATAGATAATTCACATCATTGTATTTTTCATATAATATCACATATCACATCTTCATTTAAGAGTAAGACAATTGCATTTTAATCAATCAAACATACTTAATAAAAATTATATGGAATGTACATGTGACTCTTTTCTAATTATTACGTTGTTGTGACCGAGTGCCTAAACTGTCCCATATCTATTGGAGATATGGGGCTTATTTATACTGTCCCTTATCCGTTGGGGATACAGGGCTCATTTTACGTAGTGAGCCTTTGGCTCTTAATCACATTCAGAGCTTTAAGCTCGTTTTCGCTGGCTACTCAGGTCACAACTCTCATTATTTGATTATGCATTCACGTATGGAATGCATCTCATAATCAATCAATCAATTCAAGAAACAATTAGTTCTTCCCATTCACATACAAGTAGCACATCTAATACAGTCCCGAATATAGCATTTCTCGGACAATCAATTGTACGGAATCAACACAATCAATTTCACATTCATAAGATAATTTAAACATAATCTAACAAAAACAATTAATTGCTTATAGGTTACTCATCACTTGCTTCCGAAGCTATTGCCTCAAAGTTCTGGTAATGTCTAGGTGTTGACGTTCCAATTGCTCTTCTAAAACAAGCAATATATACACATCACACTTTAACATAATTATAAGTATTCATTTATGCACATGTATGTATATGAAATATCTACAATGCATGTTCATGACAATCCCGAGCATCTTTCCATTGTTCTCATCACATAATGATACATATTTCCAAACTCACATAAGTACCGTTGATACTTATGGTTTATACCTCAATACAACTATAAAAATCAAAATTCACAACTCATTTCTTCAATTCAGATTTTTCCTAAGACATATTTTTGGGTCAACTTTCCATGATCAATCTAGTAATGAAAATGAAGAAATTAGAGGGTACTTTCTTCTATAAAATTGTTCGTATATTTCTTAAGTTTCTAATGACACCAAGATCATTAAATTTGGTTCAGTATCCTGTGAGTTATGTTCACAATACCACAAACTGTGTATAATTGAACTTTTGGCTAGTTCATGATCATACCCTCAAATTGTACAACTCATAACTTTCGACTCAGATATCTAAAAATTACAAACTTAGTACCAATTAAAATATAAGAGAATGGAATACAACTTTTTTGAAGATACCTTTGTCTGATTCAGGCCATATCCATTCATATTTTATGAAAACATCATGATATAATTTCTATCTCGAGTAGTACTACAACCTCAATCGAGACTCAATTTTGCACCAAATTTTGAAAGTCCTAAAGACAGAATTAAATTTATACTTCTTCAAAAAAGTTGTAGAATTATGTCTCTAGTTTAATATGAATTAAGAATCACCTCATTTAGACATCTACATCTTAAGATATCATCAAAATACCAACACATGTTCAAAAACAATATCATCCGCATACAACCTTCGGGGATGCGTCGAAATCGTGACTGCCGTAACTCCCCAGCGGTGTCGCGACATTCTGCAATCGCCCAGCAGAGTCGCGGTCGTGAAGCATCGTCATCACGACCTCCTTCTAGGCTGACGTAATCCTCCTTCTTTCTTTTATTTTTTTAATCCAAAATTCACTTCCATTTTACACCTAGAAAATGAGGTTTTTAGGCAAAGTCTTCTTCTAAAAAATTATTCATCTATGTCTTAAGATTCTAAAGAACCTAAGTTCATACAATTTAGCTTAGTTTTCTGAAAGTTAAACACAATTTACTACATACTATTCAGCAACAGAGACAAAATTCGAAACTCAACTTGAAGACAATTTTCAGAACTCTTAGAGACAGAATTCAAACTCGATTTCTTCACAAAAATTGTATCCATTCGTCTCTAGTTTAATATAAATCAAAAATCATACTATTTAGATATTTGTAGATCAAGATATGTCAAAAAAAATGATTCATGTTTAGTAGAAACATTACATCTAACACATTTCCAGCACACTTCATCAATAATTTCATCCTAATTCATCTCTTTTGCTTAGCCTATCACTTATAACTTATATCCACATCATTTCTTCTTCAATTATACCCCAATTACAGTTTAATATCATTTACACACAAATTCAAAATCCATGCTTGATCATATACACCAAAAACAAAACACATCATATACACATTCATCATAATAACCTTTCTATCTCAAAAATCATCTCAACAACAACTTATCAATTTTCAACGAATCATATACTCAAAACAAGACATCATAATCAATCTTTATTCTTTATCCACAACACATACATATAAATTCATGACCAACCCATTAATCTCAAATTACTCACCATACATGTTCCATTTACACTAACCCATGAAAATCAACATATAACTTACTTGATTTAGCTCCAAATCCTTTAAGAGAACACCAACCCTAGCTTCACATACAACTTACGTACACTACTATGGAGGTTGGGAGGTTGGGTCTTTAGTGAGAAATGAAGAAGAGAACAAGATAAGAGTAGAAAATGAAAGATAAGAAGGCTAGGTTTAAAGTTGGTGAAGGTTGGCAACAAAATTTATGAAGAAGGAGAAGAGAAGGTCACGTAGAAGAAGAAGAAAACAATAACAAATACCCAATGGTCTTTCAATTAGAAAGAATCGTGAGAAACAAAACAAGGAGGGTCTTTACAAGTAAAAGAATAGTGATCTTGAGACATGGCTTGGCAATCACTTGCCACATGTCATCTCCTTATATGTTCACTTAAGTTTTTCTCATTCAATTTATCCATTCAACTCCAATTTCTACTCCAATTATCTTCAAATTTCAATGACCTATGTCATTAAATCCAAATGTCATAATTAAAAATTTTCACTACCATTTGACTCTCAATTCTACTGCTATTTGTCAATTGTCTTACCACTTGGAATTTTTCCTAGTCCAAAAATTACCCAAAATTTCAAAAAATTTTCTAAAATTCTCCAAAAATTCTAAATTACTAAATACACTCTCCAAATCAATTTTCAACATATAAAAACCATAATTCTCCACAAAATCACATTCACAATTCAATTATAAATCAATTATACCTAGAATGTATATGAATGCATGTACAATCATTTTCATGTGTAAAAATTCAATATTCAGGAGTATGAGCATATCATATAATACATGAGCATGAAATGCATTTTCTAATTTCTTACTAATATCTCATATTTACTATTCTAGCCTCAACATGGGTAACGGGATGTTACAATCTACTTATGAATGTACTACTAGTGATCCATTCAATAGAATAAACTTTATAAGTTACATCACTGCGTATCTATAAATAGAAGGTAAACTAGCCATAATTTAAACTTTTATGATTAATTTTACAAAATTCATATTTTAGCATGTGGTCTCCACTATGTATTTTGTGACATATGTACTACATGCACTTTAAGTTTCAAGTATGTCTTTTTCAGGTTAACATACTCTTACCTAAGTTTTCAGAAAAAATATTTATTGTTAAAGGTAATAGCCCAGCCTCCTCCTCTACCATTGTTCATTTCCTGCTTAACTAAAACACCTACTTCTTTGTTGGCTTCTCAATAATTGTTCTTATCCTTCTTTTTCCTTACCAATCATTATATATCCTTAATTCTCCTCATATGAATCCTTGTAACTCCTTTTCACTTAAACCTAGAATTGCAAATATCTAAGGTTTTAATTCAGATAGAGAATAGGGAGTTTTTTTAGATGTTACCGTTTATGTCCCTTTTTCTATTTCTACTCTAACTCCATTATTCACCTTAAACTTTTATAAACTCGAGGAACTACTTAGAGCTTGGAAAAATATTTAAAGACTTTCCCTTTCTAAGATTGTTAAGAGGTAAGGATACACTATTAGCTAAAATTGCACCTACCATTAATTATAAAACTTAGAGCACAGTTATTGATGGATCAAGCAAGCAAAGAAAACTTGAATTCGATCCTTAAGCCATCTCAAAGGATATGAAAGTAGTTTCCATCTCACTGGAAATATTGTAAGCTAGAATTCAAAAGTGGTATATTACCTTAGTTGGTTATTTCATATAAAACACCCTTCTTTTATTCAAATAAATCTTTAGGATGAGTAAGTTTAGGGAAAATAGGGACTTTAGTAAACCTTTATTAACAAAGAGGAATTTTTCATTGTCAGATTGAACTATGATATAAATTGTTAAATAATTATGAAGTTTAGACCCTGGCATGTAATAAGGAAGTCTATTTCCATGCAAAAATGGAAGCTAGGTTAATCTCTAAACAAAAATAGGAGATAAAAAATTCCAATATAGGTAAACTTCCATATCTCTTATAGGTAAACTTCCATATCTCTTAAGGAAAAGTATGATAATACTAATAAAGATGAAATATGCTTTAATACAACAAACAACACTTAGAAGAAGGGCTAAGAAAAAACTCTCACAAACCCCTCTTCTTTACCTTCCTAATAACTTTCCTAATTTAGAATGTACGAGGTTTGAATAACCACGATAAATAACTAATAGTTATAGACCTTTTGTTGAAAAAAAAAGTTTTTTGTGATAGTCTTATTTAAAACAAAGATAAAGAGGGAACATAATGAGAAAGCCTAGTTATTTTTTAAGAGAGAATTAGAGAGTAATTACTAACTATTAATATCATTGTAATGATAGAATCTTGGTAACTATCAACATTCCTACTCTATTAATAAGATAATTCATTTAACAATCGTCAAGGACAATAATCTTATGTTGATCTGTGTATCAATTATGTATGTAACTAATCTAGCTTTCTAAGGCAAGTTATCAAAGCTAGGAACCAACATCCTAGGATTATTATAAGAGAATTCAATAGCATTATGAATTTAGATAGCATTATGAATTTCAATAGCAATACCTAAAAAATTGAAAGCTCAAGTTGAAATCAATGACATATAAATGATGAATTTAGAACTTTTAAGGAAAAAAATTAAGGTCACTGACTTAATGTTAGAGGAAAATTTCATTTAGGACAATAAACAAGATAGAGGGTTAGAGAATAAGAAAGAAATTTGATTGGAATTTGGTTAATGACGAATGAATAAGGCAATTTTTCTTAAGTTTAGATTATTTGGGAACTCAATCAGCCCAAATCACTCTTACATAGAGGTCAATAACTTCAATAATGTAAAACTGATGGAGCCCCTTTTAGATTCAATAACTATATTTTAAATGCTCTATATTTGGTAAATGCTATTAGGAAAGGAATTTGGAAGGAATTTGAGGGGTATGTGTCCTATATATATAGATAGAGACTCAAAAGAAACAAAGAAGAACTTAGGCTTCTTAATAAGGCACTCTTTTTAGATACTAAAGTAGCTATCGAGAGTGCAAGAGAGGCCTTAATAAAATACAAGAGGATCTTTACAATTCACCTAATAATGAAGCATTAATAACTATTGAAAAAAATTGTGTCAATAATTATGTTTAAGAACTTGAGGTATACAATGGCCACTTGAGACAAAAAGGGTATTTTGGCTTAAAGAAGGAGATAGAAATATTGAGTTTTTCCATAGCTTTATAAATTCTAGAAGAAATATAAACAAGCTTACCATGCTATATGATCAATATGGAAATCCCATAGATTAGGAGAAGCTAAAAATTTTGGTTATCAATATGGAAATCCCATAGATTAGGAGAAGCTAAAAATTTTGGTTTACTCTCATTTTAAAGGTATCTTAGGTGTATCCTGTTTTAACACTCCCTTTCCTTAAGTCATTAAACTTTTCATCATAGACTTTATAGATCAAACTCGAGCAACACATCTTAAAAGAATTTTCACTAGATCTGATGTTAAGGAACCTATATTCAGTTAATACCCTAAGAAAGCCTTAGAGTTAGAAATATATAATGTTCTATTCTTCTAAAAGACTTCAGGTGAGGTTGGAGACATGGTTACAAAATTCATTTTAGAATTCTTCTCTGTAAAAGAATGTTAAAGGAGAAAAAACACACATTAGACTAGTCCTTAAGATAGCTAATCAAACTTTTCTCTATAATTTTAGTCCAACCTCATATTGTAATATAGTTTATAAATTGCTTTTTAAAGATGCTTCCTAAAAGAATAGAAGGAGCACTGAGGAATTTTATTAATCCCAGTTAAAATGCTTTCATGAAGCGAAGAAACATTAGGGATAACCTATTAATCATACAAGACTTGAGCTAAATTGGAATTTTACTTCAACACTTCTGATGTAAACTTGTTAAGAACATCTAATCTGTTATTCAAGTATTTGGAAATCTGTAACATTACTAGTTGAGGCTTCGAAATTCCAATCTTCATGTAACTATTCTTTATTTAAGGGAACTGTTTCCTCATGTACGTTTTGTTCTGAACTTGTACTATCTTGTGAACTATAAGAATGGATTTTACTAGGGCTGTCTTGGTTACTCTGGTTAAGGGCCATTTTTTTTTCTTTGTACTCCCCCTGTTGAGAGTCTTCTAATCAATAAATTTTTAATTTAAAAAAGTACATTACAAGCTTATCTATGTATATTTCAACGAAGTATAACATTGTTATAATAATTCCTTTAGTATCAACAAATGCCTAGGACTCTTTTCTGAAATACAACAAATGTACATTTAAGGTTCTATCGTGGCTCCCAGTTCCTTGTATAAGTGTCCATTATGTTCATATTATGATTATTCATCCAGTTTTTCAGCTTGATCATTCACATTTATTGAATGCATTTCATTGGTTTTATGATTATAGAATGCATTTCCTTGGTTCCATGATTATAGAATGCATTTTCTATGTTTTGCATTTCTTGTAATTTGTTAATAAAGTTTATGCTCATCTTATGAACCAAAAAATTTTGTAATCATAGTGATCAAAAAGCAAAATTGCTTGAACTGCCAAACAACTGCTACTGAAATCAATCTCTTTCGGATGGTTAATTAATTTCTTTATTGATTTTATCCCTTTCTTGATTTATTCCGCTTTAGGCTATGTGATGTATGTGTCAGATTGTACATTAAAGACAATTTAAGCCGAAAGTAGGGATAGGAAAAGGTTTAATATGGTTAAGAATTAGATTGTAGGTATCATTCTCATTGGTGGGATAGGAGGCACTGCAAAGGAGGGCACTGCAATTTTACCTAAGGTATGCAATCACTACAACAAAAAGTAAATTCGGCTACTAAAAAAACCATCCTAAAAAGTACCAAAATTGTTTCTAATAGTCATTAGCAATGATTTATATTCATCACCGAAAACATTGCCAAATCCCTATAGATGAAAACTATAGGAGACGATTTTCGCAAATCGTCGCTAATAGTTTTTGCTTACCCTTTATTTTCGTAGGGACAAACTATTAGCTACGTTTTGAGAAATCATCATCAATACCTTTTAGTTATGCTTAATTTTTGTAGCTAAAAATTATTAGCTACATTTCCATAAACATAACCACATGTTTTTAGCTACATTTCCAGAAACGTTGCTAAATGTTTTTAGCTACGTTTCCAAAAGCGTAGCCAAATGTTTTTAGCTATATTTATGAAAAAATAGCTAAAATTTTTAATATACATTTTAACGAAATGTTACACCATGTTGAATTGTAATTATTTGTTACATTTTAAATCCATATTATTGTATACAATATTTAGATTTTTTGTTGTTAATTTATTATATTAAAAACTATACAAAAATAATTGATAATTTAAAACATTGTATATTGAAATAAAATATCATTAAATTTGTTTGTGTACAAAATTTTAATTACAACTTCAAAAATACTTATTTACAAAATAATAAATACAAAGATTAGTTTACAAGGTATAATATAAATCACTGAGCCTCGTTTTCATCTTCATTACTTACATAATCCGAGCCAAGTAATTTTCTGAGGTACTTTTCATGCTTAGCCAATTTCTTTCTAAGCGACTTGTTTTTCTCTTCAAGATGTTGAATGTATGTTGGTCTTGATGAGGATGAAGAGTTGACTTAGGGCCAAATCCACAACCTTTAATATATCCAGATTGTGTACCTAGCACCTTGTTGCAAATGTCATATACATTTGCCTTATTTCCCTCAAACGTTGATGTCCGTGGCAACTCTTACATCTTATTCAAAAATAAAAAATCAAAACCAATATTCAATGAAAATATTATTATTTAGTACTATAAAATAAATAAACTTAAAATTTAAACAAAATTTTATGTTTACATGGTTATTTTGCACTTCTTCAGACATCCACCCTTGACCTTCCTTATAGTGAGTGAGTTTGTAAAGTGTGATCTTATCACACTTGTGTCTATGTAGTTCTTTCTTACTCTATTTTATGGAAAAAATGCAATGCACAAGAGATAATATAGTGCTTATTGATATAATTATAACTTACAAACGAATATCTTACATATTCATTTCGAATGACAACAAATGATTTAGAGCCTTGGTTGTGAGGAGATTTCATTTTTCCTCTGTTCACCTTAACCTTCTCACATTTTCCCTAAATAAAGAAAAAAGATAGTAATTAAGTCATCTAACAAGAGTAATGGAAGCAAGTGTGAAGGGAAAGAAAACAAACTTGAACGTTACGATTGGCCTAATAATCACACAAATTGCTTCAATTTTTTGGAGACATTCATTCTGGAACATGTCTACTTGTCTTTGCATTAAATGGAAAAGATTCGTAATAAAGTCTATAACGATGATCCTTGATCATTTTTTTTCAACAATGAAGTGATAGTCTAAAACATTAGGGTTGTCGATATCGACGATATTCAATTTCACCTGTGAATAATAAGTAAAAGTGTAATTAATCTTAAAATAAGTGAAACTATATTGCATATAGTTAAATAAATTGAAAATTTACCAAAACTTTATCTATAGCATTCTCAAGCAAGTTGTCTTCCTTAAACTCTTTATCATACTTTAAGCGAGGCAATTCTGTTATGACAATTATCCCTAACTCACTAGGCAATTTTACTAATTGAATCTTATCTAGAGGGTGACCTTGTGAAGTATCAATATGTATTGACAACTTATTATTCATTGGAACATTCATTTATTGCAACTCACAAACTCTAGTTATACCTTTACCTCTTATTTTGATATTGGTATTGGAACCTGACAACAAATAAATAATGATAAGAAAATACGCATTAAACATGTAAATATATATTTGAGCATAAGTCTATTTGTAGGTGCTAAAGATTAACAAACCTGTAGATCCTTCTGTACTAGTTGAGGAACATAGAGGTAGTTATTGACTTGCTTCATTGGTGGACATGGTCGATTGTTATTGTTGGCTAGGAACTGATTGATCTGGTTGCTACTGTGTAGAAACAATTTCAATACTTGTTGTCTTCTTCTTTTTGTTTATACCAGGTGCCATTATATTAGATATCTATAAACATCCTAAGTTTTTGATTTCTCTCTCTCGATATCTAACCAAGTAATCCCAATTGAAGTACATAATAGCTAATTTGCAATCTCTCGATTCAAAAAACTACTCCTAACTACTCAATTAGATTTGAATCAATCCTAAGGATAATTAAATCACAATTAAGATCTCTCTTCAATTGTCTATTAATATGATATTTTTATTTTATTAAGGTACTAACTCTCATTGTGAAACTTAACAAATGTAACTTTGATTCAATCTCTTTATTTCTTATAAAGTATAAGCATTACAAATACCACAAAGCATTAATATATTTAATTCAACAAAATAAAGTTATACAAAACAATTTAAGAATAAACCCTAATATGGATTTAGAAATCCATAGTCATGTTCAATATACAATTAAGTAGAATTAACATATAAGACAATGAAATAAAACAAGAAACTAATGAATAAGTTTGAATGCTTTGATTTGGAAATTCTGGAAGGTTGGAATTGACTTGATGTTTATACTATTTGATCTTCTTCTTTATGATGTGTAGAATGTTCTTGCATTTTTTCTCTTCCTTTTTAGGTGTCTCTGTTGACTCTTAATGCCTGTCTTTGAACTCAGACGCTTCTAACCTCTCTTTTTATGTAACCTTCTCATTATACTTATATATCAACGGACTCGTGTTTTTGGGTTATACATGGTTACTTATACGATTGTGTAGGTGACCTTGTACCTCCAAAATGCCTTAATTCATGACTTTACATGGTTAAAAAGACTTAAATGAGCAAAATACATGGCCATGTATGTCAACATACACGGGCGTGTAACTACACTTAGGCAGGGATTGTACCTTTGAAGCTTCGCATGTTTACAATGACTTACACGGTCATTATACATGACCATATAAGTCCACAATTGCTCCAATTCTTCATTTCCATGCCATGATTTAATCCAAATACATCTTTTGTTGGTATATGAAGGCAATTATTACCTAAAAACACACTTGAAGCAAATTGAGTACCAAAAATACTACAAAAATCTTAAATAACAAGAAAAATACATTAAATATAGGTATATAAATATGGACAAATAATTGTCTATCACAAATGTGATAAATTAAGCATTTTAAACTTATCTTTTGTAGATGATCTTCTCTTTTTTTGTGATGCTAACTTATAATTAGTTAAGATCCTCATTAATTGCACACTAATTTAAGGAAATATCTAGCCTAAGAGTCAATCCCTCTAAGAGCAACTTCTAATTATCCTTAAGCTACTCAAAGGAAGTGGAGATACTAATCTTAATAGTTGAATTCTAGCATGATAACCCTCAACTTAAATATCTAGGAATGCCAGTAAATACAAAAAATTTGACATTTAGTTATATTAGCCCCTTATTGATATAATACATAAGAGATTAGGAAGCTAGATTAGTAGGTGCTTACCTTATACTTGAAGACTATAGTTGATAAATTCAATACTAAGCAATGTACAACTGTACTAGTGCTTACATCTAGTTGTTACTAAGGAGATTAAAAGAATTTGAGAAACATCTAAGAAAATTTTTATAGTTAAGTTTGGAAAACAAACCTATAAGTGCCAAGGTGAAACGGGATGATCTGTTCTTACTAAATTAAATCGTGCCTTAAGAATCACATCAATAAAAAAATGAATCATGTGCTATTGATTAAGAGAATATAGATACTACTCACAAAAAAAAAATCACTTTAGTTGACATGGAAGAACTCTTACTTCCTCAAAAAGTATAACATATGCAAAGTGAAGTTAAAGATACACCTCATAAATTCTCAAGCAACTTTTTAAAATTAAGAAACCAAGTATGCCATGCCTTTAAGTACATTATTGGCTACATCCCTCTAGTTTTATAATTGGCATGAACTTGGCCCCTTGCATAAGCTATATTAGTATAATTTTCTTAAGGTGAGTTTAATATAAAAGTTGGAACTATCATAGACAAAGGTTCATGTGAATGGACAATACATTTCTCGAAGGGATTCTCCTTAAAAGAGACAATATCCTTAATATCAATCCTAATCCTAAAAAGAAAATTTCTCAAATCTGTCTTGAGCATATATCTAAATCCTTCATGATCAAATCTTTTATAGTCCTAATAACGTGATCTTTTGCCTCATTTCTTTAGTTCAAACTAGTTTACAAATCAATAATATACCCAAAATGGCTTTCATGTTTTGGTTAAGGACCATCGATAGGCTAACCTAATTTTTTACATACCCTTTATGCCCCCTCCTAAAAGTGGAAAATGAAATGACTAGTGCTCATCGCTATTATAAAAGAAAATTTTATAGCTTTACAACCTATATTATGATACACTTCAAAAATTGCATTGTACATTGGTACTTAAAACTTAGAGGGTTTAGCAAAAAGGACCTTTCACTCTCAGAATGGTTTTTGCCTACTTAGTTTATGGAATATAAATAGAGAAAAATTATCAATTTTATAGGAGCATTTTACTTGACAATCACATCCTTTATGCAAAGCTAATAAATTGGATAAATGAAATTTTGTGTGCAAAAGGAGCATTTAATCTTAGCTTCATTCTAGCATGGAATTGTAACTTAGTTTAATCTTGATTTTTTAGCAATAGTATAGCATGGTTTTGGTTGCTTTAACTTGTAGTCTTGGCTGCTAGGCTAGTGCTGCAAATAGTATTGTATATTGCAAGTACTTTGTTTGTTAGATTCCTTTTTAGGGTTTAATGCAATTTTATTTCACAAAAAAAAAGATTATAACCTTACTTAGTATAATAATAAACTTTTCTTATGGATCTATTTTATTCTTTTCTTGGCTTAATTTATTAAGGAACTAACCAACTGAAGCCTTGATCACATTTAAAATATGTAATATAATTTATTAGATGAATAAATAATGTACCAAGACATTTGATATAAATTGAACATAACATATATAATTCTAAAATTCTAAATAATTTTATGTTGTTCTTTTCCCTCTTTTCTATAACTAACTTTACAGATCCCCTAAAACCACATTCCCTATGATATGTTATGGATCCCCTAAAAGTACAGTACTTATAGGCTGTTCCATTTAATATGTTATGTACAACGAATAACTAAAGTTACTAATGGTGAAACTATTCGTGCAGTTACTATAAATTATCAATTAATTTGCTGTTCATGCCCTTTTTGCATTTCTTGAATTGGAATTTGAAGACGTGGATATCAACGTAGACACAAAATGAACATTAAATTGCCTTACTATAACACAAATCCTAGCAAAAAATTGTGCATGCCTTTGCTATATTTGTTGAATAAGAATCTGAAGAATTGAATCCCAAAATTGCATGAAGTTTTATTGGCTTTCGACCTAATGCATTTAATGTCATCTCCTTTGCCTTGATTTAAGGAATGAGATATAACACAATAGTTTTATTAAGAGGTTCCTTTTCTCTCCAGAAAGAGAAGCCATTTACAATAGGAGATAAGGGATATAATCGAAAGATGTGAAGACTATGCTTATGTAAAGAAAACTGGATTGCATTATTGTCATTGTACAATCTAAACACTAATGAGAACTTTCAACCCAAGAAGGAGTTTTCATGGTTGTGGGCGATTTATGATAAGGTCTACACTTTTTTTGGAAAATAATGATGTTCACACTTATTTGTATATTCTTGCATATATCACTGTATTTTCTATATATATGTATGTGATCATTATAAAAGATCTATGATCTATGTGAATAGTTAAATGAACATGATTATCTTATGTGCGTGTTAAAAAATTCTTTGGGTAAGTGTTGATGATAAATGATTTATTAGAGAACAATGCGAACCTATAAAAGTTTATTTTTGTACTCGAACTTTAAGTTTAGCTGCACTTTTAGTCATTTAAGTTTCTATTGTCATATTAACTTATGCGAAATGAACCAAAGTTTCATAAGGTCATTCGTTAAGCATATAACAGAGACGCCTTTCTTTTTCGACTTTACATGCCTATGCTATTTTGGCTAGTGCATTTACCTCCTTACATCTACTACACATAATTTGTAGTCTTGATTTCCAATTTCCTTTTGACAGAATTTTAACCAAGTGTTTTAGGTGATTCATCAATTTGTTGACCTAGAAGATTCAGAACTTTTGTCTTTCGAGAAATCGATTCTTGATGGTTCTGATTAAACCCTAAAGATTCAATTCAGTATTCATTCAACAACTTGGGTTTTCCTAACTTTTCGAATTATAGGACCAAATTTTGATTGTAATATACCATTATGACCTCGTAGTGATGCCAATTTGCTAGGCTAATTATACTCATTGATTTGAAGTACTAACATGAGGTTCGAATTATCGAACAGACAGCGAATCAAAGAAGTTTCTAGATTATCCATTTTTCCTATCACAACTAATAACCTAGGTATGTGATTTAACCTCTTGAGCTTGAAATTGTTATAAACTTTTTTAGATCATGGTTTTCAATTTTATCCTTGGTCACAGGCTTTTCTTCTTCCAATAGTAGTTTGTTTTGTTGTATAGAAATTATTATGTGAGTTGCAGGTGGTGGCTATTTATGATCCACAATTAACAAGTCAGATTAAAAAAATTATAAAGCAGTTGATCTCTTGATAAAGTAAGGACAAAATAATAATTTACAAAATAAGAATAAATTGTTAAATTATGAACTAACACTAACCATAATTTAATATTAAAATCTTGGATTCAATATTGTGTCAATTATTAGGGTGTTGTAATATCGGATTAGGCTTTGCCGTATGTGTAGTGGAATAAAGTTACTGGGCCATGTTATTGGGCTAACTGTTAATGGGTAGGTTAGTCCATTAAGCCTTAGGGTTTAACATGGAGGGTCCCTGACCTCTTCCATTATATATACGTGGTTACTCCCCATTCGGTAACTTACTCTGATCAATAACATATTGTGGCCAAGAGGATAGAAGTACTCTCCAATTGTTCAAAACATCGATATGGATCTATCAAGCGTTTCAGGTATTTCTAAACTACGTTCTATAATTTACATGCCGTAAGTCAATCACAGTTTGTTAATATTGTATAAGAGAATATTCTTTCAATTAGTATCAGAGCTATTGTGATTTGATTTATAGCTGTAGAAAGTTAAATCTTACTCGTTTAGAATTACATGGAATCCTATAACACGGAAGGTGAGACAAATTTCTTTTGAATGTTTTAATGATTTCATGGATTGTTTGAATATATTTTTTAATGTATCTTAAACCCTGTAGCGTTCCAGAATTCATGTCATACTTGTTTTGATGTTGTTATATGAACATGCTGTAATAAACCCTAAACCTCCCATTGTTAATCGGATTATTTACGACCTCGTCTTTTCCCAAAGTTTCCCCCCCAAGGTGGTTCAAACCAAAGAAACAATGGCCCCCATGTGTGATGAGAGAGTTGAAGGTTTGCTTCCAGCGTTTCAAGCGTTTCAGAGAAAACGCAGAAGAGACGAATCTGGGAAGATGAACAGGGGGTTTGTTTCAGCGCACGTAACGACGTCGTCGTTTCCATCACGGGTCGATGCTGCAGTTCGGGTTCAGGTCACGGGTAGCGATATCCGTTGATGACGTCATCCAGTGACATCAACATGACGTCAGCACAACGCAGGCACTCCGGGTCGGTCACAGTTACGGGTCGAGTTTTGGGTCGGTTTGTGGGTCAGTCACGGGTTGCTGTATACGACGTCAGCTGACGTCACTGGAACTGGTTCACTCGTGCCTCGTGGCACGTGTGGCACGTGAGGGCCGTATGAATATCATTTTTTTGTTAATTATTTTTAATTTCTGATTTATTAGTAATTTTAAATAATTTTATGGTCATGAAAATTTTTATGTTGGAATTTTGTTTATTTTGAGCTTTAAAATTGAGATTTGAGTACTTTACTCTCAGAATTTTGACTTGAAATTTTCTATGTAGTCTTTTGAACCTATTTCCTATGACATATATGAAACACTCTCCCAACTAGCACCATTCAGATGTAGAACAAATTTTGGAAGCATATTTATGATATTTAAATGTCGATAAATCGATTTAATTTTCTAGAACTGCTTCTAAATTTTGGAACCTTGGTTCACATGTCCAGAAAGTAAGAATTTAAATAATCTTATCTGTTTGTAAGCCTGCCCATCGTAGGAACAATTCAGATGAGAGCTTGTGTAAATTATTTCTGGAATTTGTTTTGAAGAAATTGCACTGTTAGTATACATACCCTATCGGAATGATATTAATGATGTGATATTTTGTGTTTATGTTCTCTATTGGTGTCGGTGCTAGGCGTGTTTTTTTTTTGGTTGATTCTTTGTCATTGCTTAAATGTTATATTTTTTGATTTTAAATGCCCTATCGGTGTTAAATCTTGAAATGTGGTATTTAAGATGAGGGAGTGTGCTCGTGGATTGTAATTGAGGACCCTATCGGCACAATTACGGTGACATGAGAGCTCTAGATTTGAAATCAACCATATTTGATACCTCCAATATTGACTAAATCTTCCATTTATTTTTTGCGTTTCAGTTGCTTCTATTGCTACTAAGTCTAACGTAGTGATTATTCTGACTGGGTCTAATTACAAGGATTGGTTGGACTCTATGAAGCTGAGTTTGGCCATGATGAACATGGACATGGCTTTGACAGAGGACGCACCTCCTATGCCATCACCTGAGTCTTGTGAACATGAAAAGGCCATATATAACAAGTGGCAACATTCTAACAGGGTGTGCCTGATGTTTCTGTCTTATCACATGGATAGGACCATAAAGAAAAGCATTCCAGAGTATGCCACTGCAAAGGGATTCTTGAAAGCTGTGGGTGAAAAATTCCTTAAGATTGACAAAGCTGAGAAAGGTCACTATTTATCTCTTCTAAGTAAGACCAAGTATGATGGTCTAAGCAGTGTTCGTGAGCACTGCATGAAGCTTCTGCATTATTATAACAAGCTGCAAGATATAAAGGTGGAACTAGGTGAGAGTTACCTCACTTGGCAAATTCTTGAGTCCCTGCCTCCCCAGTTCAGTGTCATGAGAAC
>JAOQMS010000180.1:35813287-35824067 GCA_027563885.1 Erythroxylum longipes
GCATGAGCATGAGATGTGTTTTCCTAATTTCTCCGATTGATCTCACGTGTACCAGTTTCTATGGTTCAACCCTTTGTTTGGAAACGGGATGTTACATCGATGATGAAGTACTTGACCTTTTCATGCTTACCTCTTTACTAGAGCCTTGGAGAACTTTGAAGATTTCAATCACCAATTATGCAGTTGATGTTGTTGTTAACATGGAATCTATAAAAAGTAGAATTCTGAATGAAGAGATGAGACGAAGATCATAGAGTTTGACCTTTTCAATACAGTCAGAAGTTTTGGTCACAGGTTCTAGGGGGAGGAGCAAATCTAGAGGTCCAAATTTCAGAAATAAGAGTAGAAGAAGATCAAACAAATATGCAAATGTTGAGTACCATCACTGCAAAAAGAAGGGTCATACCAAAAAGTTCTGTCGAAAGTTCAAAGAAGAAAATAACAAAAGCAAAGAAGTCAAGAAAGATGATAGCAGTGATGATGAACACACATCGACGGCTACCACCGTTGATGACTTTCACATCATCTCATATCATAATGATGTGAATAGTGCATCATGTGAGTTTAACTAGATAGCTGATAATGGTGTCACTATTCATGTCACATCACATAAAGAACTCTTCTCATCATATACAGAAGGAGATTTTGGTGTCGTTAAAATGGAAAATAACAGTTTAGCCAAAATCACCAAAAAGGTGATATTTACTTGAAGAAAGATAATAGCATGAGATTGCCTCTGAAAGATGTCAGAAATGTTCCTAATCTTTGCCTAAATCTGATCTCGGTTGGCATACTTGATGCTGAAGGTTTTTGCAGCACTTTCAAAGATGGCAAATGAAAACTTACTAAAGACTTCTTGGTAATCGCTAAAGGTAAGAAGTGCTTAAAGATGTATGTGATGCAGGCAAAGCTCTCTAATAATGTTGTGAATCCAATGGAGAAAGATGATGCAATTGAATTGTAGCACAGGAGACTCGGTCATATGAGCGAGAAAGGGATGACTCAGTTGGTGAAAAAGAATGCATTATTTGGAGTTAATCGGTTACATTTAAAGAAGTGTGCTGATTGTTTTGCAGGAAAGTAAAATAGAGTTGCTTTTAAAAGTTCTACTCCTTCTAGAATGAAGAATGTATTGGATTTGGTACACTCAAATTCATATGGACATTCACTAGGTGGTGATCAATACTTTGTGACTTTCATTGATGACCATTCTAGGAAGACGTGGGTATACACATTGAAGAATAAAGATAAAGTGCGAGATGTTTTCAAGCAATTTAATGCCTCAGTTGAAAGACAAACTAGGAAGAAGTTAAAATGCATTCGAACAGACAATGGTGGAGAGTACACTGAACCATTTGACGTCTGTTGCAAAGAGCATGGTATTCAACATCAAATTACTCCTCCTAAGACACCGCAATTGAATGGTTTAGCTGAGAGGATGAACAGGACTTTGATGGAAAGAGTTAGATGCCTACTCTCACATGCAAAGTTGCCTAAGACATTTTGGGGTGAGGCTTTATTCACAGCAGTTTATGTATTAAATTGCTCACCATACATTCCTTTACAGTCTGAAGTTCTAGAGAAAGTATGGTCAGAAAATGATGTTTCCTATGATCATCTAAAGGTTTTTGGTTACAAAGCTTATGTTCATATTCCTAAAGATGAGCGATCCAGCTTGACGTCAAGACTCGTCAGTGTATATTTATTGGTTATGGAGAAGATCAATTCAATTATCAGTTTTATGATCTAATCCAGAAGAAGTTGATTTGGAGCTATAATGTTATATTTGTCGAAGATCAAACCATTAAATATCTTGACAAAGTGCAAATGAATGTTCCAAGAACTAATGGTGACCTAGTGGACTTAGAGTTAATTCCTCCAAAAACGGTGCCAAGATAATTTGGAGATGAAATTGAAAATCACCAGCCAAATTGTAGCTGATGATAATGCTCCCGTTCAAAATCAATCAGATAAGATTCTAATGAAAATGATCTCCAGAATCAACCACTAGCACCAAAAACTACTCAAGTTCCAATAAGGAAATCTACGCGAGTAAGATAAGCTACTACTAGATATTCCATTGATTAGTATGTGTTACTTACTGATTGGGGAGAACCTGAGACTTTTCCAGAGGCTATGATAGGTGAATATAAGATGAATTGGTTTGAAGCCATGCAAGATGAGATGAAGTCCTTACATGAGAATAAAACTTTTAAGTTGGTGAAGTTGCCAAAAGGCAAAAAGCTTTGAAAAATAAGTGGGTGTTCAATATTAAGCATGATGAACACAATCCTCATCCAAGATTCAAAGCTAGATTGGTTGTTAATGGATTCAACCAAAGAAAAAGTATCGATTTTGACGAGATATTTTCACCAGTTGTTAAAATGACATCCATCTATACGGTGCTCAATTTAGTAGCAAGTTTAGACTTAGAAATCGAGCAATTGGATGTTAAGACAGGTTTTCTTCATAGATATTTAGAAGAAGAGATATATATGGAGTAGCCAGAGGGTTTCAAGGAAAAAAAGGAAAGAGGACTATATATGTAGATTGATGAAAAGCCTTTATGGTTTAAAGCAAGCACCGAGACAGTAGTATAAGAAGTTTGAAACAGTTATAGGGGAGCAAGGCCATAAGAAGAGTACTTTAGATCACTGTGTTTTTGTACAGAAATTCTCTCGATTAATAGTTTGAAGAAGCGGTTAAAAAAGTCTTTTGCCATGAAAGACTTGGGGCTAACAAAACAGATTCTTGGCATGACAATTATCAGAGACAAGCTGGCCAAAAAATTATGGTTATCATAAGAAAAGCACATTGAGAAAGTACTTCAAAGGTTCAACCAGGATAAAGCTAAAATGGTTAGTTATCCTCTTATTAATCACTTTAGATTGGGTACTAAGCAATGCCCTTCGATAGATGAAGAGAAGGAAGAGATGATGAAAGTCCCTTATGCTTATGTAGTTGGAGTAGTGAGTAGGTTCCTTTCAAATTCTGGTAAGGAACATTGGGATGCTTTGAAGTGGATTCTCAAATATCTATATAGTACTTCCAAAATATACTTATGTTTTGGAACAACCAAGCCTGTGTTAGTTGGTTATACAAATGCAGACATAGCTAGCGATGTTGACTTAAGAAAGTCTATTTCAGGTTACCTAATTATTTTTGCGAGGGGAGTCGTGTCATAGCAATCAAAATTGCAGAAATGTGTTACTCTATTCACCACCGAAGTGGTATTTATTGCTACAACTTAAGCATGCAAGGAGCTCCTATGGATGAAGAAGTTCTTAAATGAACTTGGTTTTTAACAGGATAGATATCAACTGTTTTGCGACAACTAGAATGCTATTCATCTTGAGAAAAATTCCTCATTCTATTCAAAATCAAAACATATTGATGAGAGATATCACTGGATCTGAGAGGTGCTAGAGAAGAAGCTATTATAACTTGAGAAGATTCATACGGATGAGAATGAATCAGATATGTTGACAAAAGTTCTACCCAGGGGAAAGTTTGAGTTATGTCGATTATCTGCAGGAATTATAATAAATACCATGTAGTCAGTAGGGGGAGAATTGTAAGGTAGTATCGACATACGTGGTATCATTTTAGGTTTTTTCTTTAAAAAAAGTTGTTGAAAACAATTTGCATGCAACTTGCAATATGCAAACTGTGGCAAAGGGCAGTGGAGGGTATATATAAAGACCCTCCCTCCCTCTTTCATATGAGTTTTTTTTTTAATACGTGTATATGTGATAAGGTAAAGAGACTTGTTTGTTTAAAGTTTTGTGTGAGAGAGTTATTTTTTGTTTTTTTAGGAAACGTTTTTCCTAAAAGGGTGAGTGACAAAATAGTGAGGATATTATCCTAGGGATGGTAAATTTGAAAAACACCTTGTGTGTGTGTGCCACTATTTTGTTGTATTATTTTTCACTCTCTATATTTGCTATTTTTATTAGTGGAAGTTTTATTTAAAGTTTGGTTCGTGGACATAGTCCAAATTAGAGGGTGAATGACATTAAATTTTTTCATGTTATTTTCTTGCTTATTTTGCCTATGATATTTAATTCGTAAATTTTTCCAACAAAAATAATGTCATGTTAGTATTGACATGACATTTAATTGATAGAGAGTTAACTTCGTTAAATTTTCCTTCCATTTAGAATTTGTTTTAAATGTTTCAAAATATTATGATTTAATTTGAATGTTTCAAAATGTTATGGTTCAAATTATATTTTTGTTGTAAAAGTTGAGGTTCAAAGTATAATTTAGGCGTTATCTTGCTCATAAAAATATAGCTTTTCATTAGAACTTAAAACTCGCATTTTTGGATTCACCAAAAAGAGGAAAACCCGAGTGAGTGTAATTGAGCATTATTACATGACCAAGTGACTGCTAGCTATAGTATTAATAATTAAATTTCATGTATATAATTAGACGCAATTCATAGAACTAGCAATGCATCGCAGAGTCTTCTTTAAGTTTAAAGTTGTCCTTTTACCTTGTTTCAGCATATGTGATATGACCACCAAACTTTTTCGATTTTTTTGGTGTTTAAAAATCGTTTATTATAGAAAACGTCCAAATCTACAACTGTTTTTAACTAAATCTTATTTTCAACCGTGAGGAAGTAATTTAAATTAGGGCTTTTGAGCTCATTAAACTGCAATCTGGCGAATGGCTCAATGTAGAAGGCAATAGTTTCAATTAAATGATAGTTACCTAGACCCCCTTAGTTACCTGGGACGCGTGATTTCAATTTAGCACAACTCATGTTCCATTTGAGCTACTTTTATCGGAGCCTTTTGATCCATATTGCCTATGGTTCTTTTGTAACTTCCATTCTTGGTAATGATTCTTTATTTTAGCATAAAAATAAAAAAAAATTTCACTAAAACTTAAACTTTATTGAAAGATAGAATCACATGCAACAGTGGACCACGAGTCCACTACGCCTAAAATGGTAAAGCTTGTGCGAGCGACTCTCAAATCGACCACACACCTTTAAAGGTTCTGATCATGCAAAATGTTTTTCTCGTTTTCGAATTTGCAATTATTCTTACTTTTTTCATTGACGTGTTTCGGAATTGTCCATGCCAAAATCAAGAAAAGCTAAGATATTTCTCTGGAAAGTCAATAAAAATGCAACCCTTCTGCGAGGAATGGGACATAAAGCTCAGGCATTTGTATTGGAATAGAAGTGTTGTTAGTCAGGTCAAAACGCAGTGAAAACTTGCAAGCAAGCTTGTGTACCAATTTGGGTGGCTTTTTTCTTCTATGGCCGTGATAACTTTGGAGGTGCAGAAGGTGAACTTTTACCCATCCATTAAAAGAAGGTCTGTTATTGGACTACCAGAAACTACAAAAGTAGTATGAACAAGGATTTTGAAACTGAAGAGTGGCGTTACAGATCCTATATGTAGTTGAATCCGTGGAACTCCTGAAGTTGGCCTTGAAGGCTTAAAATTAAGGATCTAATTCTTTTTTTTTGTTTTATTTAATTTTCTAAAGTTGCAGTTTATAGAGAAAAGGAGACGTATTATTGTCCTTTGTTGTGAAGAATTACAAGAGTAGATAGAAAGAACTGATCCTCGTTCCTGGCTGGCTTATGAGCAAGTTAGTTTGATAGTTCAAGTTCTCATGAATATAAGGACATAAAAGGTTATAGATCATAGGATCCAGAAGATACAATTATTCGATTTGTTTATCGACGGATGGTAATGAGAATAAAATATTTTAAATTTAGTTTTTCGTAGAAAATATATATGAAACGGAATAGGTTTAGAGCTATATTAATAGTACTATTGTAATTTCTTCCTTACCACCCAACGGTTTATGTTAGTGGTAAGGAACTCCATTATTCTACGCAATTCCGTGTTTCAAGAATTATTGCTTAAATTTTCCAAACTAAATCTATCGAAGTTTTGATTAGAGGGAGCAAGAATGGTTCTGGTGAATTTATTATTTCCATCTAAACTGAACTTAATCATTTAAAGACTCAAAATTAATTTGGTTTAATCAATACGAGCTCTTTTGGTTGGATTGTAACATTTTAATAGAGCCAAGGCATAGGCATTGTCATCAGGCCTAAGCATGGCTATAATTATTCTCAAGATTTTTCCTAACAACTATTATATTCATAACATTTTCATCACTAATTGATCTCATCAAACCTAGTAATTTTGGTTTCAGGAAATTCTCGGATTAATTGACTAAAATGCTGGGGTGCCATGTAATTTTCCTTTTCTTTTTGTAGTAGTCTGCCAACTTTATATTATATTATTAATAGCCTTATTGTTTTCATCTCTTTTACAAAAAATAATCGGCTTTGTCAATTTCCAAAAGAAAAAGAAATTAAACCAAACCAAACAAAATTGCGAGTTAATCTCTTCTATAAACCAAAGAGTGCATTCGTTAGTTGGCTAAATGGACTGCGTACCTAAATATAGACAATGTATTTGAGTGTTTAGCGAACTATTTTTGTTGTATTGTTGTACTGGGACTTGATTAGTATTGGTGCTCCTCCTTTCATTGCTCTCTTAATCTGGCTTAGACAATGGTGACGCCTTTCTTAAAGGGAACGCATACATTTGTAAGACTAATAAAAAGTTAAAACAACAATGCTTTGATGCTATGGGCTTGTATGGTTTGCTCGTAGCCGAAACCCCTTTTTAAGCACATCCTTCTCCATGATAAAGTGAGTTATAAACTGTTTTGGTGCTATTCACTTCTAGAAGTAGTATTTTAAGTGTAAATTTAACAATAATATTTTACTAAAACATAATTTATATTTTAACTTTTTTATATATTCAAAATGAATTATATAGTTAGTAAAAGATTCAAAAATATATTTTAAGTGGACAAGAATTTAGACGAAACTAAATCTCAATCTATTATATGTTATGTTAGCACTAACATAATACAGGTTATATATTTTTTCAATTTAAAGCACAGGTTTTATTGTCTTACGTGAAATAATGAGACTCGCTCTCTAAATAAAAGATATTAAAATTATACCCATATAACAATTCAAGACTTAATTACATTTAAGTTTCTATTTATTTCAGATTTATTTTAAATGTTTTACAATTATTAAGATTTATTTTGAAAGCTTGATCCAACTTATATTTTGATGAAAATGTTAAGATTAAAAACATTTATTTGAAGAAGTTAATTTATTTTTAATTCTGAAACAAGTATAATAAAGGACTTTTAAAATGTCTACGAGAGTGAAGGATATATATGTGCGCGTGCGTGTGTATGTGTGTGTGTGTCTACTCAATTTCTTGTACTACAACAACTGTCTTATTTTAGTTAAATGTGCATCTTCGAACCGGTCTTTAAAGTAATTAATTATATATTGTATAAAGTCATCTCATTAAGTCAACGTACATTCGAATGATGAAATAGATTTTGAGAGAGAGAGAGACAGAGGGAGAGAACTTAAATATAAGGGTAAAAATAATTTTTCACCTAAATTTGAATGATTTCACTAAATTAAGTACAAATTTCACTTTTTAGCCAGATATATTTCTAAACTTTAACCATCTTAGTTTCTCAATATGTTGACATTGTGAAACACTTAAAAAATCCTAATCTTCCACCTTTAGAAGTAAACAAAGTTAGGGATCAATCCAACTTCTTAATATTAATGATTAAGTCTACCTAATCTTACATTTTATTAACTGACTATTTAAACTAGTTTTTTTTTTGTATAAATAGACTATAAAATTTGAGTTGTAACAATAATCTTTTCTATTATAAAGAGCTAATAAGAGCCTTTAAGGGATAAAAGAAGCAATTGAGTGCATATGCGCAGTATACAAAATATATTGACCCCTAATTTATTGATATGAATAAGAAAGGGAGGTTTTGAGTTATATGTGGTTATGAAATTTTTGTAATTATGAAAATTTATAAGATATACATTGTGAAGGTTCCTATTAACCTTGAAAAAGAGTTGTAAAGAGTCTCTCTTCACTTATGAAAAAGTAAGATGATTATATGTAGCACCCCAAACCCGCAAGACCTGAACCTGACATCGATGGGTGATATCCGAGTCCGTACCCCGCGAGGGTGGAGTGCTAGAACACTCATTCAGTCAAATCTCATTACAAAGTCTTTTTTTTGAAACAATGCACACTTTTACGGAAAATCAATAATCAATTTGGACCCATTTCAAATCATAAACTTTTTCAATCACAACTATACAATCATTAGAATTACAATGTCATTTGGGCCCATTACTAAAACAAAAGACTTGTAGTCATAATTCATTACACTTCAAAATCATTTACTAACATTTCCAATTTGGAATGTTGATTCAGAACAGAATTATTTACCTACTCATGATACAATCATTACTGAAAACACAATATAATATAAATGAACGAAATAAGAATGCAGACACGAACTGATCCCGATCTCTATCCTTCATTTAAATGTCGTAGGTATACTCCCATTTGCTTAACGGGGTATTCTTCTAATCCTGAAAAATATTTGCAAATTTTGGGTGAGTTTTGTGAACTCAATGAGTGACCATCATCGATAACTCACCCAATCACGTAACATATAATTCACAGCATTACACTTTTTACACTTCACATTTAATACAATTTAATCACTCAATTATGCATATGCAGTGCACATGAGACCCACTTTCTATTTTTTATTTTGTTGTGACCAAGTGCCTAAACTGTCTCTTAAAGGGCTCATTGATAACTGTCCCATATAGGGCTCATTAATATCTGTCCCATATAGGGCTCATTAAACATTGAGCCTGAGGCTCTGAATCACTTTTGAGCTCGAAGCTCATTTTCACTCATTGAGATTTAAGCTCTGATTGGTGGCTACTCTGGTCACAACTGCCATTATATTTCATGCATTCATGAAAAGGAGTGCATCACTTACATTTGCATATTCGCAGTCACTCACATTCACATATCATCGGACCGTAGTCCGGCATTCAACATTAGAATTAAGTATCACTTTTTCATTTGTATGCATGATCACACTTTCATTTGGAACTAAGTCTGGCACTTAACAACTAAGTCATGTATCACATATTTCATCCAATTCACATATAAGGAGCACTTCAATATTTCATTAATACATCACAATCATCGGACCTTCTGTCCGAAAACCAACTCAATCAATTCACATCTCATTCATAATCACTCAAGTCATAACATAAATGAAACAAACAATAAGGTAAGACCATCTAGTTCTACTCACACTACGCTCCAGATTAGCACTAGCTTCAATGATCTGGAAACGTTTGAATGCAGACGTTTATCCTGCACATCATTATGGCAAACACACGATGCACACACATTAATAATTGCACAATTATAAGTATGCATTTATGCACAAGTGTGTATACGGAATATGTACAATGCATGTTCATGACAATCCTAGGTATCTTTTCAATTTTCACGTTATATCCATATTCACATTTTATCACTCAATTACTCATTATTTCGATTGTATCATTATTTGCTCTCACAGTTAACAATTTCTCATTCACTTTAACTTGATACCCATTACTCCTCTCCTTTGAATCACAATTTTAATCATATGAATATCTTTATTCCCAAACAAACTCATACCTTTGATACATTGATATCAACAATTCATTCACTAATTTTATTCCAACATTATAAGATCACACATTATCCAAACTTTCATTTCTTCTTATAAATTTCACCAAATTTCCAAACCTTTGGGGTTTATTTTCCATGATCAATTAGATAATTACAATGAAGTAATTTGGAAACACTTTATTCTATAAAAACTTTCCCCATTGTCTTAAGTTTATAATGACACCAAAATCACTCAATTTGGTTTAGAAATGTGAAAGTTATACTCGAAATATTTTTGGACTACTTTTATTCAAAGACAGCACCCCCATACTTAAATTTCACACAGAAATTGAAACTCTTAAAGTCCTGTTCATAATTTTATTTCTTCATATGATTTATATCCCTATGTCTCTAGTTTACACCAAATCAAAAACCAGTCCATTTGGACAACTACAGAAGAAGATATGTCCAAAATACTGAACTATGTTCAGTGCAGGAAAAGTTTGCTGCTGCGAACTCCTCCAGAAAGGAATTCCTGCATGAAAATCACAAGTTCGCCGTTGTGAGGCCCAGAATTCGCCGCGGCGAACTTCACCCGAATGAAATCATCATTAAAGCCTTCAATTTCGCTGCTGCGAGACCCAGAGTTTGCCAGAGCGAACTTTCACAGAAACATACTCAGTTCAGCACTCTCTTCCCATTTTCCAGATTTTTAAAAACTACCACTCACACCTAACGTACCTTATACAATTCTCATACTTTCTACATCATTTACTCTTCATTCTCTACTCCAATTCACTTAATAACATTAACAAACCAATTCTTAATCCATCATTTGATCATTAGCCCAAAAACAGAACATCATCCATACTCATTATACATAAAACACCCTCATATGCCGTTTAACCTCTAACAAATATCAAACCCATAATATTTAAAAAGCTACTTACTTGTTTTACCTTCCAACTCTTCAAGCATATTCAAGATCACCATGAACCCTACCTCTCCAACATACACGATCATCACAACAGAGGTGGAGTAGGTTTGGTCTTTTGTGATAAATGACGAAGAGAACATAATTTTGGAGTAGAAAATGAAGGGTTAAAGCAAAGCTCACATTGAAAAGGTGAGAAGAGAGTATCGTAGATGGTGGAGAAGAAGAATGAAGAAAGATGAAGGAGAGAGCATATGTCGTGAATGGG
>JAOQMS010000180.1:35826011-35839389 GCA_027563885.1 Erythroxylum longipes
ATTCTAATTTTAGAAACTTCTTTTCTAAAATTAATTAAGAATCAATATAATTATTTATCTTAATCATATTAAGAAAAATAATTACTTTAATCTTGAAATTAAGATCTCATCTTAATTAATATAATCTCATTATATTTATAATTTTTAACATAATCCAATTATGAAAGAAATCATTTAAAACATTGGCTTGATTCTAATTATCGATTTGATAACTAATTTAATTTAATAATTCAACTCTTGAAAAATTAGACTAAATTTCAAAATATTCCTAATAAAATTTTCTTTGAAAACAATTTTCAAAAAATTGGAAAAACACTTTTCAATTTTATTAAGAATATAAACTAATTTAATCTTCATTAAATTACATTAATTTAAATTAAGGTCTTAAAAAATTAAAAAAAAATTGAATAGAGGCTATCTAGCACGTGCAGGACAAGCTCCAGCTGCCTCCGTGGAACTTTGTGTAGAGAACGGTAGGCGCGTGTCTAGAAATTTCTAAATTTCTGATGAACACTCCATCCTCAACATCAGAACATGTTTCATCAACTTTTATCCCACGTTTTCCTCGGACCTGTCTCCAACTGCTTCTCTCACATCTCCTGCTCTGCCTCTCACGTTTCTCAACTGCTGCCTCTCAGGTTTGCTCTCTTTTCTCTCGCGCCGCTGCCCTTTGTCGTAGCCTGGTCTCCTCCACGACATTGGCTTCCTGCTGTTGAGTCGCCTATGCCGCTTGCTTCCATGGGTGATATTCACCCCACGTTTTCACAGCAGAAAAGGCACAGTTGCAGAGAAAAAACAAAAATCAGATATTAAAACCTTAATTATTATCAAAATCAATAACAATCAAGCCTCTACTTCATAGTTAAACAGTTAAAGAAGGCTATGATATTACTGTTGAAATTCAACCGTCATCAAATCACGGGTATAGCTGTAAAACAAAATTTTGCGGAATCCAAGCGAATTATGATAATTGATTAACTTAAATAAAACACGAATATGAATCTTAAGAAATCATAACTATTCACGTTCCTTATGAAATACTTTGAAAACTTTTTTCGATTTGTCAATCACGAGCTTTTCAAACGTCCAACCTCTATTGATATCCACAGAGCAATCTCAAGACTCTTTTGAGAGGAAGAACAAAAGCGCTAGCTTCTTAACATTCTTCCAATTAATAGAAAAATCATTAGGATTTTTAAATTTTTATTAAAATTAAATTCTTTAATTATAATTAAAATAAAATTCTAATTACAATTAATTTAATTTTATTAAAATCAAATATCTCATATTTGATCCATAAATTTTCTCAAGCTTTATAATTAAGTCCAACTCAATTAAATTGATTTTTCTTTCACAAATTGCTCTTTGATATGATATGTGGCCCATTAAGTTCCTAATATATTGACAATGATTATAAATTACAATTCTTATTCACAATTAGAATTAGATAAATTAAAATTAAACAACTTATAATCATAGGCCAAGATTGATTTCTGACAACATGTCATGACCACCCAAATATCATGAATGTCAAAGTAGTTTGACTTAACTTGTCCATGTATGGTAATGATGTATAATTTAATCATTTCGTCATCCAATATTCCAATTAGATAGAGTATGAACATAGTGTCTACTCTTTTAGTCCAATCATATTCATTCTTGCTAATTAGTAATTGATTTATAATCGAAATTTAAAAATGCCTTTTTAAATGTCAATTCACTCTGGCCAGAGAATTCCATAAATCACTACTAATTAAGAACAGTAGAATATTCTCTCTAGTTACTTTAGAGTGACGAATCCTATATTGACTTACTCAACTATCTCCATATGGTTCATACTATATCCAATTACTACCGACTGAATTATCCTAAGATGATTCATAAGTAGTATAAAAATATAGTAATTCTCATACGAGATACCTTGACAATTTCATGTCTAAGGTTCAATTATGCAACCATCATTATGAGATAATCCACAGACACATAAGTAATATTATATTCAGAATTCTCATATTCAGGTTAGTTTAGTGACTTATTCTCTAATAATCACCCACACATTAGTTTAAGTATCTTCATACTTTAATTTATTGGATCAATTACTTTCTTCATAAGAAAGAAACATAATGTGTACTAGTTTTACTCTGTCAACAATATCCTATCTTGATGAAATTACAACTAGGAACATTTAGGAGTAATACGTAAATGTAAATTGAATCTTACAATTATAATCTCATCATAATTTCAATTACACATTAATTATTCCAAGGATTTTATCTTTAGTATATTAAACATCAAATGTAATTAATACATAAAGATAAAGAATGCCTATATTAATAATTTTATCACTAAACTACAACCAAAACGATTGACTGTAAGGCATCAACCAACAACTTTTAATCTTGAAGAAGAGTTGTAAAGTGTTCTTCTATGCTCGTAAAAAATCAAAAAAATTATAAATATTTCTCTTCACTTATAATATATGTTATATAAATGATTGTTTTTTATCCATTAAGAAAAATAAAGATAGTGACTTTAAGTAAAGTTTATAAAATAAACATTAGATAAAATTTTGTTTAACTAAACTAATATAAAATATTTTTTTCTTACATTTTATCATTGTTATATTTATTTTATAATTATCATAGACTAAATTATCATAGCTATTTATTAAAATATATATTTATATTTTATAAAAATATAAATTATAACAAATCCCCCTGCATTTTTTTTCTTTCAAACGAAAACACTCAAAACTTAATCAAACAAGTCTATCGCATGGTTCTTCGGTACATAGCTCCTTGCTTGTCCCGGTGAATACACTCCAGAACTAGAACTGGAGGCTCCTGCAGAATATGGAGGCCTGGGCTGGCTAGAACAGCGAGGGCAGCCAGGGTATCCACGCACTGGTTCCCTTCACGATGTACATGCTGAAGTTGCACCTCCTAATCTCTTTGAAGTAACCTGCGAGTACCTGTCAACAAAAAATTATTACCGTCAGGCTCTGTAGTGGAAGAGGATAGTAGATTCAGGACTTCTAAGGAGTCCACTTCGATCATGAGACGGCAATACCCTAGGGTTTAAGCCAGGGTGAGACTTGAGTGGACTACCCAGAGTTCTGCCGTAAGAGGCGAGCTGCTTCTTAGGTGATGTAGAAATCTCCCACACCACTGTCCATGCCAATCACGAATTAAACCGCCCGCAGCAGCTACAGACGATGCTTGCTTAACCGTGCCGTCGGTGTTGAGCTTTACCCAGTCCTCCGGAGGTTTGGACCACTCCACTGGACTACCCGCGGGGAATCCCTGAGTCGAAAAAACATAACTTTCCACTGCCCTCTCCCTAACAATCCATTCCACAAACTCTGTCACTGCTCTCATACCATCAACTGGCTAGAAAAAATTGACTTCAAAAAGACTTTTATTGCGCCAAGTCCAAAGCATCCAGCAGGCAACGCCAAAAAGCGTAGCCCAATCTCCGTGCAGGACCTGAGAGTGTGGCAAGAGATTGGATTGTACCCATCTTTCCTTGTCCTGTTGAAAAAATTCCGCATTGACCACCTCTGAGGGAAATTTTCTCCAGAATGCACGCACCCTCGGGCAGTCCCGAATGACGTGAAGAGTGGTCTCTTCCTGGCCACATATGTGACAACTGCTGTCCGTAGCGATATGATGCTTTACTCTTTGTTGATTAGTCATGAGTTTGTTCTTGGTCATTAACCAGAGGAATGATCGGATCCTCTGAGGCCCCGGCTATTCCAAATTAATTCCCAGGTAGTCGCAGCACTATCCAGGAAAGGCCCTTCGATTAACTCATAGGCAGAAGCCACTGTACCATGATCAGTTTGTGCCCATCCCATGGTATCTTCCACTGGATCCTCTGTATTGACGGTGATCGCTACAATATCCATGCAAACTGGGGGAGGGAGGTATTGCTGGAATAAATGCCACTTCCAGTTTCCATCCTCGTTCATTAGGTCCGCGACTTTAGCGTAGAGGATATGTTCTGGGAATAGCGTGGTTGCCACTGCCAGAGAGGACCCCACTCTTGCACCCAATTATCTAGCCAAAAAGAGATATGTCTTCCATTGCCTAGATGCCAACTGATACCTTGGCAAACGAAATGCCAAATTGCCGAGAGTCCCCTCCATTTCATTGCTCACACGGGATTGATCACAGTAATAACACATTTCGATCATCCTTCTCTCTTATTTACTAACAGAATGCCAACAGGAGATTGATCAAAGTACTAAAATATGCAAGTTGTCCTATCCGACTTATATTTAATAATGATAACATTTAAGGGGCGCTTGCTTCAAATTCAAATGAGATATTGATAATATGAATGAGAATAAATATAGTGAGAAATGAGAATGGATATAATTATTTTAATTATGATAGTTGGTTAGAACGAGTGAATGATTACTATTACCATTAATAATAGCTGGTTTGTTAAAAATATTGAAAAATAAAAATTTGTTAAGTTTTTTAGAAATAATGTTTAAAATTTTTGTTTTACATCAAATTTTAATATATTTTAATTAATTATATTTAATTGCTAAAAAGAGAAATATATATATAATTAGTTAATTATGTTGTAGTTATTTAATTAATTATATTATATGTTAGTTAATTAATTAATTAATTGTATTAAATATAATTGTTAAAAAGATTATTAAAAAAAAAAAGGAAGTGTGTGTCACGCTTGTGAAACCCTTCTCACAGGCGTGACAACAACTATCACATCCGTACACTTGCTTCTTTTACAAGAATAATTTTCATTTTGCTCATATTTAAAAGTATCCAGTAATCTTCAAAAGTAGGATATAAAAATAATATTTTTATAATAATATATAACCAAACACCAGTTTTTTATTCCTTATTTGTTAATAACTATTCAAACCCGTTGCCTCTTAATATTTTATGCTTTTGTCCATGGCAAGCGACAACTACTCTTTTGTAAGCTCTACATTCACTTGTACGGTAGTACCTGTGCGCATGTAGCCGGAGAGTATATTCACTTTCCATGTCTTGTGTTTGTAAACTTTGACCATAGAAAACCAGTTCTAATGATGATAAGCATGAACTGATTCCATTATTAAGTCTGAAATAACGTCTTCGTCATGAAAGGGTGGTTGAAGAATTCGTGGATTCAACAACCAAAATGAGCGGGCTGCAGGATTACAAGAAGAACCTCATTTACAGACTAGAGTAGAATGCTTTTTAGAGCCCATTATGTAACTCGATGGGCCTTGATTGCCTATGTCACAGGCTTCTTAATCATTCCACCTTTTCTTTGAAGTCCCAACAGTACATTTAAGAAAGATGAGGTTTTCACTACAGTAAGATATAGTTTTAGCAGAATTTCCCGTTAGTTTTGACTAATACGTGGAAATAACTACCAAATAAAATTTCACAACTAAAACTAATGATTCTTTATGAACATATACATTTAAAATTATAAGTGATATTTTCAATTATTACTACAGTTTATAGTTACTCAACATAACAATGACCTTTAGTGTCTACAAAATATTATATCAATTTTTAAATTATAATATATTATTGTCCATAAAAATAATAAGTTTTTGGAAACTTATCCATAAATTACGATTGGAAAATGAATAATAAATAACATAGGTTTTATTAGTTATAGAACTGGAAAGTTTTAGTGCTCATTTCACCAGCTTTTCAATTTACCTTTCTCTTTCACCCAAAAGTTTAAAAGCTTTGTTAAGTTTAGAATATTAATAGAAGATGGTATTCTAATCCTCTTTTTTTTTTTATCATGAAGTTATAAGAGTCAACACTTATCAATCAACTTTGATTGCAAAACTTTAAATATGACAAGATACCAACATCATCAAACATGAAATATTATTGTAATTTAACTCTAAGCTCACTAGTGTTGAAAAGTGCATCCATTTTATTAATATAATTTTGTAGTCTTGAGATTAATTTTAAGGCATTTTAAATAATTTATCTATGTTGATATGTCATTAAAATATTTTAGTTTTACCCTTTTCCTTTTTCACGAATATCATAGTCTTGGCGATTTCAATAAAGATCAATGAACTATTAATACTGCTAACGGGGCAAAGGATAGAGTTTGTTTATAACTCTCTCATTTCCAAATCCCGATCAACGAGGTCTCCAGGACCGTCTGTTGCGTGTTTTATGCTTTAGCTGTCTGAAATTATGAGTAATACATAACACATCAAAAGCCAAGTTTAGTTGGATAATTCTATTGCAAATATATGGGCTAAACAAAATTATTTGCCACATTGCAGCATCATTGTCGGAACCACTCCAATAACTCTTCCCAACATACCTAACACAATTGGGGTAGATCATATATATATAAGTGGAAATGAAAAGCACTTTAATTAGGCTCAGAGGTAAACAGAAACAGTGCCACTTAGCCGTATTGTAAGAGGATTCCCTATGATTGACATTATCTCGTGGAAGCCCACAAAAATCTCATCTAGGTTCGCTTTCTTCGTCAACCATATATAACTTCCCCACGGGGCAAGGGTAAGACCAACCTTATTTATCAATGGCACATCAACTGTATAAAACTGTCCTGTTAGAACAATTCCACGTGTTCTCCTTGTTGAAGGTTAGTGCCTCAAAACCATCCAGAACAATTCCTCCAAGTTCAGAGTGTTGATCAGAAAAAGCAAAAGGACATGGAAATATTTAACAGACTTGTGCAAATTATGCTTTCCTCTTTGGACCACCTAAACGATTAAACGAGAGGTTCTTTATATTCTAGATAAAAAGTAGAGTAAGCTGTAGTTTTCATCTAATCGTGCGTTTGGAAAGAATCATTAGATAGAGCCTTGTGGCTCTCCTGTGTTGATATCTGACTATATACACCGTGAGATAATGATCCTCCAAAATGGCAAGCTCTTTTGACCTTCTTAACATCAAGTCCTGTATATCACTTGTCTTCTCTTGCTTCTCTAACTAGCTCCATAGATTTAGTATAGCCCAGTTTAAACCATCATATAGGACTCCACGAGAAGCAAGATGTTTAGCTTTTCTGGGGTTAAACTTTTCTGGCTTCCACTTTCTTCCCTCAAATTATGCCAGCCTCATTATTGTAAAATTTGCTAAGAGATGAAATTACATATGATGATAATCATTCCAAAGTCCACTCTCTTCTGCCCTCTGTGTCTTCTCATTTCTTAACCTTATAATTATTGTTGCCATAAATGGCATGATTACATTGAAGGAGACATATAAACCAAAAAGTAATCTTGCTTTTGACAAAATTATATAATTTAATTTCTCATCCCTAACAACGACAATCAACACCCTCCAAAGCGCCACCCCGTGGAAGATGACACTGAAATTGTCATTAGTAAACTTCACGCCTTGACCAATAATTAATGTTGCTACTGTGTGCATGTTTTTCTGTGCAGTATTGTTGAACATTGAAATCAGGAGTCAACTGGTCATGAGTTGACTGGTATGGGGTTTATTATATTTGGCAACTGCAATTAGTTTGTCCTAAAGTGATGACAAAAAGGAGGGTCATATGGTGTATTATTTTTATATTAATGAAACCCAATATAAATTATTTTTTATATCTGATGAAACCCAAATCATTAGATATAAAAAATAATTTATAAATAGTTGCATTAATTTATACAAGTATAACCTTCAATTTTTCAATACTATATTTATTTGAGGAAACGTGGTTTTTTATTTGATTTTTTCTGTATAAAAATTTATTGATTGCTAAATGTTTGTATAATTTTCTATATGACATAATATTTAAAAATAAAAATTACATTAGTCTTAATTTTATTTATTTCTTAAATAAATTGTAATTATAAAATGATTATTATATTTATTCCCAGCACATATGCACTGTTACAAATAAATCAAACTTTAGACTTACAAATTATTGAGCCTTTATTGAACAATTAGCACTTGATATAAAATAATGTTTTAATGAATAAGTAAATTTGAATTCTAACATTTTAGATATTAGTTTATGTTTTCTTCACAATTATGTAAAAAATAATTTGCAAAATTAATTAATACCTCAGTATATTTTATATATGTGCAAACACAAAAATAAATACATTTTTATCTATATGCTTATATGAAAAAAGGAATCAAATATCATGATTGATTCTAATGCATGTAAAGTTTTGACATTTTATCTTGCCTATTTATACAATATGTATAGGCAATATTGAATATTTTTATATTTGTTTATAAAAATTTTAAAAAGAATTGGTCATTTTATTAATTCTTGTAATGATTAGCGCCTTTAAACAAAGAAATAGGGACATTTTTAAGCATGTCAAGCTACCCTTCTCATTTTGGTCTCGTTTTCGTGTCTCTCTATATCCTTCCTGTTTGTTCAATCGCTAGTGATTTTTTGGAGTTTTTTCCAAGTTTGAGGCACGATTAACTCATATAAAGACTAAAATTAGTGCTTGGAGAGTGATTCACTTTTCCTAGAGAGAGAATGTGATAGGAAAGAACGAATTCTCGCTTTTACTATTTGAATTTTAGTAATTAATCACTCTTTCGAAGTGTATTTAATTTAATAATAACAATTTGAGGAATTACTGAGATATTCTTTGATTTAAGAAGTTAGGTACGGATCCTAAAAAGAGATAATTAGGGAGTCTTAGGGATTTTCATTATTGAGTTGAATTAATGGTTGATACGGATTAGGAGAGAGCAATATCTGAATTAGAATATATATGTATGAATTTGAAAGAGAGCGTAAGAGAAATTTTCTTATCTTTCTTTCAATTTATGTTTCTTTGAGATGTGGTGTCATAGATTAATTTATTATTGCAAATGTTTAGAACTATTGAAGGATATCGTGGAACCTCTTATTCTGTGGGAAGAATTGACATAAAATTTCAGAGTGCCATATGAGTTGATGAGTACGCTTATATATCAGTAGTTAATGCATTTGTGGTAACAATTTTTAAAATGAGTTTACATATAATTATATGTGATCTTATATTAAGTTTTATTTAACTTGTGAAACTAACTTTTAAGAGAATGTGGCAAAAATGGGATTACTATGTTTAATTTTCAGTGAAAGCATTCTTTGAAATTATTTGTGATTTCTTTATTTGGTTTCAAAAAAAAACATTTTTAAAATTGAATTTTGGAATTAAAATATTGAAAGAAATTAATTATATACATTTTGGATTGAATTTAAATGAAAATTTCTAAGATTGTTAAATTTTATTTTTATAATTTCTGAAATTGATAAGTTGAATTGTATTTTACACCTTTATGAATTTAATGATGAAAGTATATTATTTGAATTATGATTTTTTTAATATAAAATTTTTATAAGATGGAGATGATAAAGGAAATTTAAATATTGAGTAGTTCATAATTCAAAAGTGATGAACCTAAATCTTGACCAATATAACTCTATATTGATTTAGATCTTCAATCAGAAATTGAGCATACAACCAAATTGACGGAAAATTGAGCAATGGATCAATTTTCATCGAGTTATTGGCTTTAATTGGTGATTTTTGGTTGTCTAACCAAGATATATTTCTCAATCAAGGACTGGTTAGGTATTGAATCAGGTGGATTTCTTACAAACTAGTTCCAAAAAGCTACAAATGATAATTGACGTTGCATGTTCTGGGATGATCCACCATCAGCTTTGAGGATATTATCAGCTATAAGTTGTATTATAGAGCTCTTAGGCACACAAAAGTTATCATGCATTATTAGTTATGTTAATTGATTTTTTCATTAACCAACCTTCAAGTCATATTTGTTGATTCGACCACACATAGTTGAAGACCCAGCAACCCATACAAGAAGAGCGCAAGAAACAAAAACTTGGCAATACATCTATTGTGACGCAATTACTGTTGTTAAATGTTGTTTAGGAGGTCTTAAGGGTTGGAATACTGCAGTCATCTTTCTGCGGCTTTTTGGTAACAACATGGAGTTGAATGTTCACGTGCTTAACATTATAAATACTCCGAAAATGTAGTAGTAATCATGGTATTGGGGAAAGCGATTGGCATTTATAATGTATTCATCTGATGAATCCTTGTCTGCCGCAAGGTCATGCGCATGGTCTTAGCCTTGGCTCCCTCAGATAAACACTTACAGCTTAAATGTATTTCCTTTCTTTCTTTTTGGTTCACTGTAATGACAGTTTGGTTTGATGTTCACTCCCGGGGAGGAAGTAAGAATGTTAAGTGGGATTTATTTTTAAAGCTGCTTAAGATCTAAATTCGCTTTCCTTTACTTCTTTTAACTAGTTTTTAAAGCACCTCATTTACATTACGTCAAATTTGACCAAATATGTAAATGTTCATTTTGCAAATAAAGGTGTTTTTATATAGATTCTGCAATGTCTATCAATCAACCATCAAATGCAACTTAATTGGATGAGGTAGCTACAAGCTAACAATCTTAACTTTAACAAAAAAGAATATTAGTAATAAGTTGTACAAAATGTGATAATAACATAACACAATTATCTATATATATATATGAAGTGGATTTGTCAGATGCCTATACATATATAGGTTTTTTTATGAATTTTATAGCCTAATTACTAACTATTTGGTTCTCCGAAACAATAATTCCAATCTCTCCCTTAAGAGTTGCAAATTCCTATCTCTACTCCCATTTTATTGTGACAATATTGGTACCACATATACTTGCACTAGTCATGTCTATCATTTTAAATTGAAGTACATTAAAATGGATGTGCATTTTGTTTACCGATTGGATGCTCAAGGTAAGTTGCATGTTGCTCATGTTTCCTTTAAAGATCAACTAGTCGATCTTGTCATCAAGGTTGTTTTGATGTCTTCCTTTTAACATAGTCAAAGCAAGCTATCAGTGCTTAATGGTATTACTTTCTTATGGGGACGTATTAAGAAAGATAAAGCTAAGTCTTTATTTGAATAAAGCAACTTATAATCTATTGTTCCAATTTATGTTATCATTTTATTGTAAATGAATCCTACTTTTCAGTAACTATACTTATATATATATATATATATATATATCAGATGTAAACTATAAATGATATGTTTTCTTTTCCAACTTATTACTCTTTATGATATTAGACCGAAATTGCGCTTTAACAATTCTACGATTCTTATAATAAATACTACTGACATAGTCAATGCACAAATAGGCACTTAAAATTCCCAAACTCTTAATGTAATCTCCTTGAATCTTACACAAAGTGTTCATTTTAAACTAAGTCCTGTCAATAATTATATAGCACGATGTGCTTAGGTTTCTGACCCTCTTCAAGGTTATAGCCCCATGGAATATATTGGAAGAACCAACCCAAAACCTCCAATAGTTCGAAAACGTAATAGTACCACTGTACCTAATCCTAAATTTCAATGTTGGCATCAATAAGATCAATTGATTCTTTATTAAATTATTACATCTTGTTCATTTCGTGTAAGGCAAAAGGGTCACTTTTGACTCTAAATTTTACAACAATCAACAATTTTAACCTTAAAATTCCAGAATGAACAATTATAACCCTAACATTTAGAAAATGTTAAATTTTGAACCCCACCCAAACCAAAAATTTAAACCCTTCTATTAGGTCTTTTTTTATTATTTTGTGGGACCTTGTGCCATGTCATTACTGAAGTGTTAAGGCAAGATCCACTTTTTAATAAAATATTGATAATTTATTTTATTTATAAGTGTGGGACCCACTTTTTATTTAACTTATTTATAAGTCTCCCTCTCCTTCCTCCTCCTCCTCCTTCTCTGGCAACTACTCTTTGTAATATTCTTCATTAAACATGTCATCGAGTGAGCTAAAAAATGGTCTCCTCCTAAAGGTTTCCTGTATGGTTATCAATGATGTTGGATCTTCAGCACCGATATATGAAAAAAAAACCATTATATTATTAGAGATATTATAAAAATTGAAATTCTCACATTATAATATAATGAAAGCTTTACGTATTATGTTTTGGATCAATAATCAGTTTAAGTTAATTCCACTTAGTCTTTAATAAGATTATATTGCTAATATTAGTATATAAAACTTTTAGAAACTTTATCGTCTTTACCAAGATATACAAACCAGAGTCACCAAGAAGAGAACTTAGGTTTAAAACAAAGCAATAGTAGATGGAAATGGAGTTCTGTAAGTTCAGTAAAGTTCACAAGTCAGGTATATGACTCCATCTGATTGAAATGGAAGGAGCCTTCGCTATTCTTATGGACCTCCACCTTGAACTTCTCTTCATTGCTTCCTCTCTTGACCTTAAGGAGCATATCAAATTTTTCCAAGTCATTCACCACTTGAGTATTACATTTTCAACATTCTTTAGAACAACCAAATCATAAAAAGATAATCAAGTATGAATGTAGTGACAGGAAGAGACAAAAAAGAGCACCCCATTTGTCCAATTTTATAGTATATGATCATAATTGAGCAAAGCTTATAGTGCTTGATGACATTGCTATCTTGCAGTAGTGTATTAAGTAAAATAAACTCAAATCTTTATGTAATTAGTTATGTGAAATAAAATAACTTATCCTCTGTTGTTTAAATTCCTCCAAAAATATATTACTAGCTAGCTAGTTAATGTCTCTACTTCCTAAAAGGTTATACGGAATATTTAATATTTTCTTTTATAAGACTTGATATAACCTTCTCAAATTAACAAGCTCTCTCAATTTATGCACGGTCCAAATGATGCTCATTAGGCTACTCTAAAATTTCTACTTCTGTATTTAAAAGGTATTATCTTTTATGGTTGATAAATGCTTAGCAGACTATTTTTTCAATCATATATTTATGATTGTTTATTTGAGTTTCTTTATTGTTTTTGATACTTAATTCGTTCTTGTTATGTTTTTACTTCTTAATTGCCTTTATATATCAAAAGGAGTGGAAATTAGGTGGAATCGAGGCAGAAAACTGAAGAATTAAAGCTGCTTTTGAAGGATATACCTATATTGGTAAGGTACTGCTCATATTGGTGTTATGCACAAATGTGTGAGTGGTCGTGTGTAAGTCCCTATAACCATATTTAAGTTGAAAGATGATGTTTCACCTAGGTTAAAGTTAGACACGATTGTGTAGTATTGGATATGGTCATGTCTATAGACTACGTAAGTTATTGGAGTTGTGTTTTCGCATAATTATGGAGTTTTAAAGTGAGATAAAGGGATATTGTCACTAGATATGACTATATGGGTGACTATCTCCAGTTTAAGAACCTTAATTTTGAAGTATAAAAGACTAATAAGAAGGGAAATTAAAGTAGTTCTAAAACTTAGAGTGGAAAAGAAGTGAAGATTGACTTAGATATCCGAATAGAAAGCATATTTCCATCAAAGATTCAATGGATTTTATTATATATATA
>JAOQMS010000180.1:35856321-35893165 GCA_027563885.1 Erythroxylum longipes
ATGCACCTTACAACATCAACACTTTAATTCCATAAATTCATGAATTAATCCTCCTAAACTTGACATAATAATTAACTTCAATTATAAAGATTTATCTAACAATACTACAAAATTTATTCAAATCATTCTTACTAAAATAAAAAAAATTCGGGCCCCAACTTATTATATGTATGTGATCTAGTGAAATCATCGATGATGGTTCACTCATTGAGTTCGCAAAACTAAAAATTGCAATGTGGTTTTTCAGGTACGAAATAGGAGACCTAGTTCTTAGACAAGACTAAAGGACCTTTTAGATTTTGTTATGGCTTAGAGGTCTGTCAGCTCGCTCCAAGAGTGTTGTGTCTTATTTTTTTGTTGCTTTTGTTAGAACCTGTATGAGGTTATGTAAGTAATTGTATAAAGGAAATAGTGTAAATTTGTGGATTAATGTAATGAATGGTTTTTAAAATTTTCTGACTTTTAAATGATGTTAGTTAATGCCATGTGTAAGTTGGAATTGTTTTGCTCTAACATACCATTATCATAGGTTATGTTCCTGAAAGTTTGGGTATGTACCCTATGGTAGTGGGATGTTGCATGTTATCTTATATCCTAGCAATACTTTAAAATTTTATAGTTTGTTTTCACCATATACCTCCTCCCACCATTTACTGTATATCTTTGTTGTTTCTTTATGTCTATCTTCTCACTGACGTTTAACGTTTAATTTAATGAAAGCTTTGTTTCTTTATACTTTTGAAATTATTACAAGAGTATTTTACTTTTTAGCAAGGGTAACTTTCATATCATTAGGCACATTGAAAATGTATAAGTGCTAAACTGGACTAGTTTCAGTTGTCATCGAAATTAGAGTTCAACATATCATTGTTTTATTCTAAATCGACTTTTACAAAATTTACCACTTAATATTACTAATGAAGGAATGTCGATATGGAGACTAGTTCCGGATGGCCCTAATTCATTCCGTTGGGAGGATGTGGCAAAATTGTCCCTACTGAGAAAAACAAAGTGAAGATGAAATCTCCACTTTATATACTAATTATCGTTTGTCTTCCATGGCCGATCTTCTGCTTTAAAGTATTTAGTATCATCTGAACAACGTCACTTTCCTTATTATGTACATGTCATTTCCTTTTATGAAGCTATTATATATATTCATATTTGATGCTTTATAATACATGTGGTTTAAAGCTTCCTTCAATCTCGAATATGGCATGTATGGCCATAAAGGCGGGAGTGATGACACAACAGTCCATAAAGGATTAGGGAAATCGGTTGATTTGGACAATTTGTCAATTCTGAAGACTTCGTCTGCTCATGCACGTATGCATGCCACTCCAATTTCAGTTCATTTAACAATTTACTAATATGACAATATCTAACTTCTATATTGATTATGTTTTAGGTACTAAATTTAGCGACTTATTTACTGCATCCTTTACAAATTTAGCTATAGCGGAAAAGCTGTTGCAAGGAGGTGTGAAACACCCTACACATGAGGGAACAACTGTTACTGTAACAATTAGTATGTTCGAACGTGCAAGGATCCTTCTGGGGAATCAGACATCGGGGACTCATTTATCTTTACCGACTCTCATGTTACTTGGAATCCAAATAAATAATTATATCATTGTCAGTTAGCAAGTCAATCAACTGAATTCACCTTTAAAGTTTATGTATTGTTGTATCTGCAATAATTTGTCAAACAACATATCTACTACTTAGGGGTCAAGTTGCATACTATTGAATGTAGATTGTTATTGTTTTAGTTCTATAAGTGTATGAATTGGGTAACTTCTAATTCAAAGTTCGTACTACTTCATATATCATATTATTATATTCATAGAATTATTTAAAATTTTAATTACTGATTTATGAATTGTTAGTAAATACTAATGATTAATTAATACTACTGTTTAACACTTAAAAATATGTTGTGAGTTTTTTTTAATAATATGTTGTAAACATTCAAAACAAATCTCCAATAAAACACATTTTAACTATGAAAGATTATAAAAGTGTTAGTTTAATAATTTATGAAAATGTCAATCATTTGGTGACGATTTCTAAAAATTGTCACCAAATGTACGCATTCAGCGACATTTTCTATAAATCGTCACTGAATGTGCAACATTTGGTGACGATTTCCAACAATTGTCGCTGAATGTGTGACATTTAGTGACAATGAAAACAAATCGTCACTGAATCTATAAGATTTTGCGAAGAAAGAAGACTTTAGTCACCAAATATTGAACTTTTGGTGACGCTTCATAATATCGTCGCAAAATATATAACCTTTAGTGGCAATTTAATGGATTCTTTGCCAAATGTTAAAAAAGTTATGGTAATGTTTTCAAACTTCGTCGCGATTGTATTATTTTGCGACGGATATCAGAAATCGTCACAGATTGTGCACGATTTGGCGACGAAGTTCCATGTACATCGCTAAAGGTTTTCCCTAATACGACGATTTGTGGTTTCGTCACTAAATAGTAAGTTTTAGTGACGAATACTTTTAAACATCGCAAAATGGTATCTTTTGGCGACAAATATGATTTCGTTGCCAAACAAATCGTCTGAAAAGGCTATCTCTGCAGTAGTGTTCACGTTAACTATCAAAAGTAAAAGAGGAATGCAATGTCCAAAGTTGAAAATCTGAATTGTGAGATTTTACATAAAACATCCAAACTTGAAGGAAAGGTGGCACACAAGGATGTAGTAGGGACAAAAGATGACACTTGGATCACGTACAAAACTTTTGATTCACTTCATTCTTTTTACGAGCATATAACCTACAATTCATATAATAATTTAATTAATCACAAATAACATCCCTTTATCTTGAAGGTCGTGTCAGAGGCTGATAAGCCGGAAAGAGTAATTTTAAGTTATAGCTTGTCTCATCGGTACGCACAAGCACCCCTGCCCGCCAAAACCATACTAGGATAAATAAAAAAAAAAAAATCCATTTGAAGCTTTGTATTCACAAAACTACAAGTGTCGCGATGGGATGAAGAAGAAGAAGAAAATCGGTGGGGTCCAAATTGGATAGCGGGACGGGGCCCACGGCCTCCACCCAATTTTTATGAGCTTAATGATCGTCGGGCTAGCACACGCCGGACCGTCAGCCGCCACGAACCACAATCCATCCCTAACATCATTCCGTTCTCGTGGGTCCCACATTCCACCACCGTAAAATTGAGGAAAGTAATAGTTATTTATTTATTTATTCTGCTGGCTTTTTGGCTGAGCTAAACTAAGTATTGGATAACATAAATCATTTTATGAATTTGGAGGAGTGTCACTATCTTGATGCATTGAGTCGGTTGGTGGGGTCCATGGTAGAGAAAGCTTTCTAAGAACTGAGAAAGCAAATTGTAATGAACAGACCAACCAACCAGAAGTCGCGTGCAGTTGCTGGCGACATCTTGGCTTGGGCAAATATTTAAGTATCTTAATTCTTAAATGCCACCAAACCTTAAAAACACTTTACAGAATTACTCCAAATTAATATTTTCACTTTTCAAGGAATAATTAGCTTATTGTGTTTTAAATTAATTTGTTGCGACTTTGTGCTTGGTAGTCCCGGGTGCTACGAATTAGGTGGACGCAATTAAACCCGTCTCAATGCATTTTAATTAAATATCGTGGAATTGAAAAACAAAATTCTGATTCTCCATCCTTATAGATGCTTGCGAATTCTTATCCATTCAATTCTGAACCTTTGATGGATGAACAAAACGCACCTAATGTAGATTTTAGTTGTTCCCAAATAGTTTGGTATTGAACAAATATTAATCGTCAAGCATCTTAGAAGACTAATCATTACAAGTTTATGAAGAGAATCATCATTATTCCGATCGTCTTCACCACGCGGGGTAGAATGAAGCGGACAAATACACTACACTCTTGGGAAATGGAACCTATAGAGAGGGTTGGAGTAATGGTAAGGCAACCAATATAGCGGCCGAGAAGAAGTGCTCTACTGTCACTCGTAAAAATATCACATATCTAAAATTATATCAAGACAATGTCTCTCCTGCCCCTTTCCGTTTTCTGTTTGTAACCTAGTAAAATAGAAATAAATAATTATACTTTCTCTTCACCTTAAACTTAAAGGTACTTTTCGATGTTTTCAAAACATTAAAACTTATGTTGCTTTCATGTTGTAATTTAAATAAGAATAAATTATTCTTTCAAATTTTTATTCTTTTTCCATAAACTTTAACACAATTTCTTTAACTTGAAATCATAAAATAATCTATATAGATGGAAACTTGTATTGATTTTATCCAGTCATTTAAATTCTTTATATATAAGTACTCTTTTGAAATTTGATAACAAGGAATATAAAAATCCATTAAATTGGGTACTCCAGGTGTTAACTTTATTACTTACAAACGGAAGAAATTAAGATATACTAGAAAATTTTCAATAAATTAAATACTTATGATCATGTTTACTAACTAGAATCACATGGTGTTGTTTAAGTAGACACAAATGCTACATTAATATGATGCTGTTATATTTTCACCGTAATTGGCAATTCCTTTAGATAGCTAGCCTCTTACATGATAGCTACAGTTATTAAAAGTACTGGAATCCAAACAAATATCAAAATAAATCAAGGGTTTCTTAAATAATTATATCACTTCAAATGAAGATGAACTCAACTTTAAAAATAGGAAGTAAATTTAACATTTAATCACTAATTTGATTATGTTAATTTTTAAAGTGAGATTACCAGCACCGTCCTTTCGTCTTTCACTCTAATTTTTGTGACCCAGAAGTAGTTCCCATCTAGTTATTGGCATTATTTTAGGCGAGGAGAGTCTTAAAAGTTTCATCCCTTATGAAATTAAAAATAAAATATGTTTCTAAAAATAATAATAATAAGCTCAACAGTAACACTGTCTTCACCATTGGCTTATCTACTCACATCATAAGCTCCTCTTTCCCTCAACCTTAAGAACTAAAGCTGAACATACTCTTTCTAGTCTTTATCAGTTGCTGGTGGAGGTTGACACCTCTCTCTCTCTCTTTCTCTATCTCTCTGAAACCATATAATAGAAAGGTTTGTGCCATTATCTATGTCCCTTTTAGCTATACAAAGCTTTTGCAGCAATCAAACTTCCACTTAAAGCATAAAAGAGAAAAAAGAAAAGATATTCTTTATTAGGGCATTTGTGTTGTGTTGTGTTTCGCTTCGTCCGCTTGCTTATTTAGCCGTACCTCGTCTCTTTTTCCCCATTCCCTGAACCCGTCCTTGTCCCCCTCGCTATCTCTCTCAACCCTTACTTCTATTCAACTTTCATCTTTTTCCGTTCCTCGGGATCTGATCTCTCATCTATCTTTCTCGCTTTTGCTCTCTTTGGACAATTACTAGACATTCCCTTGACCTTGACAAAGTACAGCAGCTGAGGGGTGAAGCATTTGGAGTTCAATTCCCGAGGATCACTTTTATCTTTCCGATTTGTTTCTCTTTTCTTTCCTTATCTTTCTGTGTGTTGAGAATTTTTGTCTGATTCAGTCGCAAAAGTTGAAAAGAGGGTTGGCGATAAAAAGCTGGCTAGCTTAAAGTGTATCCTTTACTCTTGCTATAAACTGATTGGTGGACGAAGTTGGGATTCATATTCTTTCAGATCTAAGAAGGTTCTTTATCACTCGGTTTAGGGTAAACTCATCAAGGTTGTATACCACTATCAACTCTTTCTTATTCTACTTCATCTTCTTTACTTCTTTTCCTTGTTCTTTTCTTTATTTCACATATAGTTTGCTTGTCTTCAATTATTTACACTGTCATCACTCCTTACTAGTCGCGATCGACTCAACTGTTGCTCTCTATAGTTCCAAACTGTATTCTCATGGATTTAGATCATTGTATGTATTGCAAAAATGCTATGCATCTCATAGACGTTGTTTCTTTGTTTTTTTTCAAAAGTCACATATTATCCTCTTTTAATTTATTTGTTTGATGATCTTTGTGACCAAAAAGTTTTGAGTGTACTTGGTATTGTCTTCATATCTTTAAATAGATCTCACCTTGTAGTAGATCGATCTTTAACACTTATTGAATAGCCATTCTGTCTGATTTGCTTAGTAAAAGGAAAAAGAAAAAAAGAACCGTGGTTGAGATTCTGAATATATAGTCGATTTCTTTTGTACTTCCATATCCTTCGCTTGTATTCCGAGCTCTAAACTTCTAAGAATGCATGATATGTGCTGTGTACTGTGACTTTGTAGATAAATTTATGCATATTCGTTATCTATTTTTTCTTTCCTTTTCTCTTTCTCAGTGGAGAAAATCGAGGATTAAGTAGTTGATTACCATTGAAACGTTGATCTAAAATGTTATTTATTTTATTTAAGATAATTGGATGAATGGAGATTTGAATACATATAAAGGTGATACTGAATTTTTAATTTGCTTGCTGCCCGAATCATTATTGCAATTTACTACAATTATGTATTTCTATATTAATTTATACTTCTATCTTTCTTATGTATGTTCCATCTTTTATTTCCTTCTTTTTGAGTGGAAAAGCACTTCTTCTCGAGTAAACTTCATTTCTATATTATTCCTTTTATTTTCATTTTAAGTGATAAATAATTTAGTCTCTCATAAAATAACATTGCATTTCTCGACTATTATTAATGGGGAGTTCTTAGAATATATACTAGTCATGCATTGGCTCAATATCTTACAGTACTTTCTTCTCAACAAGCAGACCAGCTCATTCCAGATTCTTTTGTAGAGCATGTCCTCTGGCTAACAAAACAAATGTAGAGTTTGCATATGTAGGCCCTTTATTTCTTCTTTTCCATAATATATATTCTATATTGGCAACTTCAATTAACTATAAGGTGGATTTAAATACTTAGAGGAATACCTGCCAATTTGAGCATTGAAATCTTCAGAGAAGGTTTCTTGTTCATAGGCTGCAGTCATTCAAGGACAAATGATTTTACCAATCAAAAGAGGGACATGGTGTTCTTTCTTTGTGTAGCCCTAGTGGCAAGCTTGAATTAAAGTGGAGGTTTTGGCCTACTTACGCTGACAGGCTTTCTTGATTCCGTGACTGATTTTTATTGTGTTATAAAACTAAAGGTTTGGCCTTGAATCCTAATGCCCTTTAACAGCCAGCTTAAGTAGATATCACTGATTTCTTTATTATTACCTAGCTTAATGAAAAGAAAATCTGGCTAACGTTCTTTTAATGTTGGCCAATTTAGAACTATCACAATTAATAGTGTCGTAAATTGTAATTTAAATTATGATATATGAACATATTGATGGTTTTATTTTGAACTAATTCAACTTAGTTTTGTTAAGCACCTTCCATTTTACTTATATTGATATGGAAATAGCAAGTGTAGGTCTCAGCTATGTTATACTAAATATATCTTTCACGAAACAATGGTAACTAGTCCTATGGCATTAACAGCATTGCCACAAGTCTTTTACTAAAATTAAAAAAATGAGATTTGGATTATTTTGTTTAAATATTATGTAAAATGTGTGTTTTATTTGTGAAGCATACATAGGTGGATTAATTGGGATTGTAATACGTGGTGATCATGCCTTAAACTACACTTCACCCTTCTATACTTTCAATCAATAATGTAATATGACTGTGTTTGATTTTCTTTGCTAACGATATCCGTGGAGTTTTACACCTTAAAATTTGCATAATTAAAACTCTACACGGATACTTTGCATATTTTTCCAACATTTAGGATTTGGAGTCGCTTCTGATTACACACTTCTTTGCAAACGAACTCTGATTCAATGCCTCTCCATTAATCATAAGGTGAAATCAAAAGTTCAAGTGTAAAAATTAATAACTGGTAAGATTGAAGATTTAGTGATTGGTAATGTTAACGTTCTTCCGATCGTTGTTCTATCCATGTGCATTTCTGAGACATATACCAAATTTTTTGGCCTTCTCTTGATCGACGCTCGCAAGATAGGATGGTCCTGACAGCAACATTTTGACTGCAGGTTTCGAGCTACAGAACGGACATGAGTAGCTTTTCGCATGTTCCACCAGGCTTCAGATTCCATCCGACAGATGAAGAACTTGTGGATTACTACCTAAGGAAAAAAGTTGCTTCAAAACGGATTGATCTGAATGTCATAAAAGACGTTGATCTTTATAAAATTGAGCCATGGGATCTTCAAGGTATATCTTCCAATAAATTTATGAGAACTTTAGTTATCTTCCTGCGGATCGCAGTATCTAATTGTTGGGTTCCATCTATCTTGTATATTGATCTTCTTCCATTGCTTCGTTAGCGCTATGTAAAATAGGTACAGAAGAGCAGAGTGAGTGGTATTTCTTCAGCCATAAAGATAAGAAATACCCGACTGGAACTCGAACTAATAGAGCAACAAAAGCTGGATTTTGGAAAGCTACAGGTAGAGACAAGGCTATCTACTGTAGGCATAGCTTGGTTGGCATGAGAAAGACGCTAGTCTTTTACAAAGGACGAGCTCCAAATGGACAAAAGTCTGATTGGATCATGCATGAATATCGACTAGAAACGAACGAAAATGGACCGCCTCAGGTAAGTACTTTAATTAAACCATTTTGGTGCGGTTACAATTACCAGACTATTCCGTGTTTCTATTGTTTCTGTTTTAATCATTTACAATATCTACTGTTTAGCTATGTAATACATATCGCCATAATAATGAGCATTTAACAAATCAATAAACTTCCTATATATTATCTTCTAAGATTTAATTTAGTTTAATTATAAAAGACACACACATATATATATATAAACAAAATAAAAGACATCATCATCTACAAGTGATTAGAGTGCAATAAATGCAGTCTGGTTGTAGCGATATTCTCAGTATACACCAAATGATATGGTTTCTCGAAGTTGGGGAGAGATTCAAAACACTCAAAATTCTTAAAGCTGACAAGTAGATTAATTTCCTAACTACTGCATCTTGAACAGATAAGGATCTACTCTACTCCAAGATTGTCCCCTAACTACTGCCTCTTTTCTTTACAAAATCTGATTTGTACCAGTCATGTAAATCATACTTCTAGCTGGATACAACATGTAAATATGTGTATAAGTACACACAGTAACTTATCAATGCAATACACGATTCATTCGTTACTAAATTAATTTTCTACAAAAAGCTACGTAAGATGGTTTCATTAATATGTTATAATTTGCAATAGGAAAAACAGAGGTAGGCATGGTGATCTTCATAGCTATCATGGACATGTATATCACAAAGATTACTTGTTGATGTGCATGGTAGTTTAGTCTATATTAGTTATGATGGTCATGAAACTCACTAAATGGATGTTCACTTGATTGTTCCTGTACAATTAGTACAGCCATTGCGTTTGTTTCTTTAATATTTTATTTATTTTTGAACACATTTTGTAAAATAAAACTTATATTTCTTTCTTCCTTCTCATTTTTTATGCTCTACTTTTTAATGTCATCCTCCTATCTTTTCATTAACAAGTTTTTCATCATAGCAGTTATAATAAAACACGTATCTCAACCTTCATTACTTTTACATTGCAAAAGCATCCAAGCCACCCATATGCAAAAAGAACAAACAAAATTTTTGAGGATAAGATTAGTATCTCTAATATGGAAAATTGGGATTGAAACAGGAAGAAGGATGGGTGGTGTGTAGGGTGTTCAAGAAGCGAGTGCCAACGTTGCAGAAAGTTGGGGAGTATGACTCACCATGTTGGTATGATGATCAGGTTTCAATATTCATGGCCGAAAACGAATCTCCAAAGCAATTTAGCTCCCAACCTTACTCATCAGATCATCAGAATTATCCCTGCAAGCAAGAGACTGAAATTCAGTACACTATGCCTCATTATGAGCCTTTTATTCAGCTTCCTCAGTTGGAAAGCCCTAAAGTTCCACAGCCAGGTGCAAGTCCAAATTACAGTTCATTAGCTCGATTAATCTACAACACAACCAATGGAAGCAACTTTCAGTCCTCTACAGTTACACAGGACGAGCCATTGGAACAAGGCCATCAACAAAACATGAACTCAATTTACAACAGCAACGGCAACCAAACTGTGGGCCAAGTCACTGATTGGCGGGTACTTGACAAGTTTGTTGCTTCTCAACTTAGTCATGAGGATGCTTCTGAGGAGCACAGTTACAGCAATGCAGCTACTTTTCATGTCACTGAGGAGATAGATTTACTTGCCAACAAATCTAGAAGGCCTGAAATGGTGCAAGGATATGCCTCAACATCAGCATCTAGTTACCAAATGGATATATGGAAGTAAGAGCATATAACATATATAATAACTACTCTAGATGATGCATACTGATCATAGAAACGACAGTTTATAAGAAAGCAAAAGAAGCCTTGATCCAAGTTGTTGTAAATAATTAAAAGGATGTTGTTTTAGATATCAGACTAAAAAAAAAATGTCCATCATGTCGATGAATACTAATTACACGTACTGGTTGGGGTAGAGATGCAAACATAAATAACTTACTACTTCAGGTGGACGATAACGCTGAGCTTTGTTGGAGATGACTTATCTATTTCATTTTAAAGTTAAACTTGAACTGTCTGTTCTTCTCAATCAGCAGTTGAGGGATGTTATTGACTTGTAAACTTTTCCTTCAGAAACATGTGAATGTTCAAGATAGAAAAGCTTTGGTCTGTATGTTTACTCAGTCAAGTTTTGCAACAATATTAAATCATTAGTATTTCTTTGTTCTTATTAGCATTGCAGATATTTTCTCATCTTTATTTGTTCTCTGATCTGTTTGTCCTCCGCAAATAAGTACGATCGCTGATAATTGATGCTAAACATATCAAGGATACGCCGTGACTATGTTAGAAACTATCTAATTTGAGAAATACATGGTGCTCAATAATATAGTAGTAATATATTACCGTATACTCATTTGAGAAGTAATAGATTGATGAGTAATCAGATGGTTTTGTCGTCACTAAATAACAGTTCATTACTATAATTACGGCTAAAATTATGGTCGCAGATATTCAAAGATATATTGATCGTAAATACTGTAATTGTGTTCATATGGAACCCTGATGCCTATAATATTCCACATTCAGAATGTTACTTTCAATCCTTAGCAATTAATGCGATCGATCTTACAAAAAATATTGGCATGCATGACATATATACGTGGTTAATTATATGGATTATTAAATTTTTTGTACCTTCGTAGTAAGTAGCTGGCTAGCAATGTGAAAAGCTCTTTTGAAGCTGTAACTTCCTATTGGCAGAGCAAATAATGACAGTACTTAGATACTCGAAAACAGAAATAGCCTGAACGAGAAGCACTTGTAGTATATTAATATTGACGGCCTCCACATCTCGAAGCTTAAGAATGTCACCTTTGTGATTGCCTACAAAGCCTTCAAGAAAGGTTTCAATAGTATTATTAATTTGCGCACGCTATTAGATTTCATGGATATAAATTCAAACAATGGTCAAAGCGTTGAAGCTGATGTAGTTCAAGAAAAGGAAACATTAATCTAATTTCGTAAAGCTATTGTTAGTGTCCCAGCTACCAAAACATCTGCTAGATCAGATGCAATTATCTTTCAATTGCCTGCAATAATCCAACTAAGCTTTATTTCATATGACCTATCCCTTCGTAGATTAACCTTTTCATTTCCTATAGGAGGCTTCTGTTTAGGTTTTCTCTTTGATCTTCCAATTTTTTATTCTTATACTACTCGAAACAAGGAATCCAGTCTTATCATCTTTAGCAGGAATTGGTTTGGTAGTCAACAAAAATTATTGTAGTCACAACTGATTTTTTAATAATGGTGCTTAAATGCATCAATAGCATCAAACCAAAATTTATAACTGAGAAGATGTCAATTCAAGAGATGAGATTGTTTGGTATCAATGGACAAAAATTTAATTCAAAAAGTAGTAGCTTGTTTAGTTATCTTCCTCCCTAAACTCAAAGCTTAGGAGCTAGATATTGTAATACTTACCTGAATGAGAGGACAATAAAGTCAAAGTTCAGCTGAAGCTTATCTACAAACATAAGATATTCGACGCCTGATGGAGGAGAGGCCAGGTTATTCGATTCTTCTTCAAGAAATCAACAGCAGATTCCAGTAGTTCTTGAGGATGGTGTTAGTAGCAACGTAGGAAACTTCATATGCGTACTGTAGCAACTGACCGTTCTAGAGTATAAATAATAAATATGCCATTTGGCATGCGTCACTCTCTCACGTACCATTAAAATCTCAGGTCCGGCAGCACGCAAGGGTTAGCCAAGGACGAAGAATCCAGGATCCATTGTGTGCATTCAATGTATTACCATGGGTTTTAAATATGCGAAGCATGGAATCAACTTTACTTCTGTCATAATTAGTAAGAAAAATAACAGGAAAGAGTTCAGCTGTAATTGACTTCAGTCCAAGTAAGAGGTGGTCTCTTGGTTTGAAGTCAAGCATAAAAATAACTTTAAAAGCAATGAAAATTTTACCATCGACAAAATGAGTGGGCGTGCTTTCACAGACTCATCATGCATCCATCTACTGGCTGGCCAAACTGAAGGGGGAAAAAGTAGAAAAGAAAACTTGGGAAAGAAGTGAATGCTTGGTTTTGACTAAGTTCGACATTAAGGCCTTGCCTTTCTCATTAGGGTTTTATGCTCCTGGATTCTATCCATCCTCGTAACTTGTAAGCCTTTTTCTGATGCATCACTAATGAGAAAAAGAAGCACAGACCAGGTTCATACCAGAACAGAGAATGCAAACTTTTCTTGCATTGCAAAGCCCTAAACAAGCAAGCCATGCGCATTGATGCCGTCTGTAATGGATGTTGAATGAATAATTAGGGTTTGCGATTAAATATGTTGTGTGCTGACTAACTAAGAATACTGCAATCATTTGCCTCGTGAAAATAAGACAGCCGCATATGAGGCAGCATTATTAGCATGTCTCGTTTGGTCACCCAATCCCCAAAATTCCACGGTTCCCGGAGCCGGGAATTTCCTTTGGACTGACTGCCCGTGACATTAAACAACGGTCGACATTAACCAATTAATTCATGTTCCATGTCAACACAGTCTATATTATTATGCCATCGGGACCACTTTTTTTCATGTGCTTTGACCCTGATATAATGAACACATTGAGCAAGCCGAGAAAAGACCGGACAACATATTGAACTTGTCTTTCTTTGAGTACTATTTTCTCCATTGAACTTGTCTTTCTTTGAGTACTATTTTCTCCAATCTCTTATAGTTTATTTCATCTGAGATATCCATCACAATGAAAAAATTGATAACCGTTTAAAATTTGCAGTTAGAACATGTAGCTTTAGCAGTCATTCATCATAAGCATAGTCTAAATTATCAGAAATTAAGGGATGCTAATTAGTCTCTTTCTCATATCTAAGAGAATGAGAAAGGGTAAGGGAACTTTTATAAAGGCATTATAAGCTCAATTGCCTAGGCCTTGGGCAGAGACCTCCAACCAAACCAGAAAATTAATATGGTCAGTGGGGGCAATATTTTTATATATTTATACCAAAATTATTTTTTTAAAATAAAAAATTTGATGAAAAATTTGGACAAGTCATATTTTTGCCCATGGCTTCGACATTATTAGTGCACACAACAAAATAAGTTGACTAAGCATAGATATCGAGTATGTGTCGATGTCATGTAGTTTGCGATTAATATGAGATACACAGCTTGAATATGTCTACAAATCCCAAGGCGGCTATCTGTCAAATTTTGTCCAAAATAAAGGTAAGAGTACTTCAATGCGTCGTGAAAATTTAGATGTTAGCAAGGCATGCATGACTATAAAGGATTAAAAATGACAGGAGGACTGGAGGATAGAATATTGCCAGTGTAAGAGGGCAGATTCCCTGATTGGCAATGCTTGGGGGACAGCCACAAAGGAGACAAGCATATTCTAAACTTTTTCATTGAGGTTGCATTCATTTTAGTTTATTGGTTGTGTTTGTTGGTCCACATCCCAAAGGTGAAAAGTAAAGTGCAAGCTAAGCTGATTGATTTCTTTAATATTTGGTCGATGCTTGACTTAAGGGTTGAGATAGATCTGGTGGCTAGTACATTTTCTGCAATGATGGTTATTTCTTGTACTTGATCTAGCCTCAAATAGGTTCGTAGTTGCTATAGCCTCTATATGTGGATCTATTTTTGTTTTTTGTTTTGATGTTCGTCTAATTTCCTAATAACAGTGCTTGTAATTACACTGAAAAAATAAATGCAATTGTAACAAATTCATGGTCTATCTTCAGGCCTAGCTTAAAAATAAAGGAAACTGCAAAAAAAAAATAAAATGTAATTTTTATTTCTCCATAAATCCATTCATGCCTAGCTTGATCAGTTTGAAATATTGTCATCAAACCATAAGTAACAAGCGAAAAACTTTATTATAGTTGTTGACATGCCTAAATGATGTTTTAACATCATGTCATATGGTTTATTAAAACTAAAGATAATGTTTCAATTTTACATTCGATATGTGATATTTTAATGAAATCATATTATTAGAAAATTTATCAATTTATTCACTTTCTTAATGGAATTTAATCAATGAAAACTGATACGTATGGATCAAACTAGGCTGCTATATGAGAAATTGATCAATGATCTGGTAGCTTGTTACTAATTTATTATAATTAACGACTGAAGAGCGGGAGCCGCTCGCGGTTGTTGTTAGGGTGGCTAGCAAAAGTTTCCTAGCCGCTATAATTTTATTGATACAGTAACATACAGTTGGACATAACTCATAACTAACTAATATGCTAGATTCTATCGAGTGTTCCACCGACTTGCCCATGCCACCCAGCATAATGTAGGGGTGATGTGAAAGGAATAATGTTTAGGATGCAACAATTTGAGAACAGCAAGCATGCTTAATAATTGCATACGTTTTGTTGCATGGTCCACATGCCATGCCTTATTGTCTTCTCAACCTCTTGTTCAGATTGGTGGAGTTGATGCTTTTAAAAGATGAAGTCCAAATGTAAGATTAACAATTTTATTATATCATGAGTAAGAGACTGAAGTTGGATATATTTGGACCTGTTGTCAAATTGTGCATATGATCAAATTATTGTTCTAAAAGATATTAAACAAGTCGATTTTTGCGTGGAGTTGAAGATGGAATAAGTAAAATATTGAAATCGAAGAATGCAATATTAGCTCAGTTTTAACGAATGAAACAACACTTGCAAGGCACTGTTGTCATGGTGACTTGGATAAATTTAAGTACATTGAAAAACCATAAGGGGAAGATAGATTCGCAAACCGTCCGATTTTAAGTGTTCGTCTCTGGTACAAATAAAAACAAAAATCAATCAAAAGAAAAATAACAGAAATTTGGTAACGTAGTTCGGCATTCCTTGCCTACGTCTGTTGGGCCCTTACCCAGATTAATTCTTTTACTGAAGTACAGTAGATTTATCCAAGGCTTTACTAAGCTGACAGCACTCAACCCTTGACACTATCAATCTCACTTCCCGTAAAAGATTTTCACTCCCAATAACAGGACCGACTTGTGTTAACCTCATCAGAGGATTTTTCTAAACAATCTTATAACTAAAAAATACTAAATAAATGACTCAAGTGATTAAATAAAATTTCACATAAATAAAAACTCTTGAGAAAGAGACAAAGAATAACTTCCCAAATTTTTCTATACTTCACTGCTGCATGATTGATTCACACAAGAGCCAAAGATCAATTACAACTACACCAACAAAATCATCAACGAAGCTTTAGTTGAAGAGCCACCCACACATGTGTAAAACCATCAGCCGTGTGTTATACCAACATTTAAAATCAACATTGAAGCCAACAACAAAACATGTACTGCACTAGCACTCACACACACCACAAACACTAATCAGTTGTAGTTCAACTCTAATCACTACCCCTCAAAATTAATTCACCAACATCTTATGCCTTTTCCCTAATAAGATAGATGCAGCTTCTTGACTTTTTATTCACCTGCTACACTACACATACACTACGCACTCACATAATCAAGGGACTCATGCTACACACCCAAAAGATAAAAAACTCAACCCACCAAGATGCTCATGCTCTCACTGCACCCCTATCAGTCGTAGGTGTAATTCCTTTTAACTCCCACAACAACAACGCAGGTCTAATTCCTTTTTAACTCACACATAGTCATAGGTTATTTTATTTTGCACACTAAAAGCTCACTATCGTATATTCTCCATAAGGTCACTTAATTCATAAACATAAACATACGGCTATATCCCTTTAGCCTCTTCTTTTACGTAAATCTCTAGTCAAGATAGAGTTCTATCACATCTAAAATATTATCCAAGATAGCCATTTTATTTTTGAATCCAAGTCAAACAAAGATACATGATTAGCTATCATCATCCAATTAATATCTTATAGATCTAATTAATAATAAATATGCCAAAACAAAATTAGAAGATATATACCATATATCCAACATATATCATGCCATATTAACTTTTAAATAGTTAAACTCATTTGTTCCTGACTTATTCAAGCACTAAGTACTAAAAATAAGAGCTACATCTTAACTCTGAAGTAAGATACTAATCATGTTCCAAAGAGTAAGATAAATAGTTCAACAAATTTTATGGTGTGTATTCTTCACTTAACACTAGTCATTTATAACTTAATCAAACGTTAGCGAACTAAGTTCAGCCATTAGTTTCAATTTTCTAAATTAGGAGCCATAATTATGATTGCATTTGGATTCGTTACTGTAAATTTTCATAATTGCACTTACATTACTCACTTGCATCATTTTGTAATTATTTTACTGTCACACCATAATCTTTAATTCAAAATTTAAATATTAATTAAAATTATTCATTTGTAGCTTATTTATTATACTTTTATTCGTATTATAACAACATAATTGTAAGACCTTTAATTTTTCTTATTTCAATTGTATATTTCTTAATTTTTATGATAGTTTATTTTAGCATGAATTGATAATTGTATCACATTTTAAGAGATTGGTTAGATTATTGAGTTTGTATAATCATTTTGACGATGTAAAATATGGCCAAATTGAACTTAAATAGGAAACTATGATAAAGAGGCATGTCAATCCAATATATTGTCAAAATTGAGTGTTATTTGATGTTTTATGCATTAATTTTGATAGAAACATTAGGTTGAAATGACTTAAGAAGTAGTAGAAAGCTAATAGAAATGTCCTAATTTCATAAGAAGATATCATGAGCTGTTATTGAACTCAAATAAGGACATTTAATGAAGAGTGTAGGTTTACGTTGTTATCAATATCGGATATTGTTTGATATTTTAATTATAACTTTAATAGAAATATTATATTGAAATGCTTTAAGAGGGTATAAAAGGATAAAAGAATTCTCTATAACTTTTTAAAGGCATTTAGTACCTATATGAACTTTTTGGTCAAACAATATACTACATAATTAGATTACTGTTTGGCATCATGAAGCACTAATCGATCAATGCCTCATACTCATTGGTCAATATGTTCAAAATTTATTTTTTAAAAATTTTAACGATAATATTTGACACTTCTACACAAAATAAAAGGGAAAAGCAATATAAAAACATTCTTAACAAACAGAAAGTGATTTTAGGGAGATTACAACTATTTAGAGGATATCTTGAGAATGTTCAAAAGAATTTCTAATGTACCTTTCATATGAAAGATGGTAGTATATACTAATTAGGACTTTCTAGGAATATTATTTAATTAATTATGCATATTAAATGTCTTACTGGGTTTTAATTAACTGTTTACAACTTTTAATTTTTGCTTTTGAATGGATCGGTGAAAAACCTTAATTCAAGATATTTGACAAAGTTAAATTTTTGTATTTGTTAATCCTTATGGTTGAACTCATGTAACTTGTGTATATTTTTTTATGATTTTTGTTTATATATAGATTAATAAGTATGATACTTATGATTTGTGGATGTATTTATATAGTTAGGTCACTACAACAAAGAAGACAATTGGCTATAAAAAATTATAGCCAATTGTTTGAAAAACGTTGATAGTTATTTGTAACGTTTTGGTTTCTTCGCATAAAGCATCACCAATTTCCTGTAGTTGAATATTATAGGTGAGGTTTCCAAAAATTGTAGTAAAAAAGCATTAGCTAAAAAAAAATTTTATTGCTACACTACGACAAAAAGTGCTTTAGGCAACAACATGTTTACAACAGTTTAAAAATGTGTTGCTAAAAATTAATATAGGGTAACAATTTTTAAAGTGTTGCCTTTAATAATATTTAAAAACAACGAAAATATTAATTTATTGTTACATATGATAAAAGGCAACAAAATTTTAAAAATGTTGCAACAAAGTCTTATGTATACAACACATGGAATTGATACCACAGTTGCAATTATCTATTTATTAAAGGGTATTTACTAATGTTATATATTTATTTATATAGTTACTCCTAATATAAATCTAAAATATATAATTTCTCTATTTACTAATGAGTATTTAAAATATGTCTAAGAAAATTAAAATACCCTCTAATTTTATTTAGTAAAATTAAAGCACATGATACAGTTCCTCTAAAATACAAAAAAGTACTATAATATATACATATATAAAAATCATTTTATTTAATTCCTCAACCTTTTGAAGATAAAACCTATCCTTTTTTTTGAAAAAATAAAAATTGATTGTATTAAATATTAGTGAAGGACAGTACATTTGTATGTAGTGAGCTTACTCCCTTACATCAAAAGTGTGCAAAACGACAACACAATGAGAAAATAAAGCAAGAACACTCAAACGATGCAAGGAACCAAACAGAAAGCTCAGACGATAGTGTATCAAGAGGACAGTCAGAAAAGCTTTTAGTTAAGGGCTTATACTTCGAATGGCTATTGATATGTTATTAACAGCATCGAAGCTTCATTCTTCTTTATTCTCTCTTATCTTTGCTTTGGTTCAGCAATCTCTGTATCTCATTAGAGAAAAATGTTCTCCTAATTGATAGTTGTGATTTGCATTATGTTTTAGGGTTTAATTTGTTATGTATTAAGTGTTAATTTAAGGGTTTAGTGTGTGTCTAGGTTTTAATTGTGTTACTTTAAGTGTTTAAGTGTTTTTATGGGTTAGTATAAGTCTTTGAGCTTAAATGTTATGTTTTTGAGGTCCTTTGACGTGTTTGTTAATACTTTAGGATAAACAGCGAAGAACAGAAAAGTTTCGAAGAGTTTCAGTACAAAACCATGGCCCACGATCATAGCACAACAGGCCACGATTGTGATAGAAAGAGGAGAGCCAACAGGACCCAGGCCACGATCGTGCACTTTGGGCCATGATTGTGATAGAGAGCTCTGAACCAGGCCACGATCGTGGCTTACGTCAGGCAAATATGAAAACAACTGAAAACGTCAAGTTTCACTGGGCTTTTCAAGCTGTTTCGACCCCGAATCAACCCTAGGGCTTCCAAAATATAAATAGAACATTAAAAGACAGAAGAGAAGTCTTAGAAGAGCTTTAATCAGCCACCAAAAATGAAACCTTAAAAGAGAGAACTTTGAGAGATCGAGAAAGAGAGATGAAGGAAGAGAGAAGGGGAAGGTGACGCAGACATGACCTGCTTCCTAAAATAAGAAGCTTTCCGTAGTCGCGGCCTCCCATCATCCAGTAGAGTTTTGTTTCCTATGTATTTCAATTTTATTTGATTATAGAATTGGGATATATAGTTTGATGGTAGAATTGCATTGTGATTAATGTTCTATCCTCACCTTTGGATTATTATTTTTGATTTAACAAAATTTGTTTGTTTTATGTACTTATTGAATTAATTGTGATTTGATTCTGTATTTAATATGTTGGTAAATCTTGTGTAGAGAGATCATTTAGGTTTCCAATTGTTTATTAGAGAACTTAAGAACTAATTAGGTTTTAGATAGGTTGTGAATTGGGAGATTACAACTTCCTATATTCTAATTAGGGCTTATGCTTTAGGGTTCAATTATAACTTGAGAGAGAGTAATTGACCCTAGGATCTTCTAAAACTGTTAATTCGATAAATCGTAATCAGTTAGGTTGACACTAAGGATGGATAATTTTCCCTTTCTCTCTTTCCGTAAACTCATTAGGTTGAATTTGAGGGTGTGCAATCATTGTTTAATAAATCGATCAATTTTCATTAATTGTTATTTAAAATTGTTAATCGTCATCGTGATTGTTCCTATTTAAGTGCTAATTGTCAATTATTATTTTGTTTGTTGATTTGGTTATTTGATTTAGTTAGTCCTTGTGTTAAAATTCATTATCTGTTAATATTTATTAATAGTCTCTGACCTTAGATTTTAAGACTAGATTAACCCTCCTTGTGAGAATGATACCTTAGGTACTATGCGAACGACCCGTGCGCTTGCAAAAATATTAAGGTTACAAATGTTAAAACTTTTTCTTAACATAAAACACCCCGATCAAGTTTTTAGCACTATTGTCGGGGAGGCAATAATTTAGTTGTATAGTTTAAGGTGTTAGTTTAGATTAGTTTTTTATTTTTGTTTTCATTTTTTCATTTTATTTTAGAAATTTTGCTCTTGCATGAACACAAGAGTCACGAGAGGTTCAAGTCGTGCAGCAAAGACGTTCGATTTAGATATCAATTGACTAGAATGAACTTTTAGGAAAGCTCAGCAAGAAGATGAAGACAAGATCATAAAATCATCAATGGCTGAGGAGTTTTAATAGAATATGGATTAGGGAGAGAACTAAGGATGGAAACAGAGGGCCCTGATGGACTTCATAAGGTCAGGGTTCAACCCGTCAAACTAGGAGTAGCTAGGCCACCTGTTCAAGAGACATTGTTTGAAATTAAACCTGCACTTCTCAACATGCTTCAGCAGAATGTGCAATTCTATGAATTGGCTAATGAGGATCCAAATGCCCACATAGTCAATTTCCTAAAGATTTTTGATACCTTCTAGTATCATCAGATGTCGGAGGATGTGGTTAGAATCAGGCTGTTTTCTTTTACTCTTAGAAATCGAGCAAAGGTATCATCAGTTTGTGCGTTCTTTCTTAGACTAGTATTTCTGATTGACAAAGAGCAGCAAGATTATAAAGGAAATCACTAATTTTCAACAAGGAGACGGGGAATCGATCTATGAATCATTGGAGAGATATAAGGACTTATAAAGGAAGTCCCCACACCATAACCTACCTGAGGAGTTTCTTTTGCATACTTTCTACAATAGAGTGAACCAATCAACAAGAGACACAATTGACGCAGCTTTAGGAGGATCCTTGATGCGGAAGACTGTTGATGAAGTGGAGGAGCTGATTGAGGAGATGGCGAGCAAAAGTTGCTTGTGGACAAATGAGCGGGGTAGGTAACTTGCTACTTTCAGAAAGTAGAAAGGTATTGTCGCGGGTCGATAAAATGACTGAGATGCAAGCAAAGATTGGCAGACGTGACAGCTCAATAGCATAAAGGCGTCGTCCTCAGCTCCAGTGAAGGCTATACATTTAAAGTGTGAGTTCTATGGCCAACTAGACCATGACACTGTGGACTGCTATTTGATGAAAGAAGACAATCAAGAGTAAGTGAACTATATGGGAGCGCAATATGGATGAGCAGGGGGTAACAATCCCTATTCCAACACTTACAATCCTAGGTGGAAGAACCACCCTAGCTTCTCCTGATCGAACAACACTGGCAGACAGTTTAGGCCTCAGGGACAATCGAGCTTTCAGCAAGATAAAGCAAGCTTGATGGAATCAAAGTTAGACAAGATTTTGGATGAAATTAGAGGCACGAAGGAGGCACATAGGAGGCTCGAGAACAAATTCAAGTAAGTAATGAAGAACCATGCCTTATCTATACGTAATCTGGAAGTCCAAGTAGGCCAATTAGCAGAGGCAATGTTTACTCGAAATGCTGGAACTCTTTCAAGCAACACCAAGTCTAATCCAAAAGAACGTATCACGGTTATCAGTCAGACCTAGAAGAATCAGAACAGGTGCAGGAAGAAGGAGAAAAAGGGAAGGCCCAAGAAGACCTTCCGAGTGAGCCAGGGATCGAGTTAATTAAGGCAACTCGACGTGCCTTTCCACATCCTATTTTTGCTCAGCGGGAGTTATTTACAAGAAGGGAAGTGAGGAATTTGAAGGAGATTGAGAAAAATAAGGTCGAGGAAGTGATGGAACAAGTACAGACGAAGCTCAAATTAAAGGAATCTGTTAAGAAGAAGGCTAAGGAGCGAACATCGGAAGAGGGCCTTAACATCGCATAGAAGAAAGAGGACCCAAGGGACTTTTTCATGTCCTACAGTATCAATAGAATCATCATAGACAGGGCATTTGTGGATCTAGGAGCGGGTATAAACATGATGCCCTACACCTTTAGTTTGAAGTTGGGGTTAAGAGAATTAGTGCCCACCAAGTTTTTGGTAAAGATTGCTGACAGAACGATGCATAAACTTATGAGGATTATAAAGGATGTTCAATTAAAAGTTGATAAATTTACCTTTCCCACAAACTTCTACATATTAGACATTGGAGAAGATGTGGATACCCCAATAGTTCTTGGAAGACCAGTCCTGGCTATTGCGCGTTCAATCATTGACGTTGATGGGGGCAAATTAACTCTAAGGATAGGAAAAGAGCAAATAACTTTCCAAGTGTCGCAGAAAGATTACGAATCTCTTTTACCTACACAAAATAAAGAATTTGAACCTTGAGGTGAACGGGAGGATATCGAGGATCCTGGGAACGCATTCAGGAAGAAGCGCTTGCGAAGAAGAAGGCGAGAAAAAGAGAATTGCAAGGAAGGTGGAGACTATACATGGTAGCTAAAGTTCAAACTTTGAGATTAATGACAACGCTACCATTGCACCATTCATTCCGACCACCGTGAGTTTAAAGGAGCATCGAGCGACCGACATTAAAACAAGTGCTGCGTGGGAGGCAACCCATGAAAAATTAGTTTCTTTGATTGTTTTTTTAGAACGATTGAATTCCATAGTTAAGGATTATTTTTGTTTTCGAATAAAATCAAGAAGGAATAGGATTTCGAAATAAAGTGGATGAATTGAGCAAGCAAGTAAAGAGAGGTAAATTAGAAGTGAAATTGGAAAGAGTGAAAAAAGAACAAAGAAGAAAATCAGAAGTGTGGGAATTAGAAACCCATAGGCCATGACTGCAACTGGGCAATATCAAGGAAGGACGCAATTTCTTTACAAATTTTTACCATTTTACCCTTTTAACAACCTATATATTCAGTTCTAATTTCACTTTTACATTCACTTTCATTTTCACTTTATCTCTTTAGACTTCAAGTCTACAAACGCTCTCACATCTCTCTAAAAATTTTTCAACCTCCAAATTCTTCCAAATTCTACCCAATTATGCCATGCATTAAACATTCAGCCTTATGGGAGCCATATGGACAATAGCAAGTTACGGGACGTGAGAGAAGAAACCGAGCAGCAGACTTTGGTGTGCCCTTCCTGATCTATACATATTAGGAAGGTACTCATTTTCGATCCCTTAATGCTAGACAAATTTTAGTTCCAAAAGACTTTGATTTTGACACACTAGATAGGTTAGAGTTGCATGAGAGGGTAGAAAACCTAGTTGAGAGAATCCAGTGGGCCCAATTCATATGATTCCAATTTCTTGTTTATCAGGAGCTAACATTGGAAATCTTCACTTCACTGACTTATGACCCTAGGAATCCTAAAGAATTGTGGTTTAGGTTGTGAGGACAAGCCTATGAATTAAATGTAGAAATTATGTGCAAAATGTGTGGATTCCCCAAATCTTCCATCATCGATCATCATGAAGATTTTCGTCCTTCTCAATACTGGAATGAGCTTACTAGAATTGAGCAATTTTATGCCAAGAATGCTCATAACAACATTATAAGGTCCCACGAATACTTGTTGCTGCACAAATTTATGTGTTAGTTGGTTTTTGACAAAACCGAAACCAACAAGTGTTTTACAAAGGAACTCTTTATGTTGTGGTGCATGGAACACAGTATTCCAGCCTGCACATCCACACATGTGCTGAATGCCATTGTTACAACTCTATGAAAGAGGAGTAATAATCTAGGAATGGGGTACATAGTGTCTGCCATTGCGGAATATTTTGGCGTGGATTGTAGTAGGTTAACTATCCACTTACCTGAATTTCTAAACCATCACCACCTATGGCAGGCTGAGATCCTTCATTCCCACAACATGGAACTTAGGGAAATTAGCGAGAAGACACATGTCAGAATTAGGGCAAGTCAGACGAGTTCACGCTCAGGCCCGCCACAAGGGCAAGTTAGGCGAGTTCACGCTCAGGCCTGCCACAGTAGGCAGCAGAGTTTAGTGAAGAATCCGAGGAAGAGGAAGAGGAAGAAGAGTAAGATTGGAAGGAAGTTTTGAATGCAATCTCTGAAACCAACAAGACACTTACGGAGAACACTAGAATGATGAAGGATATGGCCCAGACACAATGCTGCTAGAGCCAGAATATCCGTTTGATCTATAGATATTTCGAGGCTCAGGGTTTTTAATTGCCTCCTCTTACACCATCACCACTTCCATCTCCACAGGATTCGTGTCTAACCCAATTATTTGTTTTTATTTTTCAAATTATCTTTCAGTTCTATTTTTTATGTTTATTTCTATTCTATTTTATTTTCTGTCTACTTTAAATTTTGTAATTTCTTGTCTTTTATTTGCTTGTTTGCTCTCTTCTCACATTGAGGACAATGTTTTGTTCAATTATAGGGAGGGTTATGTGTTTTGCTTTTGAATGCGATCGTGCATACTGTATGATAGTTATTATGTTATTAGGTTGCATTGTGTGAACTGTATGAATGTGTCAATGGCTTAGATGGAGTGAAATTTATTTAATTTTAAACATAGTCTATTAGGTTGTAAATAATCATTAGCTCGCAAAATTAGTGAATTAGGAGTCTTTGGATAAATATACATCTTAATTAGGATTTAGCGTAAATTTAGCACCCTCTAGGTTGTCATATTCATTCATAATTTGAGGCCTTTCAACTTAAGTAGCTTAACTAGTATTTTTCATGAAATGAGTAGCTTAAACAACAAGGTAGGCAATAAAAAAAGTGTGTTAAATAAATCACTATTTCGCTGACCTTCGGGTTATGAATAGAGCTAGTATCCAGTTGAAAACGTGATATAGTTGAGTAATCAGATCGACACGTATCACAAATTTGTGCCTTCACGTCAAAAAGTTATAATGACATTTCAAGCAAGCTGTTTAATAAAAACATGACTTAGTTGAGTAACCATATCGACTTTCATTACCAATGTTTATCTCTGCATAAAAATACTAAGTCTATGTTTAAGATCAAACTAAAAATAAAAAAAAACCTATCGTATTTGTAATAAGCTTGGCTTTTCATAATCATATACCTAGGAACAGTTACAGAGTCTGAAAGTCCTAAGAATTATTAATGTGTGTTTGCAATTGAAAAGGGTAAATAAATTAATACTTAGATCTCGATTAATTTGTATATTTAGTTCAAAGCCTTTAGACATAGATTTTGCATGTTAATGATTAGATATAACTTGTATGACCATGTTTATGATTAAATTTATTTCATGAAGTTGAAGCCATTGTCTCATTATTACATTGTGTATTGTGTGCTAAGTATGTGTTTGTTGTTTTGTTTGCTTGAGGACACGCAAACGTTTAAGTGTGGGGATGTTGATAGTTGTGATTTGTTTTATGTTTTAGGGTTTAATTTGTTATGTATTAAGTGTTAATTTGAGGGTTTAGTGTGTGTCTAGGTTTTAATTGTGTTACTTTATATGTTTAAGTGTTTTTATGGGTTATAAGTCTTTAAGCTTAAATGTTATGTTTTTAAGGTACCTTGATGTGTTTGTTAGTCTTTTAGGGTAAACGGCGAAGAATGGAGAAGTTTTGAAGAGTTTCGGGCCAAAACTATGGCCCATGATCGTGGCATAACATGACACAATCGTGACAGAAAGAGGAAAGCCAACAGGACCCAGGCTATGATCATGCACTTTGGGTCATGATTGTGACAGAGAGCATTAGGTGCTCATGGCCAGCGTCAGGCAAACATTAAAACAGCTGAAAACGTCAAGTTTCATGGGATTTTTTGGACTGTTTCAACCCCAAATCAACCCTTGGGCTTCCAAAATATAAATATAACATTAAAAGACAGAAGAGAAGCATTGGAAGAGCTTTGATCAGCCACAAAAAATGAAACCATAAAAGAAAGAACCTTGAGAGATCGAGAAAGAGAAGACGGAAGAGAGAAGACAAAGACGACACAGACACGACATGCTTCCTCAAATAAGAAGCTTTCTATAGTCGCGGCCTTCCATCATCCAATCGAGTTATGTTTCCTATGTATTTAAGTTTTATTTGATTATATAATTGGGATATATAGTTTGATGATTGAACTGCATTGTAATTGATGTTCTATACTTACCTTTGGACTATTATTTTTGATTTAATGAAATTTGATTGTTTTATGTGCTTATTGAATTAATTGTAATTTGATTGTGCACTTCATATCTCGATAATAAACTAAGAGGGTGAATCTAGACAAAACGATTAATTTGAGTTAATGAAAGTTAGGTAAATTAATAGATTCAGAATTAAATCAAGTTAGTAAATCTTGGGTAGAGAGATCACATTTAGGTTTCCAATTATTTATTAGAGAACTTAAGAACTGATTAGGTTTTGGATAGGTTGTTAATTGAGAGATTACAACTTCCCATAATCTGATTAGGGTTTGTGCTTTAGGGTTCAATTATAACTTGAGAGAGAGTAATTGACCTTAGGATCATCTAGAATTGTTAATTCGATAAACCGTAATCGGTTAGGTTGACATTAAGGATAGATAATTTTCTCTTTCTCTCTTTCGGTAAACTCATTAGGTTAAATTTGAGGGTGTGCGATCATTGTTCAACAAATCGATCAACTTCCATTAATTGTTATTCAAAAATTGTTAATCGTCATCGTGATTGTTCTATTTAATTTTTAATTGTCAATTATTGTTTGGTTAGTTGATTTGGTTATTTGATTTAGTTGGTCCTCGTGTTAAAATTCATTGTCTGTTAATAGAAATATTATATTGAAATGCTTTAAGAGGGTATAAAAACATAAAAGAATTCTCTATAGCAATTAAAAGGCATTTAGTGCCTATATGAACTTTTTTTTCAAACAATGTACTACATAATTAGATTAGTGTTTGGTATCATGAAGCACTAATTGACCAATGTCTCATACTCATTGGTCAATATGTTCAAATTTTATTTTTTGAAATTTTACTGACAATATTTACTCTTCAACATAAAATAAAAAGGGAAAAGCAATATAGAAACATTCTTAACAAACGGAAAGTGATTTTAGGGAGATTACAACCATTTAGAGGATATCTTGAGAATATTCAAAAGAATTTCTAATGTACCTTTCATATGAAAGATGGTAGTATGTACTAATTAAGACTTTCTAGGTATATTATTTTATTAATTATGCATATTAAATGTCTTACAGGGTGCTAATTAACTGTTTACAACTTTTAATTTTTGCTTTTGAATGGATTGGTGAAAAACCTTAATTCAAGATATTTAACAAAGTTAAATTTTTGTATTTGTTAACCCTTATGGTTGAACTCATGTAAATTGTGTATATTTTTTAAGTTTTTTGTTCATATATAGATTAATAAGTATGATACTTGTGATTTGTGGCTGTATTTATATAGTTAGATCACTAAAACAAAGAAGACAATTGGCTATAAAAAATGCAGCCAATTGTTCGAAAAATGTTGATAGTTATTTGTAACATTTTGATTTCTTCGCATAAAGCATCGCCAATTCCCCGTAGTTGAATATTATAGGAGAGGTTTCCAAAAATTGTAGTAAAAAAACATTAGCTACAAAAAAAAATTTATTGCTACACTACGACAAAATGTGCTATAGGCAATGACTTGTTTGCAACAGTTTAAAAATGTGTTGCTAAAAATTAATATAGGGTAACATTTTTTAAAGTGTTGCCTTTAATAATATTTAAAAGCAACGAAAATATTAATTTGCTGCTACATATAGTAAAAGGCAACAAAGTTTTAAAAATTTTGCAACAAAGTCTTATATATGCAATACCTGGAATTAATACCACAGTTGCAATCATCTATTTACTAAAGGGTATTTACTAATGTTATATATTTATTTATATAGTTACTCTTCTCAGGAACGCTTTTCATCCATATTGAAGAGTATAGCGGATTAAATACCTAAAGATCATTATGAACAAGATGTAGACTCAAATATTGGACCTAACTACTATAAATCTCATTATTATTCTCTTTTCTCTGCTCTTATTATCTATAGTTGTTTGTTGACTTAGGCTTAACATTAGAATTTACATTCTTCCTTACATTGAGTACACAAATTAATTCAATATTCATAATTATGCATAATCAAATATCTATAGCATTTTAAGTGAAAGAAAACATAATGTATATTGACTAGAAACCTAAGGTTATAGGATTACTAATCTTAAAAAGGAAGAATATCTTAAGGAATCTTTGGTGAATTGGTATTATATGTTTTATAGTGCCACATACCTAGTGGTCACTTATCTTAACTTTATGTTCATTTTAATACTTAGTTAAATTTATCTTTAAACTAAGTTAAAACTTTTAAAAAGCCAAATTTACTTATACCTTGAGTGTCATTTAGGATGAGAATTGGTATTAAAATAAGTTACATAGTGAACAGTTATAGTAGAAATAAGTACACTTAGTCAACGAGGAATAAAATATTAGTCACTCATAATTCTATAATGGAAATGACTATCCATAATAGGAAAGTAATTTTAATAGATGAATGGATTGGCTTTTACAATATAGTTAAAAATGACCAATAGTCCCCATTAAATAAACCAAAAATGGAACCACTACCACCACACCTAAAAAAGAGAGTAAATGAGACTCAACTATTAAGAAATAGTAATAATAAATAGTAATATTTTTTATTAATTAGAATAAATAAACTTAATTTTCTCTTAGTATGAAATTGTGGATGAGAATTCACACACCTCAAAATCACAAGGAAATTCTTCATTAAGTTAAAAAAAGCAAAATAAGCATTTTAATTTATAAATATGAATAATTTTACATAAAACATGATGAAATTACTATTAGCATAAATACTAGATTTATTGATATTTTAAATGAGATAAAAGATATTGATAAGACTTACTTTAATATGGAGAGAGCAAGGAAAGTCATCATGTTATTACCAAATATGGAAACTAGAGGTGATGACTAAACTGATTTATAATTTGAAGATTCTAAGCAAGAAAAAGAACAAAGAGAGAGAGAGAGAGAGAGAGAGAGTTCTTAACATATGAAAAAAGAGCTAAGTTCCAACCTCTTATAAACAGTAATGATGAATTGATTTACATGCGTTACTTATGAATTTGGAATTTTTGAATAAACATAGAAGGAAAAATATCAATATACTTTCTAATTTACAAATATATAAAATAAAATAGATAGTTTAAAAAATAGAGTGCTTCTAGAGTATCAATCCTACAGAGAACTAGTTACTAATTTTATTAATCTCATTTAAATAAACAAACTAAAAAAACCACATAGTAAAAGATAATTAAACTAATGAGCTTATAAAAGCAAAACAAAAAATAAGGAAAGAAATCAATTAAACAAATGTTAGATATTTGAGGTTTACTTTTATGGAATTTCAATTGTATCAATTAAACAAACATTAGAGATTTAAGGTTCACTTTTATGGAAGTTATATTATTACACGCAATTCATTATCCATGTTGAAATAAAAATTAATCTAATGTATCTATTCCCTTTATCGATTCAAATAGGTTAATTTAATTAGGTAACTACCACTTGTCAATATATAATTTAACTTAATCAAACTCATTAAGCATAGTTAATATCACTAAAGTCTAAGATATTGTCATTCTCTTGTTCTAAAATATTTATTCTCGTAGTGCACACATCATACTTTACTTATCAGTCCTTTATACAATCCCTAAGATTAAATCTATAGTAGCCAATGACAAATCTAACATTAAGATTAAAGAGAATAAATTCGACTAATAAAGTAATCGAAACATGTATAAATAATTGAACAAATCCTTACAAACTTGATCCCTAACTCTAACTAGGATTACTAAATACTAAATATGATAAAAACTAAACATAAACAAATAATCTCAATATAGATCAAAAGAATAGAAGAAAATAATAAGAGATGTCACAAGCTCCTCCAATCCTTCAATTATTCCTTTAACCCTAAGAGAATAAAAATTATGATAAAACAAGATAGAAGAATGCTAAAAGAATGAGAGAAGTCTATTAGAAGTATGGATATTTAATTATGATATAAGCATTTATAAATAAAGTTATAAAAATAGAGTTATAAATGAGTTGAACTTGAAGAATCATATATAGACTAACTGCAACATTGACATTGATATTGTTTCAGAACTTTTATGCTTCATGAGTAAAAATGTATCTAAAACCCAACATACTTTACAACCAACACTGGTATAGAATTAACTCCAACATCGATCTTGTTTTACTTCTCAAACCTTTGCGAAAAACAGACATGCCTATTTTGCTTTATTCTTTAAACTTCTCCACTTTTAGACATCTTTGAGTTAGAATTTTTTTCTCAAATTCTTGTATAAATTTATGTTCCATCATGTTAACTTTTCAATGACTCCAAATTCATTTCAATTGAACAATTATAGAGAAAATTATAGTAAAATTTATGTTTTCTCCTTAAATTCATCACCTATAAGAAAACAAATTAGACGTGAAAAATATAATAAATTCATAAAAAAGCATTATAAAGGTTCCAAATACCAAGTTAATTAACTCTAAATAAGATATAAAATATCAACCTATTATTTATCTTCTAAATAAAACGAAACATAAAATTTGTGTGATGTATGCTAACAGGAAATGAGAAAATCAAGATTGATTTGAAAATTTTTAGTGATTCTATGCACAATGAGAATGATAAAAAAGTTTAAAAGTTGTAAAATATATGTGTTACTTGAAAGAAATTAGAGGAATTAAAAATGTCTTTGTATAGGTTTGACAAAGGAAAAGAAAAGCTAGATGTATCGTTAGAATACATAAGATATGCTATTTAAATAGTAGTACCTTATCCTTTAAGAGCAATTTTGTGAATAAAGCACATAACTATAAGTATGAATCCTTAACATCCAGTAATAGCAAAGCACAGTAAAGTGCATTCGTCCCTAAAATATAAAAGGCAAACTATGGTCATATACAAAAATACAACTTTAGACCTAAAAACACTAAAGTGAATATGTATTCCTTTAGAGACCAATATAAGAAAACATTATATGTTGCATCCCCATATGTAGAAAAATAAAATCATATGGCATGTATAAATAATATTCATATAATACAAGACTCATATAGGTCTTACAATCTAGATATTATTACTGCAAGAATATTAGTTTCTTCTTATTTTATGAAAATCTTCTATGTTTGAAAAATCAAGAAAAAATAGTACATATATAATAGTTGAAAAATATATATAAGTGAAGGCCTTATGACATTTAGAAACAGCAATTAAAGTAAGATTATTGACATTGAGAAAGTGAATAAAAAATCACTTATTTATTTAAAATGTATTTTTGGTTGATGACTTGATGCTTGATTTATTAAACATTAGTCAATTATACCATACTTAAAAGGGAATTATTTTAAGACAATCCGATCGTCCCTATAAAAAATAGAGAAGGAAATGTATACATCATTGATTTCCATAAGTTATCTAACCAAGATTTCAAGTGTCCAATTTTCATTAACGAAGATGTATGTATTTTTATGGGAGGTTTGTTTTAGCAAATATAGAGCTTCTCACCAAGATTGATCATTAACAACTTTTGAATGATTTACAAAACATAAAATTCCAAAAAGAATAAGTTTATGGTGCTTGCTAAATGGGTAAAAAGGTAAAATACTCCAACAAGAACAAAAAAAATGCCATCATCATCAATAGCCCTTTAATCCTTTCATATTAATTTATTTTAGATCACCTAGGATAGTTAGTTTATAAGGTAAACACTATATAGTTATTATAACTACACTTGATAACTTAGTAGATATACATGGGCCATATTCCTTAGAACTAAAAATAATGTTTTGATATAACTAAAAATGTTGTTTTTATATTTGATATAACTAAAAATGTTGTTTTTATATACTTTTGAAGTGTGTAAAGAAGTTTCAAAATAAAAAAGGGTTAAATATTTCATCCATTAAATTTGATCATGTTAGGTAATAAAAAATGAAAAAAATTATTCTTTAATGAAGGCATATTTAACAATTTCTCTACACCTAACTGTCTCCATAATAAAATAGAGTAGTGAGAAGAAAGCATAAAACACTTAAAGAAATGGATAGGGCTATGTTAATTGAATTCAATATTTTTAAATACTTTTGAGTGAGTTTGTTTCAATTGATGGAGCATAACTAATAAGATATATATTAGACAATCTTTAGAAAGGACCTCTTATGGATTTTGACAAGATAAGAAATCTATAAATAACTACTTTAAAGTTTTTAGCTATAAGTGTTTTATTTTGAATATAAAAATAATTTGAAAATTTTAACTTTAAATTGGATGAGTTTATATTCTTAGGATATTCACTCACTAGTAAAACATATATAGTTGTAAATAAAAGAAAAATGTTCACTGAAAGGTCTGCAAACATGTGTAGGATTAATACTTTCTATTTAAGGAAATATTATGATGGTAATGTTGCAAGCATAACTAAGGATTTTAAGAGGTTTTCTATATGAGAAAGCTCACTAAAGAAGATAAATAATAATAAGAACACTTTATTAAACTAAGGAAGGATGAGAAAAGAAATGAAGTTCCAAAGAGTGGATAACAATTCAATTTTATTATTTAATATTGATTCTTATCCCATATAGATGCTAAGAGAATAAATAAGGCATTTTGAGATCAAATTTGGATAATGAAAACATAAAAGTGATAAAGCAAGAACATATACCAGGGGGTTGAATTGTGTGTGATTTAAAATTTTTTTTACAAGTTATTATCAATCTGTATAAAAGATGAGAACATGCTATTTCAATAGAAATGTCTATAAATGAAAGGATCCTGTTAAAGTTTAAAATGAAAGGAGCCTGTTAACTTTTAAAACAAAAGGAGCCTGTTATCGTTCAAAACGAAACAAGCTTGTTAACATTTAAAAATGAAAGGAGCTTGCTAACTTTCAAAATAAAAGGAGCTTATTATCATTCAAAAGGAAAGGAGCTTGTTAATGTTTAAAAACCAAAGGAACCAGTTAACTTTCAAAACGAAAGGAGCTTGTTATTGAAAGGAGACTATAAAAGATTAAAACAAAAGAAAACTCTTACAATATTAAAATAGAAGGAGAGTATTCTCTAAGTGAAGGAGCCTCTTGCAAATTGAACACAAACATTATAATATAGAAATTTAAAAGTTAGGAAGAGAGAAAGAATAAAACAATTAATTTATATTAGTTCGACTTATAACAAAGCCTACATCTAGTCCCTAAGTAGCCAACTTTAGTATTTCACTATAAAACTCTAAGTAGTAATTTTTGAAGAGCCTGTTCGAGCTCACAAGTACATATTTTTGAAGGTTCTTTAACCTTCCACACTTGTAATGTTTAATAAGCACCTATAAGCTCTTAAAAATAAATAAATATATGGTTTGCTCAATGTAAGCTTCAAGGAATAATAATCCATCTCAATAGAGTGTTTTCACTTTCTAAGGCACAAGGAGTTTGATAAAGATATGACTTTCTAGAATATTGATGCTACTGAAGTATTTCAAAAATCTAATGTCTTTGCAGATGCAGTGGCTTTTCATTAAATAGACATTTTTTTCAACTAGTTGTTGCTCGACTTGTATTATAAGTTAATTTCTAAAGGATCTTTAATATCATCTTTTCTAGAATCTTTCGTTATCTAGACGTTAAGAAAGAATTTTGACAATTTCTCAGAGTTGATTGTCAAATTATGTGGTTGGTAGGATCCTTTTGGATATTGTGGAATCATTTCTAATAAATAAGGTAAGTTCATTAAGAATGATCCTGTAAGAAAGGAAACATTATTTTATAAAACTATATTGTTACCTATTCGAATAAATGGAAATAATCCAAATTTGAATTTTAAAACATTATAAAGTTATTATTAAAATCATTAATATAAAATCTTGAGCTAACAAAAAGTAAATCAATTTCAAAGAAATAAAGTTAGGACATAACTACCTAGCCTATCTAATCATCGCATTATAGGATCTAAAAGGGTGTTGACGACTAAGTTAGATGGATATAGTAATAAAGAAAGTAATAGGTAAACTAGTAGCTAAAGGATACAACTGATTATGAGGAGATGTTTTCACTTATAATTAAGTAAGAAATCATTAGTTTACTTTTCATATTTGCGCCAGACACAAAAATTCAAAGTTTATCAAATGGAAATTAAGTTTATTTTAAAATAGGCACATCTCATAAGTGTACATACAACTCCTTAGAACTGAGCATAATAATTTACCCATATATGATTATAAGTTAACAAAAACCTAATATAGAATAAATACGCTCCTAAAACTTGATATGATAGATTTAGTTTATTCCTCTTTGAAAAGAAATTCTCAAATGGCGTAACAACCATCGCTTTACTAACTAGGAAACATGAATATGACATTCTAATTATGTAATATATTTGAGAATTATGTAAGGAGCTCTCAAGATGTGTAAATGAAGAATTTGAGATGAGTATGGAGGAGAATTAACTTCTTTCTTGGACTATAAATGAAGAAAATGAGAGGTATATTCATAAATCAATTAAATAATAATAAAAAGTTTTTGACCACTTCAGGATGGATCTTACGGAACTAGATGGAATGCTAATGAGTGTTAATAAAGCTACATAATGATGAGAAAGGTAAGCTAGTGGATGAAAGCTTTAACAAATTATGCTATGAAGCCTTTGTTTAATTAATTCTAGTATACCAAACATTATGTATATTATTTGTTTTTATGTTAGATATCAAATTTTATATAGGAAATATTATCTTTTAGTTGATGAGAGAATACTTAGTATTTACACAGACTAGTCACTTAAAGACTTTGGTACCTTAAAGAGCTGTAATAGAAAATTTGTAAGTTATTTTAATATTAATTTTGCCAATAGTTTACTTGATAGAATAAATAACTATAGTATATTCTAATTCCTAAGACATGACCCAATCTCTTAGTTTAATAAAAAGTAAAATTTTGCAACTTTATTTATCGTTAAGGAAAAATACATAGTGTCTAAATATTTTAACTTAGGTAACAACTTAAAAGAATTTATCCTTAACATTTGAATAAAGTTCCAATTATTTTGAAGGGATTCAAAGACATTTTTGAAGAAGGTCTGATATTTCCATTTTTGGCAAGTAGTTGTTGAAGAAACAGGTAAGTTGCTATTTTGGAGAATCTTATAGATGCCTCCACAGGGGGCACCTTGGGGGGTTCCTTATCTTACCAATCTATGGAGGAGAGCCAATATCCCACTTTTACAGGAAGCTAGAGCCATCAATGCAAATAATAAATTATACAAAATCTAGAGTAATATGGTAGCCTCAGATAATTCGAGAAACAATCTAAAACACTACCTCTTAACTGTTAATCAAGTCATTTTCACTCCTTCTGTTGGTCTCAGGTCTTGATTCTTATTTGGCGGTGACTAAATGCCAAAAATTGGGGAATTTTAGAAAATAATAGTATATATTTATATAAAACTAACATCAAAATGAAAAGAATTAAATTCTTGGTGGGAGTAAAAACAAATAAACAAAACAAACAAATAAATAAAAATAAAAAATTTTCACGGCCGTGCATTTGAAAAGGTCATGGTCATGACAATCATGGATTCATAGGCGTGAGAAGGGGGAGTCGTGGTCGTGCTTGTGCTCTATATCGAGTTTCCAAATAAAATAGCACGATCGTGCAATTCAATGAATAGTGCAGCTTCTGCACTCCCAATTCTAATCTTTATAACTTTCAATCTCGAAGTCCAAAAATTATAAACTTTATGATGTTAGAAAGATGAGAGAAAGAGCTACCATTTCATGAAGACAATTTTGTCTAATTCTGCCTAGATCAATACAATTTCTTCATTAAAGATTTAGAACACATTTTCATCCCTTTTTTCCTTTCTGCTATCTATAAAAACCACTACCTATATCAAAGGACTCGAATCTAACAAACATAATCCATACATATAAGACTCTTAATAGAATAGACTGACTCCCAACCCAACAATTTACTTAAGAATAATTTATCCAAAAATCCATTAAACAACTAACAATTTTATTACCAACCACAATTCACACTTATAGAGAAGAATTTCTGCACATATACAAAAGAGTAAGTTCTTCAACCTTTTTTTTCATTCATTTCTCAATGTCAGACCCCGTTATCGGAGTCCGGCTCATGACTTGCATGCTCTGATACTATAAACTGTCAGACCCCGATATCAGAGTCTGACTCTTGTTCTTCATGACTTGCATACTTGATACCATAAATTGTCATACCCTGCTTGCGGAGTCTAACACTTTCATACATACTTGCTCTGATACCAACTCTGTTATTTTCATGCATGCAGACTATCTGAATACGTAAGTTATCACCCAAAGATAACACCTTGATCACTTTCGGATTATCTTCTCAAAACTCCCCTTTATTAGTCTCAGCTCAGCTCTTAGAGCAGTC
>JAOQMS010000180.1:35897911-35912609 GCA_027563885.1 Erythroxylum longipes
CCGAAGTTGCTGCTGAAGATTACAGACCAGAATCATCTTCAAGCTTATGGTTGGAGCAGAGTTGAAGTGTTGTTTCTACTGAAGCATTTGAAGTTCTGTCTTATTCTCCACAAGTTGATGGACTAGTGGATGAAACCAAGGGAGAAAGTTAGTAATATCACTGACGTGATTCGGTTGGGATGAAGGTCTAAAACCAGACATTCCAGACATGGTAAATTATGTAACTAGTTAAGAAAATTGTATTACTGTTACTATAAATGGTAAGAGACGGCGAGAACTAAATCTGAAAAGAAGTGAAATTAGAAGAATGGAAGAGCAAGATGAGGGCCGGCGTACCAGGATAGCTCAAGCGTGCATGAATAACATTGTCACCATAAGGAAACAACCGCCAACGTTGCTACAACAACCAAACAGAAACAGCTCAGACGAGAGACCGTGTGACAGTAAGAAGAAATGTGGAGAGACCAAGAAGCAGATAAACCTCTTTAGAGGAGCTAAAGAAACTAATAACACCAAGGAAACAAAATGATAACACCGAAGCCAACCGGAGAATAACCGGGACGCAGCAAAATAACCCGAACGGAGAGCAGAGAAGCCAAGCAGGATGAAGAGCAAGAAAACCATGTAACTGATAACCACTCTTGACGAGCTAAAGAAGTGAAATAACCAGGGAATCGAGTAGAAGATATCGAAGCTAGGCAGATAGCTTAGAGAGAAGAAGGAGGTTCTCTCTCCTTAGACGTTGATGATTTTGTATGATAACTATAAAAGAAATCTATTGAACAAAAATAAATACCAAAATTATCATAACATAACATGTCTAAAAATGATCAAGATATTAATTTTAAGCATATATTTCGATTAAAAAAACATGTTTATAATTGATGGCGTAAATTTAGGATATTGGATGAGTAATTATGGAGTCTCTAGCTATCGAGTTGGGTGTCCAAAGATTTTAGGAGAAGTTGATTAGGTATTCATTATTTAATTAGTATTAAAAATATTTTTAATAAATAAAAAATTTTAGTTTATAAAAATATAATATTAATGAACATTAACAACCATATGTCACCAAACTTTTTCCATTAACTAATAACTGATTTTATAAGTGAAAACAAGTCCTTCAACTTGAAGAAAAGGGGCAGCAAAGTTAGTGCCGCTATTAGACATCAAACTTCAGCTTTGCGAAGCCTTTACCTGTTAGCTTTACCTTGTTTGTCGAATAAGCAACAAACGGCTCAATAGATCACTTTAACGTGACTTTATTGTGAGGAATCCTTCCAGCATATTTCTCAGATTCCTAGTCTTATTTCCCTTTCAACAGGCTGGATGGGTACGATTCAACTGTTTTAAATATATAATTTTAGTGGTGCGTAAACGGCTTATGAAAACTTCTGTGAACTTTCAATGTTAAATATTGCATTATATACGATGTGTCGAAACAATAAAGGATGATTCCCATTTGTTAGTAGTACATAATAATAGCATTAATATTAAGTTCTCTTTTAGGAGACGAGCAATTGCTTAGGCTAAAACAAGTATGAATAGTGACGGTCCCTTGAAAACCTTATACAGAAAAGAAGCAAAGTTGGCGACTGTCGTTTTCCACCAAACACAGGGTAGCTTTCCGAAATATGTAAAGAAAACCCTAGAGGAAGAAATCCTGTGGATAGATTCTAAACCAATTTAGCCAACGTAAGCCAGAAGGAAAAAGAGAATTTAGGAAGGCGCAAAGGTAGAGGAGAGGCCATGCTCAGTCAAGCTCTACGTGACTGAGACGCTGAGATAGTTTTCCTCGCTTCAAATTACTAGTGCCATTTTTTTCCTGTACCCTTTATTTTAAAAGCAGCCCACTTATCAAAATTTTCTCTTGTTCAATTATTACATAATTGAATATTGTTTGGAACATACGGGCACAAGAAAAACGGCTCAGAGGATGAGTGGTCAAATCACCACAAAGAGTGCTTCACTCAATCAAACATTAGAATTAATGACAGCTAAATCAATCACATCTAAGGTGATGATTGAGGTTGACATGCGTAATAAAAGCTTCATACGGTCCAAGTTGTTGCATACCAAATCTTCTGTGTCTATAGCAATGTTCTAATCATCTTTTAGTTAATTTTATCTATATATATTTATGTGAATCTTACCTAAATATATAAATAAAATATAATAAAATAAAGAAAGAATTAGTTTAATCCCAACTTGGTGTGCTATACTGTGACTAGCAGAAACCGGGGAGGCTACATTATTGTCCGGTAGATAAAGGAGGGTTTTAGAGTTTGTTTCGGAAATTGAGGCCAAGAAAAGGAGTTTTGGGTTTTGAGCCTCACTACAGAAGGACACTATACAGCACCCTCTTTAAGTACTGAAAATAACAGGTGAGTAAGTGAAAGCTATATCGCCCCATGCACACGTCCTTTTCCAGCGCCTCTCCCCCACATCTGCCGCATCGCTCTCACACACGCATTGGGAAAGCCAACGCATGTAATTATGTTATAATGATCAAATATGTAGTGGTCTATATATATTATGGTGTTGCATGCATGTGATGTGATGACACATATATGCATGTGGGGACAATGGACTTATCGTATGACCGCAAAGTCTCATGTACACACATCCATACATGCTCGTGACTGACCTATAAACAAGGCCAATAAACAGACGGAAGAGAATGGTTTCCTGTCCTTCTTCCCTCTTATATTTAGTAGACCAAATAGATCAACTTTCTTTCATGCCTCTTCATAATCAAAGAAAAAAGAACCAAGCAGATCCAAGGTAGGTTGTTAAACTGTCAATCCATCAATCAATCATAAATCAATCAACCAGCACAGAACTGAAAAAGGGAATCAAGCACCATGTCCTCCTCTTCTACACTGACTTTGGATCACCTCCCTCCCACCGAGCAGCTCTGCTACGTTCATTGCAACATTTGTGACACTGTCCTTGCGGTATTATCATCACCAATCTTCATTTGTCTCCATTTTCTTTTACCCTTTTCCTTTAGTTCAATCAATTAGGCAAGTTTCTTCTTCTTGACCATTCGTTTAAAGAAAATGGGGTTTCTTTGCCCTACTATAGGTCAGCGTTCCTTGCACCAGTTTGTTCAAGACTGTCACGGTTCGATGTGGTCACTGCACCAACCTCCTGCCTGTAAACATTCGTGGACTGATTGTTCCATCAGCTAATCAGTTTCACTTGGGACACAACTTTTTTTCTCCATCTCATCATAATCTTCTGGTATGTATAACTATGAAGCGATCAACTTTTAACTTAATTACTTGTGTTTCACTGTTCTAATTCAACATGAAAATTTCGTTTGCAGGACGAGATTCCGAATCCATCTCCAAATTTCTTGATCAATCAAACTAATGTTAACGATTTCGGTGGTCAAGCTCGAGTGGCTAATGAACTTCCAAGGCAACCGGTCATCAACAGACGTGAGACTCGCGACACTCTTTTGTTTTTCTACTACAGGATAAATCGATTTTCTTTTTCTCTTCTTGTGACCAAGGGAATGGTTCCTTTCTTTTCTCTTCAAATAGGCGGAAAATTAATTTTTCGAGATCGAAACTGGCGTGTAAACATAACGTAGCATCAAATTAGCCAGACTCAGATCGTTCATGCTATATATTATACATCTTAGTCAATCTACTATTCGAAGTTCTCATTGGACTGATCGACATAATGTTCTTTTGAAGGATCCCTAGGTTGTTGGCAGAGTTTAGATTCAACTTTGTTCCCCGTTTCCTTGTTTCTTCTTTATTCTCTCGAGAATCTCTTATGGTAATTTTCGTGTCTAAATACTATTTATTATCCTCATTATGGTGAAGATTCAACATCCTATTGGAGAACAAGAATAGGGGGTGAAAAAAGAATCAGGCATTTTCTTTTATGGTTTAAGTGCAACCGTGTTTATTTTTGAAGATCTCTAGGAATCCTTGGAGTTAGTCCTAAAGCAGAAGAACCCTCGTCCCTCCCATTTCAATAACCTTATGAAGCCCTTATTTAGCAATAGCTTTTCCTGTCTATTCACTTCAATGTACAGTATTTGATAAGAACCCTAATAACAATAAGTACTGACTAGAATTTATATCGTGTGCAAGTTATAAGCAACATAGTCACCTACTAAACCGAGAAACCATCTCAGACAAGCTTAGAGAATTTCTTTTTTCTACTTCACATAAAGCCAACAAAATACATCATTTCGAGCATATTATCTTGCTCTTTTCCACCAGTAACATCCTTTCTTTGTTTTCCTTCCTTTCTAGTCCTTGGTTAATGAAGTCGACAATATAAATCATAGCAAATTTTTGGTCATTTTGGCCTTTTGTTATAGGAAAACATAGAGACGGGAGAGAGCACATTCCTCCCGCGGACATGCAGGTAAGATAATGATTGTAGCTGCTCTCCTCCCGGAAATATAGTTAGTTGTCATAGAGATATGTCGAAATGAGAGTGTGTGAGGTGACAGTGAAGAAGCAGATTAGAAAAGGAAAGCAGAAATGTAAGACTAAAAGTTAGCGGAAGTGATATTAATGTGTCTATGTGTTATGTCTGCTTGTCCATGTCCAGCTCCGGAGAAGAGACAGAGAGTACCTTCGGCGTACAATCGGTTCATCAAGTGAGTAATTATTTCAAGGCATTCACACCTTCTCTCTCTCTCTCTCTCTCTCTCTCTCTGTGTTTGTGAAGGTTGTAGTTTTGTGGGGTTTCTGTTGCTATGAAATGGTATTTATAAACTTGCTAGTTTAGAAGCAAAATGTGAATGGACCAACAATATGCAGGGACGAGATCCACCGCATCAAGGCTGGAAATCCTGATATAAGCCACAGAGAAGCCTTTAGTGCTGCTGCTAAGAATGTAAGATCTAAGAAACTTGTTCAGGGTTTCTAGTTACTTTACCAAATTAGGTTCCTCTTCCGTTACGTCCAATTAGGGTTGTTACTTCAATTCTAGAGGTTGTTTAGTTTGTGGGTATTCTTTTTCTCTAATCCTATTTTGTCTTAATTATGTCAGTGGGCCCATTTCCCTAACATTCACTTTGGTCTGATGCCTGATCAACATGTGCAGAAAACTAATGTGCGCCAGCAGGTAACCTTTGCACCTCTCCTCCGTCAATTTTTCTTTTTATTTTATCTTATGTGCATATGTATGTAGACATCGAGTGTTCTAATACCAAAGTTTGTGTACAGGAAGGACAAGATGTTCTCATGATTGATGGGTTTCTGGCTTCAGCTAATGTTGATGTTACCCCTTACTAAGACTTCCGAGCTGTTAGTTTCCCCTTTCCTCTTTATCTATCCTTCTCTCCTCGCAAGTCTTAAGCCCCTTCATTACTTTTTAGCCTTGTGGGAAAAACAAAAATTAAAAAAAAAAAGCTCAACTACAATTTTCTTCGTTATGTCCATCTCCTACTATTGAATGCCATTAATCTGAAGGGGGGAAAAAAAGAATTATCTTTAGGTTTAGCATGTACTGATTAGAAATGCCAAGTATATCCTGATTGGAAGAACCCAAACACTTCCACTCTATGTTTAAACATTTGTCAAGCAATGTAGCTGATGGCTGATGCCATCAAATCAAAAGGTTCATAGATGGTCTTTGCATTTCATATTAATGAGATTGCTCCTCTCTTCGTTGATTATAATCTCGTTTGTTCTCTATCTCAGAAGTGTTTCTTACATAAATTCTAACCATGGTTTTGCGCCAAAAAATGATCATTCTCTCTGCTACATGCACTTGGAAATGCTGCATTAGATCTCCCATTACATAAGCCCAGTTATGCGTATTACTAATGCTACATACTGGAGGGCAATAGCTGTGCTAGGAAATTTCCTTCAATGGAATGACATTTCCATACGTGAAGTACTAAAATGACAAGTTGATAAAACTTTAACATAGATATGATATCTGCTTTCAAATGTTTCCCTAGCATTAAAATATTTTATCCGTGTAAAGATATTGCGAATGATTCAAGAAAAGAATCAGTCAGTATTAATAAGTTACTGGAATTTCCTTTATCTACTGGATATGTACACTTTGCTAAGGGCGTATAAACAGTGAGTTTAGTTTAACATTTTTCCTAGTTGTTTATCTAAGAACCTTTTCATCCCAAAGAAATGAACTGATCATAACAGGAGACGTGTTTTCACTAGGATGACGACATAATTCGAGTGTTTCAATAATTAATCAAACATTCTAACTGCTGAAATTTACGATTAGTTTATTACATATGGCTTCACAATAGCTACTTCTCTCGGGTGTGATTCACTTTTTCTATTTCTTTTTATGGACATTGGTTTTCCCATTAAGACAGTTATACATGTATAGCTTTCATAATCACTGTCCATTTGCACAATGAGTTACCGGTCTTTGAATTTGAAAACCTGTTGTACATTAAAATATGAATGACAGAAGTTGAAAAAATAAATTTTGAATTTGAGATTAGGTCATCTAATCTACTCGATTTGGAATTAAGTTTGGTTTTTATACAAAATCTTCAAATCAAACTTTTATTAGGTTCGTTCCATGGAGAAGCCCAAAACAGATCCAATCCGTCCAGACATTCCCTTGTTGTATCGTGTGCTGTAATTCTACAAGATCATCATCCTTCTTCGTCGATAAGCCTCCCTAAATATATTCAGGTCGCGAAATTTTCTTGGAAAAAAGCCATTCAACTAGTTTTATGTTACACAAATTAATTTGTCCCAAGATATTAACTACACCCCCAAAAAAACTGAATTTTCCAAGAATTGCAACTACAATTATGCATGAAACTATTCAAACTAAAAGAAGAGTCAAATACAACTTGATGCCGAAGCCTTTAACTAAATAAGAATTCAATTATATGACTACTATTTTGGTATTTCTTATGGTTATCAACTTATCATGATTCATATTTGTTAAATTATTTATTTATATTATAATTTTTTTTTTTGGGTATACAAGGGAAATTTAGTTAATACTAGCTGTAATAATTACAGTGATAGCTCCCAAAATTTTTCAACCAAAGAATGCATCCACTTTGAAAAATGAGTAAATGACAGACATATCCAATTTGTCGAATAGAGATCGCGATTGAATATATATAAAGAACAAAAACTCAAAGAATGCATCCACTTTGAAAATGAGTAAATAACAGTAAATGTCGAATAGAGGTCGCGATTGAATATATATAAAGAACTATAAATCTTATGTAGTTAGTAAAGCGATATTCTTAAGCCGCCATTGCCACAAATAATTAAAAATGTTAAAATTTATGATTATTTCTGCGCTTTAGAAGGTATTTTAGAAATTTCTGTGTCAGATTATCGTAGTGGCTAAACAAAGGTAAGAAGCTATCTTGACAGTAAAGCAGCAAAACAAAGAAAAAGTGGTAAAACAGAGAACAAAAGAAAAAAAGTTGTTGATAAGAGCTAAGTTTTAGGTCTCCATTTTCGTGGGGTCTTCAAACTCTCTAAGGCATAGTCGTAGTTTTGAAGCTCTCTAATCTCTAGAGATTCAGACAGTACTGATAACCCTTTATCCTCAAAGAACAGAAAAATAATCTCAAATTTTAGCACTCTCATATATCTTATTTTCTTTAAGGTATTGTGACGAAATTTTTTGCTTAATCTGAGGATAATAATTAGTCTTATTATTATTGTTTATTTGTTATTTTATTTTCTTAATTTTCAAATGTCTATCACATTAGTGCAGTCTATAACATATTGATACAGTTATCTGAAATTTAAACCAGTCAATCCTATATGCTTGTGTCCTTTATTTATTATTTTTAATTAAATGGGCAAGAAATTATTCCGTTAGAATTTTGACTTTGTGTTATTACAGTAACAGTATTACAGCAAATACGTATTATATATCAAGAACATTGTAGCATATGAAGTCACTACAACAAACAGCTTTTTTAGTAAGGATTTTATTCGTTGCTAAAGAAGAAAAAATCGCCGCAATTATTAATGTGCGATGATTTCATTTCATTGTCCAAATCGTCGCCAAATTTCGCTAGCAAAATAATATTGGCAATGTTTAATAGTAGCCGTCGCTAAAACATGTTTGCGACAAAAAAAAAATAGTCGGAAAAATGTATTACCAATAATTAAGGGAAACGTCGGTAATAGTTTTGCGCGACGTTTCTATGTGGTAGATAAAAGTCTTTTCCTGCGAAACCTTATGCGTCGATATTTATTTTTATTGACGATTTTATTTTAGTAGCAAAAACTTTTAGCTACTAATTCTTCCTGTAAGGAAATATTTTTAGAGACGTTTCTTAAACATAGGTAAAAAGCTTTTGTGACGAAGTAGCTTTGGTTGCTAATATGGTTTTGTGACGATCTATTTTTGTAGCGAAAAATATTTAGCTACGAAATATTGGTTGTAGCAAAAACTTTTTATCGACGTTTTTATACATAGTGAATTAGTTTTTGTGACGAATTTCATTTGATAGCTAATACTATTTAGTGAAGAAATTTAATTTTTAATTTAATAATTATTACAATTTTTATACACGAATTTATTTAAATTTATTACAATTTTTAAGACTTTTTTAACGAATTATTTTTGATAGTTTGTATTATTTAGTAACAATTTTTAATTTTGAAATTTACAATTATTATAATTGTTAAAAACGAATTTATTTTAATTTATTACAAATTTGAATACATTTTTTATATTTTGTAAATAATCATAAATTGAAATTGAATAAACATATAAAATGGAATGCATTATATATAAAAACAATATTTACATCATTTACAAATTAAGAATATGAATCTGAGTCACTAGTACTACTATATGAAGAACCTAGCATTTGTTTAACCAATTTTTTAAGGTTTCTAATTTCTTTTAGTTCCCGATTTAACTTGTCTTCTGTACATTGTAATTCTGTCTTTAGTATCTGGTTCTCCTTTTGAAGCGCTGTCAACAATGCTGCTCGTGAGGAAGAGGCTTCAACAGGCTTAGGTTCATACCCAAAGCCTTTAATATAACCCGATCGTATACTAAGGACATTGATGCAAATGTCATCGATATTAGGCTAATTTCTCTCAGACAATGACGCCTGCAGCCACTCCTGCATCTTATTTTACAATGTAAAGTAGAAAATGGAGTTAACTTAAAAATTATTAGTTAATATTATATAGAAAATAAACTGTAATATAAATTTATTTGTACTTACATAATTACTTTGTGTCTTTTCAGACGTCCAGCCTTGCCCTTCCTTGTAGTGTGTGTGCTTGTATAGTGTGATCAAATCACACTATTGCCCTTAGAGTTGTGTTTGACTCTACAATAATTAAAATAAAATTTAACCAATTATAATTTATTGCATTAAAAAATAGAATAATAAATTGAACACGTTACACTTACTAATTCTTGTCGGACAACGACAAATGATCTTGAGCCAGTGTTATACGGAATCGTCATTTTTGCTTTGTTGGCCTTGGCTTTCTGACACTTTTCCTAAATTAAAAGAATTAGTCATAAAATGTATAAATACAATTAATGGAAGGAAAATATGAATAGAAGAAAACAAACCTTAAACTGCAGTGAAGCCCAATAATCACACAATTTATTCCAATTTTCTTCAGTCTCCCTTTCTGGCACATGTCTCTTTGCCTCTTCATCGGAATGAAAAAACTGATAATATTTATGCAGTCGATAGTGGTGATTCTTCACCCTTTGTTTCAGCAGCGAACCAACACTACTTGAAACCTTAGGCTACTCGATATCTACAATATTGAGCTTCATCTATGAAAACATGTATTAGATAAGTTATTAATTTAGTTAAGTAAAATTGGAATACTTATAATAAAATGAATTTAAATAATATCGAAACTTTATCCAAAGCATTTTGCAGCAAGTTGTCTTCCATCAACTGCCTGACATGTTGAAGGCAAGGCAACTCATTCCGAACAACAACGAACAACTCACTAACCGATTTTGCTCCTTGGATCTTATCAACTGGGTGCCCTTGTATCAGGTTAATAGTCACGGACAACTTGGAATTCATTGCAACATTCATCCGTTGCAACTCAATGCCTTTTGTCTTTCCTCTACATCATTTTCTGAGGCCGGTGTTGGAACCTGAAAAAACAATATAATGATTAAAACACACTAAAAAAGTAATGAGAGCATAAATGTATATATGGTTGGTTATCAATAACAAACTTGAAGATCCCTCATTACTACCAGACGATGTTGGTAAAGGTTGTTGTTGCTGACTTTCCTCATACGATGATGCAATTGCTGGTTGTTCTGTTAGAGAAACTTCATCGCTCGTAACCACCCTCTTTCCTTTGTTACGACCAGGTGCCATTGTAATCAACCTGTGTAAAAATTAACAACATCAACAATATCAGAAAATAGACAACAAATACAGAAAATCATTAACTACCGCAAAAACTTAACTGAAACATTAAAAATATGCTTATAGTCATCGTAAATAACATAACTACAACATCAACAACTTAAGACCTATAATTATGTTATTAAAATTTGAAACAATACAAACAATGAAATTTACATTCAATCATCATCATCAAGATGAAGAAAATCATTATCATTAAGTAGATGTTCATTTGATTCTTCATCACTAATATATTCCAGCAAAGTATCGTCATTATCATTAAAGTCATCCTGAGTATAATCTTCATCTATTTGTCAGATAAGATGAGGTTGGATTTCATCCAGTTGAACTATATTTGGCTCGACATCTCTCCTATGGAATGAAGATATATCTGCATCTTCTACTGTAATGCCTTTGTTATTGATCTCCAATCCACTATCTTGATAGACTTCATCAGCATCTTCATTTAATTCACCAATATACCTTTCACAAAAATCAAAGACATTCCTTTGTTGAAACTTTGAACAACCTTCCAATTGCGACCCAATACAGTATCGTTGACGTAGAAAACTTGTTTGGCTTAAGTTGCAAGGACAAAAGGATCATTATCATACCATATCTTACTAACATTTCTGCTAGTAACATGCCCGTTCACTCTCATAATAGTTAGATCAAATCATTTGAATTTAAGTAGAACAACCTTCTTATCCTTAATGTATTGCAACTCTATAATTTCAGATATGACATCGTAGAAGTCAATTATTTCGTCGTCATGACATCCTTCAACGACAACCCCATTATTTTGACTTCTAACTTGACTATCTCGATCTTGTATGTGATATCGCACCTCATTAGTGATGTAACCTGTGTATTTTTTCTCACAAATATGAGGCCCACATGCCAAATTATATAATGCTGTTGTCACTTCTTGCATGGTATAGTTATATAATCGTATCATCTGTATGACAAATTTAAAATAAATATGAGGATGAGACATATTCTCATATATACATAATATGTAATTAATATGAAACTTACTCGATTTCTAAACCATGATATAAACTTCTGCCTATGTCTTTCTTCAACATTAACGATCCCTTTGCTTCAAATTTTGTCCTTGTGCTCTCTATTGGGGATAAAAAAACACAGTAATATCGATGAGTTAATGCAGCAAATTGTAATATGATTGTTTGAATGAAAAGGAACATACGTACTCCATGTATGTATCGACGTTCTCACAATTGTTCAAAATATACCAATGGGCAATTTCGAATTCATCCTTACGTAACTCGACATATTTACCCGCACCAAGTGGCCTCGCCTTTTGGAAGAAAATAGACAAACCACCATCATCATTGAAACCAAAGTTACGTCTGGTCTATTAAATCTCGTCTTCACAGTAGTTAAGTACATTGAGCAAAAAGTCAAGCATTCATTTGCTATATAAGCCTTTGCAATAGACCCCTCTTCAAGCTCTATTACGTACATAACACTTAAGAGCATAAAAACCTAAACATAAACAGCTAAACACTTGGGAATTGTTACTAACAAATAACATAGCAAAAACTTGTTGAATTTAATATAAATTACCTTTCAATTGGAAACATCCATTGAAATTGAACCGGTCCACCAAGTTTTGCTTCATATGGTAAGTGAATTGCCAAATGGACCATAACATTGAAAAACGATGGGGAAATAATAGTTCAAGCTTACATAGAATCAATGCTATGTCTTTCTCCAATTTATCAAGCTTTTCAACTTTAAGTGTCTTGCAACATAATTGCTTAAAAAACTCTCCCACTTGACCCAAAGTAACGGACACATCTTTCGGCAAACACCCACGTATTCCAACAGGAAGTATCCATTTCAAAAGTACATGATAATCATGACTTTTCAACCTTGACACTTTTCCTTCTTTAACATTCACACAACGACCTATATTAGATGCATACCCATCAGGAAATTTGACTGATTGGAGGAACTAACATAATGCTTGTTTCTCACTTTTTGACATGTTGTAACAAGCAGGTGGAATAAAGTATGATCTATTATCTCTTCTTCTCAAATGCAAATCTTTTCTAATATTCATGTCTTCCAAGTCTAGTTTAACTTTAATAGTGTCTTTGGATTTCCCATCAATTCCCATAACAGTCCCTAAAATGGCCTCATAAACATTTTTCTCAATATGCATAACATCAAGATTGTGCCTCAATAATAATTCCTTACAATATAGCAAGTTGAAAAATATGTTTCTTTTAGTCCAATTCAGTTCGATCTCATTTCTCTTACGCTTCCTATTACTTGGGTGTTTGTCAAGTATAACGTTAACCAAATGTGACAGTTGGTAAATAATGTCATCACCTGACAACTGCATCGGAGCTTCACCCAACTCTACTGTTCCATTAAATTGTTTAATTCTGCACCATTTATGCCCATGTTCCAAATAACGACGATGACCTGTATAACATAATTTACTTCGTATCCTTGTTGAATATGTTTGATGATTACAGACAAGCCAAGCCATATACCCTTTAGTGCTCCAACCCCACAAGTTCCCATAAGCTGGGAAATCATTTATAGTCTACAATACAGCAGTACGCATTGTAAACATGTTGCCTTCAACAAAATCAAAAGTTTCTATTCCATATTCCCATAGATGATTTAAGTCATCAATTAATGGTTGCAAGTAAACATCGATGTCCTGACTAGGGGTAGTAGGTCCTGGAATAAGCAAAGAAAACAACATAAAAGGCTCCTTCATACATTTTCATGGAGGTAAATTATATGGGACTAGAATCACCGGCCACATATTATATGATCAATTACTCATATTACTGAAAGGATTAAATCCATCTGAGGCCAATCCAAGTCAAATATTACGACAATCTTGCCAAACCATGGAAACTTTCTATCAAGCACTTTCCATGCCATTGATTCAGCTAAACGACGCATAATGTTATAATCAATGCATTTCTCTTTATGCTACCTTATATCTATGGCTATTTTTGTTGACATAAACAACCTTTGTAATCGTGGATTAATAGGAAAGTATCAAAGGACTTTCATCGGTATCTTTTTCCCTCTCTCATCATCCACCCGCCACCTTGATGTACCACAAATAGGACACTCCTAAAGTTCTTTACTTTCTTTCCAATAAAGAACACAGTCATACTTACAAGCATGAATTGAAATATATCCCAATCCAAGGACCCTTAACAGTTTCTTCGCATCACAGTACGATTTCGGTAAGTTACGTCCCCTAGGTAATGCATCGTTTAGTAAGTCAATTAACATGTCAAATGTCTTGTTACTCCATTTATTATAAACCTTCAAATGCAACAACTTCACAATAAATGAGAGTTAAGAAAAATTAGAGCATCCCGGATATAATTTTTCTTAATCAACTTTCAATAACTTCCCAAAATTATCTTCGGTAATACTGCCAATTATGTTAGGAATTCCTAATTCATTCATAGTCTCCATATAATTCTGACAATCGTTTAACATCTCATCAATCCCATCATCACCATCATCATTCACATCACAATCATCAACATCATTATTATCATCAACATCATAAGATGTACCGACACTTCTACTACAACTTGCTTCCTTACGTTCACCATGATAAAGCCATGGACTATAGAATTTGTCTATGCCTTGGATAAGCATGTGATTATATACCACATCTTGACTTCGGAAGTCCATGTTTAAGCAATTAATGATGGATAACGAATACTACAACCTTCACCCATTTGATCCTTAATAAATTGCATGAAACTCTTAATTCCCACCTATTCAGTTGACCATTTTCGATAAAACATCCAACTCTTATCTATTTAGCTAGACAATACAAGAAGACAACAGAGTTATAACATGCATTTTCGATTTTATGTTAGGTTTAAAAAATTTATATTGTTTAATATAACATGCAGTAAACAACGTTGTTCCAGTTCATACGCAGCAATTAGGTAAACAATATAAAACAAAATGAAACGACAATCGATATATAAAATAATGAAGGCTACTGATAATTTGCAAACCTGAAGATTTATAGTACTCACATACGATTGTTGACTCTAAGCAAAAAGACGAAGACCGAATCTGCAAGATAGTATGGGCATGGAATTGGTTAACAACAATTAAAATAAAAACAATAATAAAAATTAAAATAATAACCAAAATATTAATTAATAATAATAATAATAATAACAACAACAATAATAATAATACAATGATAACCAAAATAATGATAATAAAAATTGTAATGATGATGATGATGATGATGATGATGATAATAATAATAATAATAATAATAATAATAATAATAATAATAATAATAAT
>JAOQMS010000180.1:35938717-35955147 GCA_027563885.1 Erythroxylum longipes
AAATTTAGAAGAAGAAGTATCCTCTGTACTGACGTCAGAACACAGAGGCAAGGAGGATTAAAGAGTAGAAGTATCCTTTGTGATGACGTCAGAACACAGAGAAAAGGAGGAATGAAGAGTAGAAGTATCCTCTGTGATGACGTCAGAACACAGAGGCAAGGACGATTAAAGAGTAGAAGTATCCTCTGTGATGACGTTAGAACACAGAGGCAAGGAGGAATGAAGAGTAGAAGTATCCTCTGTGATGACGTCGGAACATAGAGGCAAGGAGGAACGAAGAGTAGAAGTATCCTCTGTGCTGACGTCAGAATACAGAGGAAAGGATGGGTAGAGTATAGAAGTATTGTCTGTGATGACGTCAGAACACAGAGGACACATCATCATATAGAAGATAGAATATAGAGGATAGACCACAGATGATAAGTGGTCAACTCAAAAGATAAAAGTCAACCACAGAGGGTAGAACACAGAGGATAGATCATAGGCCGAGGATTATAAGAAGGAGTTAAGAAGTTATTTGAGTTGAAGTGTATTCTCTGTGTTACTGTTCACAGACTTCGTCTGTGTTACTGTTCACAGAGTATTGTCTGTGTTACTATTCACAAACTTCGTCTGTGTTACTGTTCACGGAGTATCGTCTATGTTACTGTTCACAGACTTCGTCTGTGTCACTGTTCACGCATCATCTGGGTTACTGTTCATAGTTATCTTCTGCCCTATTTTCGACCCTTCAGAAGATAAAATTGGCCTTCGAGGTCTTCATGAAAGTTGTAGCTATTGAAGTCCTCTTTCAATCTATCCAAAGAAATGGACGCCTATAGGAAAATTTATACCAATAGTTCTGAAGCAGGTATAGGTGTAAAGTGTGGACTCACCAATGCTGATCCTTGAGGTATTCAGGTTGAAAGGGATAAATGGACTAGTCGACTACCATAGTAGTAGTCGACTGTTCTAAGAGCTGAGCTGAGCCTAAAAAAAGGGAGTTTTGAGAAGACGACCTGATAATGATAAGTCTCATGATTTTCTGAAGGTTAAACTCCAAAAACAGAGCCCGACAGTGTTAGTATTAGAGCAAGCAGGAGTTAGACTCTGAAAACGGGGTCTAACATTTGTTCATATTGAGTTCTTTACTAGATAGTTGAGAAAGTTTGGTTGTGACTATCGGTAAATCTGATCTTGATTGTGTGCTTTCTTTGGATGTGATCAAAGAGAACATTTTTAATGAAGAGATTAAGAGGAAGGAGATCGGTGCCAACAACGTGTAGGCTTTTGTGGTATAAAACAAAGGAAAAAAGCAAGTGTAGAGGTGCCAAAGGGCAAAGTAAGTTAAAGAATAAGGTAAAGTCAGGATATGGAAAGGAGACCAGGATATGGCAAAAGTTCTGCTACAAGTGAAAGAGAGATTAGAAGAAGCAAGATAACCAGAACGATGGAGACAATAACAACACTACAGTAGTGATATCAAGAACAGATGATGAAGTGTGGTTAATTTGTGTGACTAATGAGTGTCTCCATATTAGTCACTCAGATTCAGAGTGGCTTGTTAATACAAGGGCATTCTACCATTGTGTTCTAAAGAGATAGTACTTAACCAATTATAAGAGTGATGATTTTGAAATTATAAAGATGGGCAATCAGATCTCCACTAGTATCATTGGTATGGGCAACAATAGAGTTTAGATTAACGTTGAGTGTGTGTGGACCTTAAGATGTGTACGACACATTCTAGACTTGTATCTTAATTTTTTATCTATGAATGTGCTTGACTAAAAAGATACTGGTATAGTTTTTGTGATGGTAAATGGAAGATGTCGAAAGAATCTTTAATGGTTACTCATAGTGGATTGTGTTATATTATATACAAGACACACTAAATAATTACATGTCATTTAAAAAAATACTTCACCAATTTAGGTCACTAGATATTTGGATATGTTAGTAAGAAAGGGATCAAGTTTCTAGCTGGAAAATCAATTATACCTATAAAGTCTATAGTTTCTCTCAACCCCTATGATTATTGTGTGGTTGGAAAGCAACATCAAGTGTCTTTCTATAAAAAAGGCCTACCAAAAGGAAGGCAAAGTTGAAGCTAGTGCACTTCGACATATGCGGTCCTATAGAGGTGGAGTCATTGGGAGGTAACAAGTATTTAGTTACAATTATCTATGATGCTACAATCAAGACTTGGGTCTTAATGCTAAAAATAAAAAGCCAGATGTATATGAGCTTTCAGAAATTTCATGTTATGGAGGAAAGGGAGATGGAGAGAAAGATAAAGTTTCTTTAAACTAACAATGAAAGAGAGTATACCTCTATTGAATTTGAAGAATATTGTGCAAGACATGGAATAAGATATGAGAAAATGAAACTTGGTATCCCGAAGCATAATGTTGTTGTTAAGAGGATGAATAAAACCATTATAGAGAAAGTTTAGTGTATGCTCCGAATGTCGAAACTACCAAAGTTCTTTTAAGGTGAGGCCTTAAAAGTGCAATATACATTATCAACAGAGCTCCTTCTATCCCATTGGAGCTTGACATTCCTAAGAGAGTATGGAAAGAGAAGGATATGACTTATATGCATCTAAAGGTATTTAAATGAAAATTCTTCAAGCACATGCCAAAAGAGAAGAGATCGAAGTTAGATTCGAAGAATACTCCTTACATATTTTTTGAATATGGTGAAAAGGAGTTTGGCTACAAGCTCTAATGCCCAAAAAAGTACAAGGTTGTTAAAAGTAAAGATGTTATCATCTATTAGCAATTTGTCATTCAGTACTGCAAATTCTGCCTTCTTTCACTGATTAGCCTACTAATAAAAAAGGTGAACATGAGCTAGCATAGGATGATAATTATCAAGGGCAATTTGATGGTGATGAGTCATATCAGAGATATCTTATGGATGATGTAGAGGTTCATGAGCATCATGAGTAGGGGAAGCAACTTAATCAAGTGTTAGAAGATGTCCAACTTTGAAGGTCAACTAAATTGAAAAGACCTTCGATAAGATATCCTAGTTCAAAATATCTCCTAGTCACTATTGAAGTAGAGCTAGAAAACTTCCAAGAAGTGCATTCACTCAAAGACAAATAATTTTATCTCAAGGCAGTGCAAGAAGAGATGGGCTCATTAAAAAAGAATGAGATTCATAAGTTAGTGAAGCTTCCCAAAATCAAAAAAGCTTTAAAGAATATATGGGTGTACAAGATTGAGAAATATGGTGACAAGCTAGTGAAGCATAATGCTAGATTGGTGGTGAAGGAATACAATCAAAATAAGGTTATTAATTTCGATGAGATTTTCTCACTATTATTGGAACTAGTTACTAGCTTGGATCTTAACTCAAGTAGCTTGATGTAAAGACTACTTTCTTACATGGTGACTTGGAATAGGAGATTTACATGGAGTATTCAAAAAGGTTCAAAGTCAAAAGGAAGGAGGACTATATATACAAATTAAAGAAGATTCTTTATAAGCTTAAACAGGCACTAAGTCAGTGGTACAAGAAGTTTTATTTATTTATGACAAGCAATAGGTATAAGCGAACAATAATTGATCCTTGTATATTTCAAAAAATTCCCTATTGTAATTTCATCATCCTTCTGCTATATATGGATGATATGTTGATAGTAGGGCAAGATATAGCTATGATTTATAAGTTAAAGGAGGACTTATCCAAGTCCTTTGACATGAAACATTTGGGTCTTGTAAAAAAAAAATTTAGCATAAAGACTATTCTTAACAAGAATGCCAAAAAGTTGTGGTTGTCATAAGAGAAATTACCAAAAAGGTGCTTGAGAGATTTAATATAAAACACGTCAAGCCAGTGAGTTATACCATTAGCAACTCATTTCAAGTTGAGTAAGAGAGCTCGTCTTACCTCCAAAAAAGAGAAATAGTGTATATACTCTGTTTTGTACTCCTCTAGTATCAGTTTATTAATGTATTTCATATTGTATACTAGACCAAACATTGCACACGTTGTTGGATTAGTGAGTAAAATTTTTATCCAATCTAGGAAAGGTACATTAGAAAGCAGTCAAGCGGATCTTTAAATATTTGTGGGGCACTTCTAGATTGTGTTTGAGATTTAGAAGTGGCAAGACAACTCTTGTGTTCGAATCCTCCTACCTACATTCTCTCGATCGAGCATGTCGTACAGAGCGTGCCTAGTGCAGAATACCTAATTGGCATGATTTGCAGACTATTATATCAATCTGAAGGTTTACCTAGGACGCATCCAGAGGATAGTGGCTGCGGGTTCCTCCGTTCCTAAAAAAAGTTTAGCTACGCTTATTTTATGAGGTGTTATTTGCCCAAAACCTTAATGCTTATATCTTGCTACTATTAGATTTAGTGAATTTCTTGGAAGTAAAATTGTGTCCAATTTTTCTTGTCGTCATCTATATCATTTAAGTAGTTTGTTATTGGTTGATGATCTTGTCAGGTAAGTATTAATGCTTGAAGCCTATCGCATCTCTTCTTTTCCTCCAACTCCCTTTCTTTTGGGTTATTCTCCAATTTGGATTCGCTCTCTCTCTCTTTCCTAGTTGTTAGGAGTAGATTGTCTCCTGCTTGTTATGCAACACTTTGTCTCCTTCTTGTTACACTTGCTATCCATTATGTATTTTTGTTCCTCTTTCATGCTTTCCTGTTATTTTTGTTACATCAACTTTTCCAAAGTTTTTCCCAACTGTTTCCTCTCCATTTTCTCTTAGTGTTTTTTTTTAATCTTGTTCTCCTTGCTTGTTTTCAACCATGGTTTTGAACATGAAAAACAGACCTTAGTTTAGCTTGCACTAGATTTGTCGTAACATTACTAAATTGCCTTAAAATAGTTATTTCTATTGAATTTGAAGACCAACGAAATAGTGTGGAAAATAAAATTAAGACATTATTTTAAAAATTCTGAGTTCAATTTAACAAAAAAGTTATTTGAAGATTTTAAGTGCACTTGGAATAAAATTTTAAAGACTAAAATAAACTTTTTCTGTAAAAATAAAGGAGTGATCATTAGAAAAACGCTGGAATTGATCTCCTTTGCATTAATTCATGTATATACATGCTAATATACTCATAATGCATATTTAGAATTTCTATAGAATAGGAAAGAAATAACGTCGTGGATGGTAAATGGTATCTTTCCCAAATTTTGGACAATACGATCAAATTATTGATCAAACAGTAAAAGGTTTTTGAGCATGCTTTAAAAGGATTGTTGTTCATGTCAGAGTAGAGTACGGATAACGCTTGGAACGCAACTGAATAGGAACAAATTTTACTTAAAGAGTGGTCAGACTGTATCCTGTTTAAGTGATGCACATAATTAAAGCAACAGCAGTTAAATTAGACTGCTTAGTAGATTATAGGGACGCAGTCCATGAGCACAATCACTTTGTAAATTATATGAAAGCTTTATTTTCCACTCTTTAGCAGCGAACCCTCCATCATTGGCATTAACTCTACATGGTGTTTTGACTAAATTACCAAGCGAACAAACTGTTCATTGCATTGCCGATTACGATGGTCTCAAAGGAGGATTATGTTGTCTATGGCAGGAAAGGACAGGACGTTTTTATGAAATGATGGAGATGCTGAGTGCCCTTAAGAATTAGCAGTTATTGTTCATAAAAATTTTTTAAAGTATTTCCGCTAAAACAAAGCAACGAAGTGCCTTTCACCCAAAAAAAAGCAACGAAATGCCATATTAAATAAGTATAAAACTTTAGCCATATCCACTCAGGTTCTACAGTAGGTCAAACTCGAGAGACTTGAAGAAAAAGCGAAAATGATGAACGGTGGGGTCAAACTCTAAAAGATGGAACTTTTATATCAGGCTAGAATGACTTGTAAAGTAGAAACTGACAGGATGCCACCATATATGCTCTTCCTCCGACAGGGCCACCACCTAAAACTGCAGTCCCCTGAAGCAAACGCTTAACCAAGTGCCCACAAAATTACTGTATGTCCTGTAAAGCCTGCTGCTTTGAGTGATTCAATCTTAGCACGCCGAGCAAAATGTGACCTTTTATTAATACTATAAACCAACCAAATGTAGTAATACCATCTTCGGAATTTAGTCCAATGTCTTGATGTCTATAATATTGAGTTTATTTTAAAATGCCATTGAAATGATTCAAAGAAAATATGGAACCAAAAACTCGTATTAATGATGCAGGGAGCAGTCAGCCATGCCCCGCCTAGCCTTTCAGATTCCATTTGCCAGTGTGTTATATGAATGAGTCCCCCTTCTTTTGGGCTGTGGACCACTTTCTTTCCAGCTAGGCTAAAAGCATCTTCCACCAAGATTGTGCATTTTGCCTGCTCCTCCTCACTTTCAGGTTTATTTTACATGCACCGTCTGTTTGATTTATCAGTGTCCCCAACCGCAAAAGGATTTTTAAAAAATCATGAGTGGCAAACAGCACTTTCGACCAAATTATGACTATCCATCACAAATCCAGGATTGACGGTGGTGAATATTTGCATCTGAGGGCAAAAGTATATGTTTACTCCATTCTTTTGCCTTTTTTGATTCTGACTTTAGACTCATTGAGGAAATTAAGCATTAGAATCCAAGGTGAAAAGCGTATATGAATGTAGAGCCTTGGAAAGTTAATTCAATTAAAAACATTGATGAATTGCATCAGTACATAAATTACAGGCAATTAAAGAATAGCAATCCAACAAATAAAGAGAAAACCCAAGAACATTAAAAATTAAATGTCAAAATCACTGAAATTTTCTTATCAACATGACTAGAAGAACACACCTATAAAGCACTCACAAATGCAGTCCGCATAAAGAAGACAGGCTCAAACAAGCAGTACTCCAGTCAACATGTCCCAACGGAACAATCAGCCAAAAAGAGACATCAAAGCAGAGATCGTCATTAGCAATGTGAAGGAGAGCGTTGACATATTGTATCTTGCCAGTGCTTCTGAAGTGATATCTTGAGGCCTGAAGAAAGAAGGAAACAACATTAATCAGATTCCAGTTCTTCATCGAGACCTATGATAGTACTATACAACGGTGCAGTTAAAATGCTAACAGTACATACTTTTGCAATTTGCCGAGTGCACCACAATATAGGACATTGTCTGGTGCAGGAAACTCAGTTTTGTTATTCTCTTCTGGATTCACAACTCTGACATAAGTCTCTTGGCCGAGGTACCATGAATCAAGGTTCTCTGTTCTGAGGTTCCATACTCCAACATTGTCAAGTGATACCAAAATCGCAGTCCACGCTCCAGGATATACCTATACATAGATAATCTCATCATATTCGCTTCTCCATAAGTTAAACTTTAAGAGACAAGTTTGAACTAGAGAGCAATATGTCACTCATGCAAGCTGTGAATTCTCTTGGGTAGATACTAACCAAGATTTGAAGATTGGTGCCCAGATGCCCAAAATTGCCCAATTACATAGGCAGCATACAAATGATTTCAAAATATTTAACAAAAAAAATCATAGTTTAATCATGTTAACTTCAATAGTAAAGTATGCAAGCAAATAGTGCAGTTACAGTTTTATCCTATATGGTTGTGAGGGAAAGCATATATCAAAAGATATCAGAATCCTTTTTTCAGGTTTATGGTCGCCCATAAGACTGCTAGAAAGAGTACTGTATCTCTTTATCATATGCTAAGTTCAGTGCATATCTTTACTGAAAAATAGATTATGACACAATAGAGAATATGATGAAGGAAACCTTGAACCCATGGAAATTTTGAAGGACCAAAACAACTTCAGGGCATAAAAAATTGTTACTAACAGACCTGTACTGTAGAACGTGCAACACCATCCCACTTATTATATGTGCCCCTGCTGTTTTCAGTCCAGTCACCATAATCCATCCTGAATTGAGTCAAGTACAAGTGATTTAAGGTATAAGATCAAAGATTTTGTACAGTTCAGATAACTGAAGAGTAGCAAGCATGGATAAGTTCCTACCCAACAACAAAAACTGCATATCCATTCAGGTGATAACTCTGCATCTTGGTTTCATTGTTCTGCAGAATGATTTCCATAAAGCCTCTGTATGTTCCATTTATAACTGATGTTCCCATTTTTGGTGGTCCAGCAATGGGCTTCTTGGGGAAATCAAGCTTATAGACTCCCTTCACTTTGTGTTGGTCCGCAAGCCTGATAGGAGTGGAAGGATTGACAAAGGATACACCACTAAGAGTTGTCTTTCTTTTCCCATTAATCATCATAGGTGGCTTGTTTTTCAACACATAAACATCAGTCACATTGATTGACCCATATCTGAACGAACCTTGTGGGTTTGGTCGTGCACCACTGGCAGAGACATTCCACCTGTATAATTTGACAACAGAATCCCCCAATTGAGTCAACTGGGCCCCAGAGCTCATAGATGTATAAATTGATTGATGGTGATGCAAATTATCAACTCAGAATATTGGTTTCTTTTATCTATAGAAACTATATGAACTTCTGCAAACTACAATATGATACACAAGAAAAGATGCACATTAGAAAATTCAAGGATTTAACCACTCCCTATTGTCAACATTCTTCTCAACTAGTACAACTGTTGCAAAAGTTATTGAATTTTCAATGTGACAGTGCATTTGAGAGGCAACTGAAGCTAACCTGATGGATCTTGCTTGATTCATTGAGAAGGTTTTGTCAAATTCATCATTAGGTGGATCAGGAAGAGGACCTCTTGCCTTGCCCTTGGAATTAGTATAATGCAAAATGGCAACACCAGTAACCCTTTTCCACTGTGATTCATTAACAAACCTTGCACTAGCTACAATGTAGTAATCAGTACTTGCGTTCTGATCCATTGTAACCAGAAAAGAATATGACTGTCCTACATGTATATCTAAACTGGTATAGTTTTGCTGCACAGTATATGATCCCTCCGATTCAGCTAAAAGAAGATTGTGGCCCTGAATCCTGAAATTCAGACTAGTTGAGGTACCAACATTGTGCACACGAAGACGATAGGTTTTTCCTGTAAAATACAAGAAGTTTTGTCAATTCAAGTGGACCTTTAAGCTTTGAGAATGAAGCCAGCAGCCTCATAGAAGAGTGTAGTGATACACAATAGGTAGCCGAACAAAATTTAATATGTTGCGAAGTATAAAGGCACTAAGTAATGATGATAATATTGCTATTCATGAGCAGAGTCACCCCGAATGGGGCCTAGTATACAAACTGCTAACGCCTAGCATGGCGTGCATATTCCTAACTAAGACACTCAAAGGTCCAAAATAAAAATAAAATAAAATGTGTTTGCTTAGGAGAGATATACAAGTTCAAGGAAGGAAAAGATAAACATAAACGTAAACGTAAACGTAAACAGATTTTCAACAAACATCTAGCAAGCATGATAATTACCTGGGTGGACCTCAATAGTTTCATAGTCAATGCCATCAGGAACAAGAGTAGTATTATACTGATAAGGTCCTTTGCCATTTATAAGAACTCCATCTGGCATCCCTAGGTCTTTCCCTGCATCAAGAGTCTTCCTCAAACCCTGAACATCGCCAAATTACATAATCATCAAACAAGGTGAGTTTTTAACTTCTAACAAAATTTAACACTCAAAAAGTTAACATTTGCATATACTAACCGTATGATTTTTCTTGTACCAATCACCGATCAAGATCACGATGTCCCCGCGAGGGGTATCAAAGGGAATCGGAATAATATCCCGGTTATTTATAATTAAGCCGCCATATCCACCTGAAGCTCTCTGCATATTGAGAGAAGGAAAGTAAAAGAAACTCCCAATCTGATCCTTAACCTGAAACTGGTAAGTCCAGTTCCACTTTGGAGGAATCGGACAATTAGTCCCAAGGACCCCATCTTGCCACGAGCTTCTCCTTTGTTGAACTCCAGACCTAGCACATCCATCCAAGTTTCAATTAATGAATGGTACTTACATCAGACCCTGTAATTAAAGTTCTCTTTAAACTCTCGGGTAATTAAGTACAATAGCAAGTTCGTTCATATTTTCCCATCATCGGAACGTCTAAGAAGTTGAAAAATCCTACCAGTGCATAAGGAGGTTTTCATCCAACTTGTTTCGAACATTAACGATGACATAGTTGTTTGTTGTGACATTTATAGTAGGACCAGGAAACTTTCCATTTACAGCGATTACCTGCAAAGTAGTTCAAATTTGGAAGCATTTGAGCACAAACTTTGCATGAAAGCTCACCATTAGTTGCAAAACCATTTAAACCATACAAACCAAGTATACGGCTTCAAGCTGAAACTGAGTGCAAGCAAGCAAATTTTAGCAGATCTGGAGGTAAAGGTTGAAATTGGAGATTTGCAAGGATACCCATGTTTTAAAAAAAGTGAGAATACCTCATAAAAGGTCTAGTTAGAAAAACAGCAAGAAAAGACAGTGGAAAAAGAAAAGGGGGAAAGCAGAGAGATCCAATAGCACTAACCTGCTGAGGCAGACCAAGAGGAGAGGCAGTGATGTAGGAGACCTCAAACTCATAAGTCACCGTTGGATCTAATGCAGAACACAAGGTCACTAGCAAGCAAATGTGGATAAGAAACCAAGCAAAGATCCCACAGAAAACCATTTCTTTAAAGCTCATTGTTGGCGCTTCAGTTCCAGAAGCGAAAAACAAAAAAGAAAAAGAAATCAACTTTCTCTTTAGCTTATACTTTGTCCGAGTTTTTACATAATCAAATGGAAGAAAAAAAGGGAGCCTCTAAGGAGTAGCTAGAGAGTGACTTTATGGAGAGACTGTCTTCTGCGCGGAAACGGAGGTTGGCGTTGGCAACAGAAAACGGCCCTATCTCGCTTCCTGTTTTGGAACTGAGGTGTAAAAAAGCGCACAATTTTGAGGGACTGTTCTTTTTATTTTTCTATCTGATCCCCAAACTTTGTTCTAATTTTTTGTGGGTCACTACCAATAGTCAGCAAGCACAGGGTGGGAACTGGGAAGGGAAGGCAATCAATCAGCGTTACGTTTAGTTAAGTGCATAGCGTATATTATTTATAAATAAATAACAGGAATGTGCGGTGTAAATTTTGAGCATTGTCGTCCAACAACCAAAGACCCGTGGCTTACGTGAGGAGTAGTAACTTGGACAGTGGATGCTAAAACATCCTAACGGACAGTCGTCAAAGAAGTCGAGCTATGCATTGCCTATCAATCAGAGACACAAGCGCTTATAAACAAATAGTTACCCTCGAGATGCCAAAAGGCATGTATGCTGGTCCTATGTTAGTATGTTTTGTTTATTGCTGTCATCAGATCAGAGGTACAGCAATTTACTAACCCGACCACACTTTTATGACAATCTCATTATGATTTCGCAATGTAGTTAGTTCACTGATGCAATTGAATTGAATGTTAGTCAAATGCTACATCCCATAGTTTTATTGAGACAATGTTTGGATTACTCGGATTTTATTAATCATAATGTGTCAAAAAAATATATTAAATTTATGGAAGATTTGCAAGAAATTTTTAATGCATTAGCTTTATCAGAGTTTCTACAATTTTTATGTGCGTATATTCAGTTTATTATTCAGATCGAGATAATGGCATACTACATACAATCTTTACATTCTTTTCCTTTTTGGATGTGCACGCAAAGTTGAAAATGTAAAAGAAAGAAAGAAATTTTAGACCATGAAAAATCATAGTTTCTTGCTGAGGGAGTAGCGTAAGGATTGGAAGGATGATTTGATCTCACATGCCTGGGCTCTGTCTCTGTGATAATCCCATCTTCTCATTAATTGGTCGCGCCATGCAATGGAAAAGAATCCAAACAATGGCCAACTCATTGATGACCAAATCCACCTAATCCTTACATTATACTGTTGATATTAATGGTGCTATCTTATGTAGCTGGAGAGGATACTACAGCTCCACTTAACTAACACATTCGCATCTTGTCCTTCTGTTTAGATTCCTGGAATCTAATCTAACCTTCAAATCAATGCTTGTTCTCCAAGGCAAAAATGTGAGAGAAGAACCTATGTCTCATTTTAAAAAATAGATTGAGATATTCTCAATTGCTTAATTAGTGGAGTTTTATATTTTAAGGCGGAAGAACTCAAGATAGAAAAACTTTCCTATATAAATATATATTTTTAAAAAAATATATAAATACATAGCGACTCTTTCTCTATTTCAATTTTCTTTTATCATTTGACTAGAGTTAAGTAAGTAATTATTTTTTACAATATTTCTCAAAAATTTAAATACCAAAAATGATAAAAATCAATCCATCTCAATTCTCAGGCTGTGGCGTGGAACTAAATCTACTTATTAAAGTCAACCATCACTTTGCCGCAATTTCGGCAGCAATTGGCTGGCTGAAATGCGGCACCAATAATTTGACTGCAACAACTCGCATTTACTTTCCGCACGTACACGAAGGCAACGAGATCGGATTTCTTTATTTATGTTATGTAAATCTTTTGGTCTAACCTTTTAATGCGCAAATAGTTGATACTATAAGTCACACATGATTACAGATTTTTCAATTCTCTCTAAGGTCTAAATCCTTAGTTTTAATTGACTCTTCAAAAATAAAAGACATTATGAAAATTAAAAGAACAATAATATTGACTCTCAAAAAGCTATGAATCTAAATAAATTTAAACTACATATGAAATTCAAAATTTTCTTTTCTGTTCCTCCACTTTCTTTTATCGTGAAGGGCCGCTCAGACATTAATGATTGCTTAGAAAGAATAGTTATTACAGGAAACAAATCTTACAAGTCACTCAAATACTTGTAAGGAACCGTCACGTTAAAAGCGTATCTACTCTTAAACACTATTGAGGGAAACAACAGATGCTTTATAAGGGCATAAATTGTTGAGTCAAACAACTTTTCGTGCCAAAAACATGAATAACTTTAGCTCAAAACAAAAGATTTGGAAGACAGCAGTGTGTCATATGATGGTCAACACCCAACAAAGAGAAAGAGGCACCTAAGTGCCAAAATTGATTCAAGGTTGCTGTAGAGTAGCCCTCTTGTTTTAAGTGATGCAAGATAAATGGTAAAGAAAAATTACGAACCAAAAAGGCCTTCGGGTAAGAAAACAAGTTTCTAGTATATCATTTATTGACGGACTCTCTTAGAGCGAGAGAGGCATGGACTACGTAAAAATAAGAAATATAAAACTGAAAACTGAAACTAGGAGAAAGATTCCCTATCCCTAACTTTGCTATGGTGTAGCCACATGCAAGTTATGCTCCAGGTTTGTAATGAATAAAAAGTAGCCACTAGCCACTAGCCACTGCTTAGTAACTAGGTTTGACGATTTAGTATATATATTTATCTTTCAAAATTTTCAGTGTAAAAGTAAGGGAAATGCTGGTGAACTATGAGGCTAGTTGGCTTTGTTCGGGCACAAACCTAAATGCAAATTATAGTCATCCATAAGTCTAAGTTTGATCCAAAGTTGAGCCCCATTTCATATATGACGGCGTGTCTCTTAATTCCTGAAAGAAATTCTTGTAATTAGATAGATGAAATGATAAATACCTAGTACGTAGTTTAGGAAAGATTTCAATCTGACCAATTGTAGATAAAAATGTCTCTCTTTTTGTGCATCCGTCATCTATAACTTTTCTCTCTATTTCTTAAAAGGATTTTATTAAAGAATTAAATTTTAATTACGGATCAATCTTGGGTCGGAAACTTCATAGACATTGGCTTTCAGAGCTTCGTAAAAAATTGAAGGATATATAGTTAAGAGGCGTTTAGAATTCAAGTCTATATTATTAACCATAACATCGGTGATTTTATAAAGTAGCTGACAACAGTCAAGAATTAAGATTCCTTGTGGGCATGAGCATTCTTCTTGAACTTCACCGCAGCTGTTGAATCCACTTCCTATGCTAGATTATGACAAGTGAAACTTGAGTACCCCCTATTGCCTACTTCTCATGTAGTTATTGAAGACTCCTTTTTCTAACTGTCAGGTCAGAATTTCTCTTGGTGCAGCAATCTTAATTTACTTTCTATCAATATAATAAAAGAAGCGTCCATGTCACATATTCTACAACTAACTTCCAAGAAATTCTGGTATGCAAGATGAAGATGTTGAAGTAACAAACTTGAACGGAATAGTTATTATTAATTTATGTTATATAGAAATTAATTTAGAAAACTTAATTTATTGAGCGGTTATAATTTAGAAGAAATTGTAATCGTTTTGTTTGGTTTTAAAGATGTTATATAAGGAGGCTTATTAGAAGTGTAAAATAGTGTAATATAGAGAAATCATTTTCTCCTATAAATTCTCTCCACTCCTCCTTCTACATTTAGTATCAAAACCACAATTTTCACAATATTTACAATTTAGTATGGCAATCACAAGCAACTCATTCTTGGTGCCACTTCCAAAGTTAATCGGAAGCAATTACGATGATTGGGTTGTCCAAATGAAAGTGTTTTACAGCTATCAAGACATGTGAGATGTGGTGGAAAAAGGTTTCACAAATGTCACAGACTCAACAGTACTTGAGTCACTCGGAAAGGAGGAGCATGATGCATTATTAAAAACCTAAAAGAAAGATCAAAAAGCATTGTATTCTATTTTTTCTATGGTCCAGCAGGAAACAATATTTTTGAAAATATCATTGGCTGAAACATCTCATGCAGCATGAGATATTCTTCAGAAATCCTACAAAGGAGATGAAAGACTTAGACAAGTTTGCTTGCAAAAACTTCGTGGAGATTTCGAAAATGTGAGAATGAATGAGTCAGAATACATTGCTACCTATTTTGATGGAGTTCAATTCATTGTTAACCAAATGCGTGCTAATGGTGATGTTATAAATGATAAACGGGTTGTGGATAAAATTACAGGATGCTTAATTTCAAAGTTTGATTCTATTGTGCCTACTATTGAAGAAGGGCCTGATTTTTTGATAATGACAGTTGAACGGTTATTAAGTCTCTGTCTTCACACAAGCAATGAATGGACCAATGAAATAGAAATTCAAATATTGAACATGCTTTGCAAAGTAACGCAAATACATCCAACCTTGGTGGATATAAAGGTGGTCATAGTCATGGTCGCAAAAGAAGAAATAATTTTGTCTCAAATAGGGACAAGATTGGAGAAAACAATTCTTTATATGAGAGATCAAATTTTGTACGTGACAAATCCAAAATTCAGTGTCATAGATGCCAACATTTCAAGCATTACGCATCAGAATGTCAAACAAAATTACAAGGTAGAGAGCAAGCCAATGTAGCAGAAGTAGAGGATAATCTGGTCCTTGCTTGCAAACAAAGTCTAGAGGTGGAAAACAATAATATTTGGTATCTTGACACAGGATGTAACAATCACATGATAGGAAAGAAGAAGTTGTTCTCATTTCTAGATGAGACAGTGAGAGGAGAGATGAACTTCGACAATAAATCCAAAATATTTGGTATGGGTAGAGGTGACGTTAGTATACAATCAAAAGATAACACTAATGTTACTATTGCTGACGTGTTTTATATACCTGGGTTATATTGGAATTAGTTAAGCTTGGGTCAACTTTCAGAAGGGCACCAAATTCATATCATAGATGGGGTTTGTGAAATCAAAGGCAAAAATGACAAAACTATTGCAAAGGTGAAAATGACAAAGAATCACATATTTCCTTTGTCTCTCCAAACGAGAACATTGATGAATTTGCAAGCAATGGTGAAAGATAGTAACTGGCTTTCGCATCTTCGATTTGGTCATCTAAATTTAAGAGGTTTGAAGTTGTTGGCACAGAAGCACATGGTGACTGGTCATCCTCTAATTGATGCCCCCAACAACCCATGTGAAGGTCGTATACTCGGAAAGCATCACCGAGACTCATTTCCAATCGGAAAGTCAAGACTGGAAAAGCCACCATTGGAACTAGTTCATACTAATATATGTGGACTAGTGGAGGTAGAATTTGTTGGTAACAAAAGGTATTTTTTACTGTTCGTGGATATTTTACCAAAAAATTATGGGCTTATTTTATGAATGAAAAATCTGTAGCTTTTAAGAAGTTCAAAGAATTCAAGGCATTTGTTGAGAAACAAAGTGGATTTCATGTGAAAACTTTGAGATCAGATAGAGGAGTAGAGTTTACATCAAATGAATTCAATGACTATTGTAAGAAAGAAGGAATTCGACGTGAGTTCACTACTAACTATACTCCACAGCAGAATGGTATAACTGAACGATAGAATAGAACAATATTTTAGATGGCTAGAAGTATGTTGAAGGCTACACATTTGCCGAAGCCTTTCTAGAAAAAAGTTATTTCTTGTGCTATTTAAGTGTTGAATAGGTGTCCCATAAAAAGTGTTCGTGGAAGGACACCAGAACAAGCACGGAGTGGGAATAAGCTAGATGTTTCTCACTTGTGAGTATTTGGGTGTGTTGCATATGCCCATATACCTAATGAAAAAAGGAAGAAGCTTGACA
>JAOQMS010000180.1:35963608-35979620 GCA_027563885.1 Erythroxylum longipes
ATCAATACACATTCTATCAAATCAAGCATCAAATACTTCATAGGATAACATGCAATCAAGATTAGTATTCCCATACCCTCTTTAACACAAGTTCGTCCTTCAATGAGCAAGCCACTCTAGTCTTTCAAGTAGAAATTTCAACTCTAATATTAAGAAGACCAAGAGGACAGCAACACAAAACAATGGCAGGATCTAGCTTCCTTAATGCATTAGCATGCAATTTTGTCAAGTGAAGAAGATGACCCAAAAATGTAAGTAGAAAATCCAGGAGGTGTGAGTGAGAGAGGGAGTTTCGGTGGTGTGAGAAGAAGTTGTAGAAGAACTCAACAAAATAGAACAGAACCCCCAACAGAAAAATTGTCTTCTCTTCAATGCTAGGTGTCACCAAATGGTAACAACATGTGTCTTCTTGCATGTTTTACACTTGTCCCAATTAGGAGCTGCCATTCGTCACCAAGAATTAGTCCTTGTATTATCCATCAATAAACTGTATAGATTTAAGCCAAATTTGATAAAGTTGTCTTCATAAAAGTTGTAGCTTATTCTCTTAGCTTTCCAATGGTATAAAGTTTATAATTTTTGAACATTGGAATCAAAATATATGATACTTACAAGTTTGAGTGTCACACTAGTATTGCAAAAAAAATCACTACAACATAGAGTTTTAAGTACTTTCAAGCCTTCTTATCACTAAATATTCACCTAAATCTTATGTAAAGTATCCATAACATATTTTCCGAGACGCTGGGCTCAACATTAATACCTTAAATCTCTCTGATGCCAATTTAATTCCAATTCTCCAAGTATGATTCTTTAAAAACATAATTAAGTCATATGGAATACTTGTTCAATGAAACATTCCAACTAGGGTCCAATTTGGGGCCTTACAATTAGTTAGAAGTTTATGTTATTTGACATCCACTAGGCCTAACATTGTTTATGGAGTTGGGCTCATAAGTCGTTTCATGGAGAAACCATGTCAATCACACTTGCAAGCAATAAAAAGGATTTTGCATTATCTAAATGGAACACAAAGAATATCCTATACCCATTCTGATTCTTTTAAATTATTAGGTTACACAGGTAGTGACTTGGTAGGTGACATTGAAACACGCAAAAGTACATCTGGATATGTTTTCTATTTGGGAAAAGGAGTCATCTCATGGTCTTCAAAAAAGCAACAAGCAGTGGCTCTATCAATAGCAGAAGTTGAGTGTATTGTAATGGCATCAGCAACATGCCGGGCAATTTGGCTACGCAGGATACTAGAGGATCTGAAGCATAATCAATTTGGTCCAACGTGTATTCATTATGACAACGAATCAACTATGGCACCAGCAAAGAATCCTGTGTATCTTGGACAGAGTAAACTTATTGATATACGTTATCACTATATTAGGGAACTTATAAAATAAAGAGAAATCGAACTTCAATTTTGTCAAACTGAAGATCAAGTTGCAGATGTTATGACAAAGCCCCTCAAGGCTAAATTATTTGAGAAGTTCAAGAAAATGCTGGGAATCACTTGTCCTGATTGCGAATGAAGACAAAAGATTCAAGTTTAAGGAGGAGTGTTGAAGTAGCAAACTTGAACGGAAGAGTTATTATTAGTTTACGTTATAAAGAAATTAATTTAGCAAACTTAACTTATTGAGCGGTTATAATTTAAAGGAAATTGTAATCTTTTTGTTTGGTTTTAGAGATGTTATATAAGGAGGCTTATCATGAGTGTAAAATAGTGTAATACAGAGAAATCATTTTCTCCTATAAATTCTCTCCTCTCCTTCTTCTACAGAAAGAAAATTCAAAGTCGGCAAGCAACCAAAAAAAAACAAACAAAAGAAAAGAATATATGTATGTACTTAACTATAAGTCGAACCTCTTGGGCTTATGTTACTCCATATCCATCACTTTATTGTAAAATTTTTGACTAGGAACATCACAATTTTTAGAAATAAAGCTAAATCTAAAACTCAACATTTTGTCAAGGCGTATAGATCCAAGTCATAATTTTAATGACACAAGTTCTGAGTAATCTGTATGTTTATTAGGATGAGCAACTTTAAAAATTATCTACTTTGAATTAAGAAATGAGTTTGATTTTAGTTATAATTTCGATTTCTTATAAAAATGTTAAGTTTAAATTCAAGTAATAACTCATACTTTCTTAAATTCTGCTATTAATTATTTAATAATATAAACAAAATATTTAATCTTTTACCAAATAAAAATTATATTAATAATTTTTCATTTCTTATCATCATATATGTAAAATAATATGATTAATTAAACTTAAACGAAGTAGATAACTAAAATCATTATATTTAATAATATCAAAGCAATAAAATTTTTAAACTAGAATTTTTAATGACAATATTTTTGGTTTATTATCATCATTAAAACATTAATTTAATAAATAATATAATAATTTTTAAAAATATAACAAATTTTATAATTACTTATGTAAAATAGAATATCTATTTTTTATAATCATGAAACTCTTAAAAAAATAATGAGGGAATCTATTATATTTAGTTTGAACGAATTTTAAATGAAATTACTATTTTTAATCAAGTTAAATGTAAATTTTAAAAATAAAAATATGTATAATTATCTAGTCAACTTAGATATAAATCAACTAATAAATTTTTCTATATAAAATAATTATTTTTTAAAATTAAATTCTTTATTATTCTATCTTCTCTTATTAAAGGTCTTATAAGAGGTAAGGAAAGTAAAGAAAAACTTTTCCCAATTTTTAATAAGTTATTATTTTTGGACTAACTTTAGATATAAATCTCTTTAATGAATTGAAAATTTTATTTAAAATTAATGGACTTATTTTTTAATTGTTATCAAGTGATTTTGAACACATGGGAGTTGAATTTGAATTAAAAAGATACAAGAAAAGCAAAGGCAATCCAAATTTTCAGCTGGCAGAAAAGTGTTTGACTAAGTTTGGATTCGTGCAAAGAAAAAGTTTATCACCAGAGTCTGATTTGAAAACACATTCAATAGATTTAGGATTCTAATTATTTTGGGAATCAAGTTGTTTTCTTTATGTGGGGATTTGCTACCAGATTTTGTGGGAGAGCACATCTGATCAAATAACTTTAACAAGGGAAGACGACCACGCTTTTTTGACATCTTACCATTAACGTCTTTGTTTTGTTCTTTTGGAGAGTTTTTCATTTTTATGGAGAAAAGACATATATGGAGAGTAGACGTTTTGTTGTTCTTCTATCAAGTTTCATCACTCTTATGAGTAGCTAAATCGTTTTTCTTGATTGAAGGAAACCAACGTTATCATCTAGTATGTGTGAAATTTCCTGAATAAAGTTTATTTCATTGACTAATATTAAGTGTCTTTTATATTACTTTTCATGATTAAATTGATTGATCTTTAGGGTGTGCAACTAGGAATTAATTGATTTAATTTATAGCCAAATTAATAAGATTTGACGTTTAATTTTGCTAGTCCAAAGTGGCAAACAGGATTACCATCTTTTACGTTAGGGATTGGAAATTCTAAGAAAGATATTTATCTAGGCTAAATACATATCGTATGTGTATTGTCTTGCTCACTGATTCTCTTAGTTTTTCAAGCTATTAATTAATCAAACTTAAGATCGTATTTAAGTTGTTGGTTAATAAGAGTTATTAGAATACATGTTTCTATTCATTTAATCCTAAGAGAGAACACCACTCAATAAGTTTTTGTTAATGGATTTAATTTAAATTTGTATCGATGATCCATACTAGTTTGATAATGTAAGTGATTTGACACTAACGTTTGTTCATTAATTTTCTAGATTTGATTATTTCTGTTTATTTCTAATTTTTGTCAATTTTAATTCCTTATAATCACGTTATTTAAACCCCCCAAAATTTGTTTTGGTTTTAACTCGTGAAACACTTACCAATAGATTTCTCGTTGGATGATCTCAATTCTTCATTAACAACATATTTCATTATTAGAGTTGGTATTAATTTGATTACGGGCGATAACATTACCAATTTTCTTTCAAAAAAAAATCTCAATTGGAAATGAAGATTATTTGTTCAAAATTTTACTAACCTCAAAATTAATTGATGGAGAAGGCTTAACGTACATTTGCAACCAGAATATAATTAAAGTAACTGAAGCAACTCAAAATGAAATACGTTTTGAATTAGAGAGGATCACAATACTTAATCTCGTGCAATCACTGTTTTAATTTAAGGTTTCATCTATGAAAAAATATGAGTGACATATGATGGTGAAACAGACGAGAAAACGTTGCAGAGTTTTATGACATTAGATGAGGCAGGCTTTGATGGATCAAATTGAAACCTATTGATGTTCTAAGGTATTAGGATAAGGGCGTATAAAAGCAGAATTCATCTGCCATATCTTGAGCGTCGATGTGATAGTAGCGTCAGTAGCATTATTGAACAAATAGAGCTTAGCAGCTCCATAAATTGCCCTTGTTGGGTAAATTCGTGAGGTGATACAAGTCCTACCACCTTGAGCAAAACTTTCGATGATAGAATGATCCACCTGATTAAACCATAGAAGTAAAGAATTGTAATTGATTTTCTGACATCATTGAGTAAAGTTAAAAATAATTAGGTTCTTGTATACATACCAATATTCTCATAGAGAACTTTTCACCCTCTAATACAGGAACATAGCTTCCATAAATGTGTTTATTAACATCATTTGCAATCGATGACCTGCAGAAGAAACAAGACATTGGTTTAGATAGTTAGGATTGAATATGAAATTCAAACATATAGACATGTTTGGTTTACCTTGACTGATCTGTGCAAAAGTAGGTTTTGACAGTTCCATCGCTTCTTTTGGTGATATAGAAGTATACAGGAGTCTGCTCAGAGAGTACACTATCGGAGAGAACTAAAAGACCAAATGGTCCTAATGTATTACGTTGAGCAGCTCCACCACTGCTGCCACAACTGAACTCATCGTTAGCTTCAGACAAGCTCTCCAAAGCTTTTTTGTCCAACTCAAACTTAGCAATAATGTCTAGCTGTATTACATAACCAAGTTAGAACTGTAAATTGTTTTCGTCCTATACTTTTCATATTAACTCTATTGTAAACCAAAAGCTTTACGAACACAAACCTGTGTGGCCGCTTCAAGATTGATTGGGACAATAGATCCTGGTTTGACCTCAATATTTTTAAATTTTTGACTTCTTAATCTCAACTTCTCTACCTCTTTCACTGGCCACTGTAGCAGATTGGTGCCAGTCTTTGTGTCAAATGAAACTGTCCTAGGAATACCCTGCAAAACGTAATTGCCAAGTATTTGATGTTGATAATCCTTTTAAGTAAAATTTACAATAGCCATCAAACGATAAGAACATGTTTGCCCATTTTCCCTTTGAAGCTTAACTTTGATCAGAGTGGAACTTTTACCTGAAGCGATGCCCATCCTTTCATCACATCAGCAGCCTCACTGTCAGACTCCCCGATCCAGCCCCACAGCACTCGTCGAGCTCTCATCTGATCATAAAATGTCTTGGAAGCGTAGAACACACCATAATCATATCTGATACCAATGCCTACATCAATATCTAGATTATCAGGAGACCATGTACCAGCCTTATCGTCATAAGTTCCAATTGCATAGTGATCATGCCTAGTATTGTCGAGACTGGCCTTGACCACATGCTTCACATCAGGGCCATTAGCTGAAGTATCAAGACCAATATCAGTTGTGTTAGACACGGGATAAAAATCCACACATTCCCACATGCCAGTACCAGGAACAGCATGAAGTATCTGGCCTGTGAACTCGTAATTTATGAAATCCTCAGTGTCATAGATCAAGGCTATGCCTGTTTTGTTAACTTTAGACCCGATAGTAATGCGCCATTTCCCTTCTGAAGTCAACCAGGCTGTGGTGGGATCACGGAAGTCCTTAGCACCTATACTTGGTGGCGGGACTAAAACTGGGTTACCCGAGTATTTGACCCAGTTGAGGAGTAGAGGATCATTGTGGTCTGCTGGAAATGCAAGGTTCTGTACCTGAACAGACTGATTAGTAGAGCCGGTATAAAGCATCACTATTTTGCCATCAGGGAGGATTGTGGCAGAGCCAGTCCAAACACCATTTTGGTCATACCATTGATCAGCAACCATTGCTAATGGAAGGTGAAGCCAATGGATTAAATCCCTGGACACCGCATGGCCCCAAACTATGTCACCCCATACTGGACCATTAGGATTGTACTGGTAAAAGAAGTGGTACCAACCTTTGTAAAACAATGGACCTATAGTTACAGATTTTAAAGCGACATGTTAGTTTTGAATCTCGTGAATAATTACATAATTTATGTAGATGCTTAACTTAGGGCCAAGTACAAGATTCTCCTAATCCTCTTAGATGTACCTACTCAAAATTTTCTTTCCTTTTTTCCCCGTATATTGGACTGTTTTGACCTTTTGGAATTTCGTCATGCATATTCCCCTTACGTTTGTTACTTTTTACTATCAGTTAACCATAACATAGCTAGACAATCAAATTTACCTAAGTAATTACCTGTTTGAAATTGAGTTTTAAACATGAAAACTGAAAAGCATTAATTTGATAACAAATTCAAAATTCTCAGATTCAATATGTTAACTAATTAAGCAGTTTTTTTATATATAAAACGATAATATGTTTTAACCCAAAAATTTCAAATCTCACTGTTGAATCCATCTTAGGCTACTAACATTTCCAATTAAAGAAGTCGATAAAATTATAACAAAAAGAGATATCGGCTCTTACCATTTGGATCTGAATCAGCAACCGAATTTCCCAATCATCAAAAAAGAAGAAAACAGAAAACTTAGTCAGATGGCTGAAAAACTGAGTTCTATATAATAAAAACAAATAAAAGGAGGGAATTTTGTGGTCAAGAGGAGATTCAAAAGTTCCTCTTCAAAGTTACTCGAAGAGAATTCCTCTAATTCTTTTACTGAGTTTTAAAATTTTAACTCTGCACGTCACGTCAGATAAGAGTTATAAAGGGTCACGCCAAAATAAATAACTATCCAATGACTCCTGTCCAAACGAACACAACTGACGCCACATAAGTAAGAATAAGATTTAAACTTTTCTTTCTTTTTTTTTGTTCTTATTTTTCAGTAAAATTGGAGGACCTACACAATAGCCAAAAGTAGCAACTTTTGTTTACTTTTACTAGGTCGCATGCATTCTAATTCCTAATATTGTAATAAATCTCATAACAACTGGCCTTACCATTACACAAATATTTCCCAATTATAGAGGCTAAAGAAAATCTTTAAAACAAAGATTGATAAATTCTTTTGTTTGCACATAAAACGAAATCAACCAATGAAATAGGAAAGTACGTACCATTCATCCAATTCGTTTCAGGTTGGAAGTGGAACGCAGTTCTTTGCCAAGACAACATGCTATTGTTCCACTCGAACTCCTTCACTCCTCCGACCATCACGTTCGCCTTCTCCGACACGCCGGCCATCTTGCTTCTTGACGCCGGCCTAAGATATTCCGGCCTCGTCGACGTGACGGATCCCACATTTTCATTTCCTGCTGTTTTATCGGGCAATTCAGGCACGTTGTTATTGTCAGTCAAAGCTGCGACGAAAGCAACGACAAACAGCCCGGAAAAGATCAGTAGGAGCACTTTCTTTGATCCCCGGCCGTCGCTTGCCGGAGATTCACCGGGAAGAGGGCTATAGTTTGAATGACTTGAGATGGGCAGAAATGGGTTGGATTCTGCCATGAAGACAGTTATGCAATACAAGATCTTTAGTACTCGATTGCAGACATAACAAGCAGAGACGGAAAAAGAGTTTATAATGAGATGGTTTTACGTACATGATGATGTTGAGATTATAGAATGCTATATATAGCGCGTCTAGCTGATCGTATTATTTAATATATTATGAAATGTTTAAAACAATCGACTAGAAATTATACGGTAAGGTAAAAATTTAAGACGTAAAATTGGTTAATTTTTTATAAAGTTGGTTAAAGATTAAATATAATTAATGAATATAAATATAATTAAAAAATTATTTTTATTAATAAAAAATTTAAGTTTAATTGAAAAATTATTAATTTATAAAAATTAATTAATAATTTGATGGTTTTTAATAACCAGAGTTATTAAACTAATAGAATAAAAATTTAAATTTTGAATTAAAAAATGAGTGGTTCAAAATTTTAGAAATTGATTAAAATTTTTAATTAATAAAATGGTATTAGCTAGTGAGAGACTTTAGGTTAATTTGTCAGAACGATTTGTTGAGTGAATGAGGACAGAAACTGTGTGAAATAAGGTTAATTGAATGTTCAAAGGTGTTGAGTTGGCAATGTTGATTGCCATTTATTTAACGTGAAAATGCTTTGGACCGTTTGCCAATGAAAAAGCTATTTTCCTGTTATGTCTTTGTGGGCCAACGTTTCAGTTCGTTCCAATAACTTGCGAGAAGTTCAGAACTTGGCATGTGTTTTCGAGAGCTGAAGTCCAAGAAATAATGAGGAGCACTTCCTTTAACTCGTTTCTTAACTTCTGGAGTTACACGTGTACTTGAGCTAATATACTATGTCACTGTTACAAAAAGGAAAAGAGAAGACATTTATTTTAAATTTAAAAAGGACTATATTACTAACGCAGAAACTTATACACAATTCTCTTAGGGATCTTACAAGCAATAAAAACCAACATTACACAGAATTTGTAGCAATTACAAATCATAAATTAGATTAACCACATCGAAGTGAGTTAGTGGCTAATGTTGTCTTATTTCCCTTTGACTATTATTGTTTCTCTAATCAAGTTGATAATTGCTTCAGCAAATTTATATTTGTGCTGCTCCTCATTTTTGTAAATTCTCATATTTCTCTCTCTTCCTAAATAATAGATCATCATCTGGAAAGAAGTCTTGATGATAACTCCATCTCTTTAACCTGAGTTAGAATATCGAATGATAGAGTTCAATGTTTCATTCCAATCAAAAGAGAACCTTGGAAGTCTAATTATGTGCAAAAGTTTGCTCCATACCGATTTGCTATATCCACACTCAAAGAACAGATGATTTCTACCCTCATTTACTTGTTTACATAAGATGCAAAGTGGATCATAACTCCTAAACTAATAGTCTTTAGTTCTTAATCTGTTCTTTATAACTAACCATAAGAAAATGGTAGATTTGGGACTTAAAACTTGCTTCCATACTGTTTTTGCCCACGATACTGACTCCATTGGCGCCACCAGTAGATCATAAGCCGATTTATCGTTAAATAACCCGCTAGCATTTACAGTCCATACCACCTTATCCTTCCTTCGCACAGTAGGCAGCTTAGGTAAATAGTTTTCTAGTAGTTGAAAATACGAAGTATTTCAGATCCTATCCCTTTCTTGGATGAACCATGGAACTTTAGCCTCTTTAAGAATCCTACTCCTTAACACTTATAAGTCATTACGTAACCAAAGAGGACTGAAATCGGTCTAATTATCAAACCATAACCAAATGTCTTCACCATCCTCTACCCTTTACTTCATACAAGGATAAATTTGCTCTCTAAGGTTCAACATGCTCTTGAATATCCATGAATATTCATGATTCTATTGAAGCTGCTAAATATTTTGAAATTGAAGATGATAAATCTGCACCTATTTCACCCACAACGCTTCCTTATCAACAAATAATCTCCAAATCCTCTTCAGTAGCAAAACCCGTTCCATTTAGGTAATTGAAATGATCCCTAATCCCTCTGCTTTTTTGGAAGAATAATTTCACTCCACTTAATTTTGGCCTCTTTACTATTTTCAGTTTTGCCAGACCATAGGAACGATTTTAATAACCTCTCCATTTCCTTAATCACTCTCTTTAGGATTACCATATGAGCTGCCCAGTGAACATATATACTATTCAAAACAGAAGTAATAAGGGTGACTCTAACAGCTAATGACTAGAATTTGTTCTGCCAAGCAAGGATTCTAGGTTTCAAATTTTCTTGCAAAGGTATAAAATCTGAATATTTAGGCTTACCCGAAATAATAGGAACTCCTAAATAGCGAAAGGAGTTTCCTGAAGTGCAACACCATATTGCTTATCCATTCTGGGTTCCTGACATTAGAGGACACATACATGCCACTCTTATGCTCATTTGTCTTCATCCCTGGCCAACCAGAAAATGTGTATACCATGTTCATCATCATCATAATAACATAAGGTTCAGCCTTGTAAAACAGAATAACATCATCAACATAGAGCAAGTGTGACAATTTTAGATCCCTACATTTAAAATGGTATTGAAATAGACCATTGCTATCCACAAGTTTAGAAACAAGTCTAGAAAATCCCTTCATAGCTAGAGTGAATAGGTAAGGGGAAAGTGGATCCCTTACCTAATCCCTTTAGAATTTAAAAAAGGTCTCGTTGAAATCCCATTCATTAACATACTCATCGATGTAGTTTATAAACATTGTTGAATCCAGTGACAAAATCTGACGGGTAAACCAATGGCTTCCAAACAAACTTTCAAATATTCCCAACTAATGGTATCGTAAGCTTTAAATAAATCAAGCTTCAATGCACACCTCTTAATATGTTTCCCAATATGATACTCCCCTAACAACTCTTGAAGAATTAGTATATTGTCACCGATGTTTCTCAATATCAGAAAAGCACCTTGTGCCACATTGACCACCTCTGAAAACACTACTTTCAATCTACTCGCAAGTAAAGTAGCGATAATTTTATAGACAGTCAAACAACAAGATATTGGACGATAATCCATAATCATTACAGGCCTATCCGTCTTAAGAACTAGACAAATGAAAGTATAACCAAAAGAAAACAACTCCAGCACCGCATCAGTTAAGAGAGAGCCCGTGATGTCCCAAGTTTGTTAAAAAAAACACGTAGAATATCCATCAGGACCAGGAACTTTTGAACTATGTAACCGAAACACCACCTCTTTCACCTGTTGGGCAGTGTAAGGGGCCTTGAGTATCTCCATGGGTGATTGGTTTGGTCTGAACTCCAGAACATTTCCTACCCCAAATCCACTATGTTGAACTTTAGTGCTCCTCATTAGATTGTTAAAATAGCCTCGAATGTGATCAGAGATCTCTTGCTGATCAGATATCAAGTTACCCTCCTCATCCTTTAATTCAGTGATGGTGTTAGTATTCCTTCGAACCAACAAAGATGCCTGAAAAATTTAGAATTGATATCCCCTTCTTTAAGCCATGTTTGTCTTGCTTTCTGTTTAATAATTAAACTCTGCAATCTCAACGCTTCTTGGTAATTCTTTAACCGATCTGTTTCAAAAGTCCTTAATCTAACGTTGTGTGGATCCACATAATAAGGCTGCTGAACCTCTGTCAATGCTTTACTCAACTCTTTTCAAGTCCTGAACACGTTCTTGCTAGCTATTTTTGCTAGATTCAATTTCTACATAAGCTGAAAAGCTTTGTACCCAATTACCTCTCTATCCCAAACCCTACTAATTATGACCAGAAAACCTTCTACTTGAGTTAAACCATTGAAAAATCTGAGCAGAGCACCTATTCAAGATCCAAAACACGTATGCTAAATCAAAATAGAAGCATGGTCTGAGAATACTGGGTCTCCAAATAAAGCCGACGTTCTATGGAAGGAATTGAGCCATCTTTGATTCACCATAACTCTATCTAATTTTTCCTTATAAACATATTCCCCTGCTGTTTATTTTTCCATGTGTACCATCTGCTTAGCCCTCTAAGGTCCACTAGATCGACCTATTGAAACAACTGAGAGAGCTCTTTCCCTGTTCCAGAATGAAAATCCATGCCTCCCCCTACTTCATCTAACTTTAAACAACAATTGAAGTCCCCCAAAGCTAACCACGGATCTTGCGTACCAGCATGAATAACCTGCATCTCCTCCCATAACTTAGCCCTTTGAAAAGCAAAATTGGAGGCACATATAATTGTAACTTCGAAATGGAACTTGCCTATTAACCAACAATGTATATGAATGAATTGCTCACTCATCTTGAAAATATTAGCCTCAACCAAATCCATATTATACCAATACAAAATTCTACCATTATAATGATAATTGTGATTCGAAATAAACTTCCATTTTGAACCAAAAAAGCCATACCTTTCTGGATAGAACCAGCCTTTATTTTGGTCTCTAGGAGCCCCACCAAAATAGGTTTCTTATCTACTATAGCTTCTTGTACCAACAACTTTTTAAAGGGGGATTTAATCTCCTAGTATTCCTTAATAGTATCGTCATCTGGTGGAACCCCTAAAAAAACATTCAGGGGATATAACCCCTTTGTGCTTCTTTTTCTTGCCTTTTTTCACTCGCACCCCTTTTAGTTGTTACTACTAAAGTCTAACTGGGAGCAACATCATCCATGTCTTAATCTAATTCTTTACCGATAATAGTTAATGGCTCTGTAACTTCTGTTGTGATTTGCTCCATATATTCATACTGTCTGTGAGCATATACTACCTTCCAACCATTTTGCACACCATCTGCCATTACTGCCTCATTCTTATTAGGCATATATGTAGGACTCAAAGGCGCTCCTGTTATTACTCCCTTGCTAGCACTCTCAACTACACCACATTGCTTTGGTTCTTTCTCATCTATCACTATAGGAGGGATATTTTCTTTATTAGCTAGAGCCTGAATTATCTCCACTGTTGCCCCTGACTTTGTTATTCCTTCTACATTCTTTCCTCTAATATTAAGGTTTTCACTCTGTGCCACCAAATCCAGCCCAACCAAATCCAGCCCAACCAAATTCATACCACCCACTTATCCCTCGTACAGGCTCTCCTTTGTCATTAAATCATTATGCCAACCTGATTTAAAACTTTACTAGTAGATGCCCATTTCTTATTAGAAAAAGAAGGTTTCCAAGGATAAGAAATAGCTATTTCATCTCTTACCAACTCACTTGTTTCAGCAAGTCGAAGAATAGGCAAGGTTTCAGGTAAAGGAGCAGACTTTAGAATTTCTATGCATATCTTAGCATAACCAATCCTCTCTATTGATGCAGTTTGTGATTCCATACAGATTGGCTTGCCTAATGCACTGGTCAGATGGCTCAAGCCTTCTACTGTCTAATATTCCATAAGTAGTCTATGAAAATTCACCTACAAGGGGATAACATCGATCAAGCCTCTATCCAAACCCATTCCTGGTTTCCATTGCTGCAAAAACAGGGGCTAATTCCCATATGCCATGGCCCTTGTTCCATAATCTCAGACATATTTGAATCATTCGAGAATTTGAACAACATCAAACCATCTTCCCTAAACATTACCTTTTCAAGTCCTTTCTTGCCTTAGCGAGCCTTAGCCCAAGCATTAACAGCAGGAAAAGCCAACCTCTTAGACCAGAAGAAACCAACTAGGGCATTCAACCAAGCCTTGTCCCCCGCTTGTAGCAACTCGATCGGATGAGAGAAAATGCCATCTCAGAGAAAAATCGTCCTAAAAAGTTCTGAAAAAAGAGGTATTATTCAATTAAAGAAAAAGAGAAGACATTGATAAGATGACACGAACTTTCTTACACTAACTGTATAGATTCACATATGTGGATAAGTACTAGTAAAAGATGAATTACGTCTTCACCTTTGAAAGTTTTTTGTATTGCGTATGCATATTTTAAGATTTATTTATATTAACATACATGTTAATTGGTTTAGACATTATGAGAAGATGTATTATTCAATTAAGGACTTAATTATTAATACTAATTTATAACACCTGAGATCCATTATGTTCTCATTTTAGTATGGAAAAAAACCAAATTTATATGAATTTATGATGTGTTTTTGAATCTTTTGATTCGGCCAGGTAAAACTACATCCAATTATTACACCTCACTGTTTTTACAGAGAAAGTGCTTAAAACATTCCTAAACTATAGATCAAGACCAGGACTCAATTAGCTAGCTGAGTACCAGACGATATAATGAATTTGATTACTTGGCGTAGATTGAAAGTGGCCCATGCTTTTCTTTGCATTGGATAACATGGTTCCAGATAGGAGCAAACTTGGAGTTATATCTATTGCCTTACCAACTATGGTAGGGGAATTAATAAGGAAAAAAACTTGAGCAGTCTTCTAATTTGACACCAAAAATGAACTCAAAGGCGAGCCTTGTATAATTGGAAGTCGGTTCCATTCTAAGCCAATGAACATCAAATTAGAGCCATTCCATGGTTATCCCCTTTTATTTTACCATGTGATTTCGTAAAGGATTCTAGGAAGTAAGCTCAAAATCTGTAATTACAGAATATGATCTTACATATTGATGATATCATGCTCATTTAATTATCTCATGCAATATCCAATTTGATAACGATCTAATTGTTTGAATATTTAAAGTGGAAATTCCCCCACGTCAAGCACAAGACTGAAAAAGAGAAATGAAATAGTTTCACTATATTAGACTTATGAATTAGTGGGATAAATTAATTAAGATGGATTGGTTAATTAATTACATTTTAATTTTCTCCAATTCAGGAAATAATTTATATATTTTTTGCTCTTTTGTGATTCAAACATATCAAAGTTAATTTTAACTTTGCCAGGCATTCCTAGAGATCAAATTAAATGAGAAGTGAACTTAGAATTTAATACAACTTTTGGTTGTAGGTAGAATAGAAATGTCACTATTCAGCGATCTGACTATTCAGCGGTATCATTATATTAATATGAAGTTGGATTCAGTCATTTACATAACGAGTCTTTTTTTTTTAAATTTTATAACGTCAGCATGATGACTCGTTGAATACTTGAATGGAAGGAAGTACTAGATGACCTCCTAATTGGTAGACTAGATAAAATCGCCACGCAAAAGCAATGTCAAGAAGGTGAACAAACAAAAGATGATTAAGAATATTCAACTAAAAAGTTTGATTATTGAATGATTATTTGTGATATCTAATGCCAAAAGCTTTGCCGATTCAGAGACAGAAAGCGACCGATTGCTCCTCCAAGGCCTCTAGTTCCTCTCAAGACCAATGGCTCAACGCCAAATCATGATGCCACGGCAGATGAGCGTGGCTTGTTGTCCTTTTATTACCACACACTCTTGGACATGACCCTCGCTAGCCAAACCGACATACTAAAACTACACGAATAAGTCATTATTCAGATAAAAACAACACAATGAATACAAGGAGCAACCTAAACAACAACCGCATAAACGAAGAAATAATTCCATGTTCAGTCTCCATTGAATGTTTTTTTTTTCCCTCTGTCGTGGGTTGTTGTCTTGCCTTCTAGCAACGTAGCTGTGATTGATTGACGGCTATCGGCATCTTCTCACGTGAACTTCTCATATGGGTGTCAGACTTCCCACATGCGCTTGCCTCCAGGAACACGCGTCGAACAGGACACAAAAAGATCGCAAACTTCGTCATTTAATAAGTATAATAATCACCAATGGAGTGGCAGATCAATTTCTGGTCTATAATTGGACCGATCCTGGTCCGAGTGCAATGATCGTATAAAAAATTGATTAACGCAAACGGGATAATTTAACACGTAGACGTAGCTATTTAATTAGTTTCATTGTCTATTATCGTCGTCGTCATTATTATTATTATTATTATTATTTACAATTGCACATTGTCCGACATAATCCACCGCAACCGAGGAATCATTTCATAAAGAGACCCACGTGGCCCAATCGTAGAATTCTCCTACTTGGCAGTGGAATTAATATTTTACATAATTCTGTTGAGTGTGAAAGAAACAACGTTGCGAATATCGTACTGAATTCAGTACCGGATTAAATTTTGGTACAATATTATACCGATACCGGTCAATACTAGGTACCGTTTCAGGTAATTTTTTAAATATATAAAATAGTCCCTAAATTTTTTTAAAATTTGCAAAATAGTCCATTGTCATATTGTACAGTTATATTGTATATTTTTAACCCTGACTCCAAAAATCATAATAATAAATAATAATCACAATTAAAATGAAATAACAATAATTTT
>JAOQMS010000180.1:35979720-35998015 GCA_027563885.1 Erythroxylum longipes
ATTTTATTTTAAAATTAAAAATTAAAAAATCACAATAAAAGTTTAACTAATAATTAATTATAAAAACTTTGAAAAAAGAGTGGGGAGGGGGGTAGAGAGAGGGGGAGATTTTTTTAAAAATTTTGAAAATTTTGCAAAAAAAGTTCCTATATTTTTCAAAATTTTCGGTACCGGCCGGTATTTATACCCGGTACTAAAAACGTCAATACCATTTCGTTTTTGCCGGTACAGAACATTACCCATAACAGTGGAAAGAAAGACGCACAATTTCAAATTAATAAAATAACGACCCACTTAGTGATAAATTTTTCTTGTGTTAATTTTTTTAAAAATATGCATCATTTATTAGTCTTCTTTGCTAACGATATTGACATATATACAATATTATTTGACAATTACAAATCACACTTAACATAAGAAAAAATTTGATGCAAGTGTAATTATTGATCATAAACTTTGGTTGTATTTGTTGTAGTTATATATGTGTTAATTTTCTTAAATAACAATATGTTAAATAGAAACTTTTTTTTTTCATTTTATTGTACTTAAGTTCCAATTTTTAAAATTTAATTCTTAATTATTCTTAAATATTAGAGTTAGTTTATCATTGTTATGCTAAAAATAAAGAATACATATAAATGTGATTATATTTATACTAAATTATCTAATTTAAAATATTTAATAATTATCTAAACAATATATTTTTCATATTTCATTTTTAGTCATTAATACTAACTTGAAGGAATTTAAATTCATTATATATTATAAAATTAGAATTTTGATAATGGGGTTGCTAAGTTGAAGTATTTTTAGAAATTAAATCAATATAATAGCATTAGAGTATTAAAAACCATATATCTTAAGTTCAAAGACTACTTTAGATTAGCTTAATATCAAAGACTAAAATAGCTATATAGAATATAGCTTGAATGAAATGAAGTAAAAGCTATAAGTTCCTAAGAATCCATTAGAGTGACAATTCATGATGCAACTATAAAGTATATCTTTTTTGTTATCTCCTTATCCTCGAATATTTAAATTCTTGTTTTACTTTTTTCCTGTAAGACAACTTTAAAAGATAGGACCATTTTGTTTAGCTACAGCCACTTGATAATGAGTTTGTTAATCTCCATCTATTTATGATGAGAGGCTTGCAACTAAGATAAACTTAATGTATTATCATATGCATCCTTATCATGCTAATCAAGTTCACTGCCAAAGCACTCCTTTGCATGCTTTGATTATACAAAATTTTCTATTTACATGCCAAACAAATGTAATAAATAGCATAACTTAATCATGAAAAACAACCTATTTCCATTAATGATAGCTCTATTGCATAATATTCTCTCAGTTAGCAAGAGGGGCAGTTATGTTGTAAATTTGGAGAATGGTTTCCCATATGTAACTCGAATAATTATGTTTAAAGAAAATATGATACAAGCTTTCATCCTCCTACTTAAATAAAACAAAGATGTAAGATAAGTTCAAAAAATTGGATAGTTTGTCGTGGGTATTTAGTTTACCCTTTATAGTGAACCATAAAATGAATGATGCTTGAGGATGAGCCTACTTAAACCACAATAATTTGTGTCAAGACACTTTAGGAATTGGGATCCTTAGGAGGGATCAACAATAAGAGTAATTGAAAGTATCAAACTAAGGTATCATCTTTGTCCTAACATTTGATCAAGATTAGAGGATTTAGGCATCAAGCCTAGATGAGAATGTATGTTATCAATTACATCTTTTACAAAAGCATTGTAAGGATGATGTTATTAAGTGAATTTAGCTTTATTGATAAGAGTAAAGGACTTGAATAAGTCTAATAGAATGATGTTTTTGCCCAATTCTAAACTTGCTTCTAACCACCAATCTTAGCCTTTCATTTAGTTTGAGAATATTGACCATGATCCACGAGGAAATTGCCTTAGGATATATGCTTCATAAGTTGTCATTCCCTAAATAATAAGCATGTAACCATTGAATCCAAAGAGCATGTTTATTATTTAGGATTCTCCATAGCCTTTTAATTTAGAGGACTTTATTAGTGACTTTCAATGGTATTATACCCAAACTTCCTTTATCTTTTGGCACATAAATATCGTCCTATTTCAATTTGGACAAATTTTTTCTTGATAAATCACCTGACCATAGAAAAATCCTAAGAACTTTTCTATTACTTTAATAGTTTTGCTTAGAAACATCAGGTGAGAAAACCAATGAGTATGGATGTTGTTTAAGACTCAGATGAAGAATTGTTCTTTCCTTCCCAAGGTTAAGCTTTTGTTGTATTAGTTAGAAATTCTCCTTTAGATCTTATCAATCAAAGGTTGGAAATCTTTACAAATTGTTCTTTTTAAGGTAATTATACTCCCAAAATAAGTAAGAGGTGGTGATTTAGATTGCTAACATATAAGAGACGAAAACTAAAAAGCATATTATTGTGCACTTTATATATGTTAATGTAAAGGCCTAAGAGCAATTTAAAAGACTACAGAGTTGACAATTGTGCACTAAGTAAATTAGCTTTATCTCTAGAGAATAAGTTCAAATCATTAGCAAAGAATAAGTTGATAAGCTTCACTTCCCTACAACTTGAATGGAATTTGAAGTATTTATTTTGAGAAATAACCAGCCTAATAAGCTTAGTAAGAACCTGCATAGACAAGGTAAGTAAGTAAGGTGAAATTAAATCATGTTGTCTTATCCGCTTTACTCCCTTAAATAGCTTAGTTGCGTCATCACTGACAAGAACAATATATGAAATAGAAGTAATTCGTTGCTCTATCTATCCAATGAAAATAGTTATAAATCTAAAAGCTTTAAGGGGGTTCAATATAAAGCCCCAACTTATAAAATCAAAAACTTTTTAAAAATCAATCTTATTTTCACAATTTCTACTAGCATGATTCTTGTTATAGTTTTCAAATAACTTTTGAACAAGTAAAATTTTGTCATCTATATATCTTCCATTATTGAATACACCTTGAAAGCCATCAATATAAGTTAGGAATCTTCAATTTGTTAGTAATCAGCTTAGAGATTATCTTATAAATAATATTACAACATTCGATTGATCTGAACTCTTTAAAAGGAGTCTGGAGCTTGATAATTAGGGATAAGACAAATAAAAATCTTATTTATTTCCTTTAGCATCCTCTTCTTTTTGAGGAATTTGAGCACAACATTTATCACCACCATCTTTATCTCTGGTTAGGTCTTTTGAAAAGATAATGCATCGAGTCCATCCATACCTGGTGTATTGTAAGTATTGGGGTAAAATAAAGCTTTCTTAAGATCTTGCTCGTTAAAGGACTAGGGAGTATAGTAGCTTTATATGGTTATATTTGCTACCTGATGATTGATTGAAGAATCTTAATAGAAGAATATCCCTTAACTGTAGTTTCAAAGGACTTGGAGAAGAATAAGTGAGGCTTATAAATTTATAAGATCCTCCTACAAAACAATAAGAGTGTCATCATCAATTTAAATTGAAGCAATCCTATAATTGTTATTCTTTGATAATATTGATTTATGAAAAATTTTGGGTTCCTATCCCTATCTTTTAACCACAAGATTCTAGCCTTTTGTTATAGTATATAATTATTGTGATTAAGAGCTTGATCATAATCTTGTAAAGCTATTTTCTCCTCAAATTAAAGTTATGATTCATTAGGTGCTAAGTAGAGAAGTGCTTGTATTCTATTCAGGGTACCGAAGGTCATCTTAATATTATATTAAATATTACTAACTTTAAGGGAGTTAAGGGATTTTAGTTCCTGTTTCAGTTTCCTAAGCTTCCTTATGTATATGGAGTCTCTATTTCCATCCATAAAACAACTAAGTCATTTCTTCATTGCCTCACCCTCCAATTCTAGCAAATAGTTGTTGAATCTAAAAGGTGATCTCCTTGTAATATTGAGGAAAAGATTTTAGATACCATTGGGGTGTGATTGGAAAAAAGTGTATTATTGAATCAATTCATTCTTTCTGAAAGAAGCTTAACCATAATTCATTCACCAAGTTTTGTTAAATGTTTTCTAGACATAATAACAAAATATTGATATCATATTCAAATTTAATTAGAAATTAGGCTTATATTTTGAAAAATTAATATTTTAATTTGTAATTTTAAGAAAATTGTTAAAAATAATATGAACTTTAATTTTAAGTCTTTAATTCTTGAACTCTCATTTCATATCAAATATAACATGATATTAGTCCTTATTAGTGACTACTATTAATTGAACTAACTCATCACATGTATTATTCTTTACTTCCTATGACATATATACTTTTTTTTAGTCTTACTTACATAAATTAGAAAAAATCTTCTCGATTTCTTTCTATTATATTGTCACCTCCCACCTTTTAACATCGCCATTTTTTTGATTTAGTTTCTTTCAATTTCATAAATAAAAGTGACTGCAAGAAGAAATTCTTGTTCTCTATAACAAAAACTTGCACTTTTTAAACTTTCGTTAATGCATTTCTTCCATTGATTTCCTACTTCTAAGTTAGTTCCTCCTGGATTTTTTTCCTCATCTTTTAGTCTTTTTCTTCATAGTGAGTTTTTTTCCCCTCTATATTTATACCTAACTCAATGACAAGTATGAATCTCCCTCAGTAGTTGTTTTTAGAGAATAATAGTGAACCTTCATGATGTTTCCTTTTCTTTATACTTGAATACTTTTGAGGAATCCTTTATTTGAAAACTTGAAGATTCAAGTCTAAACCTCATTTGAAAAGATTCCTTTTTTAGAGGAGCATTGTAATGTAATAGTAAGAGCATAAGAAGAACAATAAGAGATTTAGAGTGTTTAGTGCTGAGAAGTACTTCAAAGGAGTGATGGATAATGAAATTCAAATAAAGAACATGAAAAATAATTTTACCATCAACAAGTGTTAAAATGAACATTATGTAATAAGGAAGAGATCCATCGCCTGTTCAATAAGTTGGGAGATGGACTAAACAACTTTGAGTTCTACTACTGCAAATCTTCTAATTAAATTATAATAATCAATAATTTGGCCTTTTCCCATCTAATTCAATTTGAACTATTAGTCATTCACTCCTATGATCATACGCACATCATGGTTTACATCTTTTATACGTTTAATGATACAAGTCTAGTTCAAAGTTAGATTACTAAAGTCTATTTTTTCATTTTTCTTTTATATATTATATCTGAATTGTTCTTAGTAATTGTTCTATTAAGATTGGCATTTAACAGAATAAAAAAATACTAGCACATGATAAGTTTCCTTATGAAGAAAGTAGTCGATCTCATTAAATAAAGTATAGATACACTTAAATAAACATGTAGGTACTTGTTAAAGAACAAGTTCATTAAAATTGTAACGTCCCAATAACCCATGTTAGGGGCTAGGACCCCAAAATAGTGTAAATGACAGTATACTGAGAAATTAGAAGTGCATTTCATGCATCATATGGCTTATTTAAATATGTGAATTGTGTTGATATTCATGAAATAATTATAAATGCATTTAATGACATTTTCCATGTATAATTGACTTATAAATGTGATTAAAATGAGAATTGTGGTTTTTATGTGTTGAAAATTTATTTAGAGAGTGTCATTATTATTTCTAAATTTTTGGTGAATTTTAGGAAATTTCCAAAAAATTTGGGGTCTTTTTGGACTAGGAAAAATGTTGAAAAATGGGCAAATGGAAGCGTGACACGTGGACTTATTATTGAGTGTCAAATGGCTTACATGCGATGGTAACATGTGGAGAGGTCTTATACATGCACGTGGTTATGTTTGTGGTAAAACAATACAGTAGCTTTTGTTGTTCTTCACCATCAACACTAATACCAAAACTCTTTCTTCGCTCACCCATAACTTAATCAACTAGTTGCTTGTGTTTGTGCATTTGATTCACTCTAACTGTTGGAAATCTTGTTGAACCAAGTGAGTGCTTTTTGATGATGTTTTAACATTGTAAATGAATACATGCATGAGAGGTTTAAGAAGTGTAGTTTCGGTGAATGAATGTGAGGAATGAAATATTCATCATGTTGTTAATAGTTCAAAGTCTATAAAATAATGATGCTTAATAGCTGGAAACGTGTGTAGGAAAGCGCAGAAATGCGGAAAAGTCGATGAATATATGCTTTGTTTTTCATTGTATATGTGTAAATGTTTGGGTATTGTTAGAGATGGATTTAAATGAGGTTAAAGTTAAAAAGAACATAGAACAGTGTGGTGTTGTGTTTTAATAAGGATTAAGATGATAGAAAAACGTGGGCTGAAGATGGAAGAAAGATACATAAAATGAAAGATGCAGAAAAATGGAATATGCATACGTGAACAGTATGGTATTTGATAGTTATGTATAAATCTTGTAATTTTGATTTATTTGTGTTGGGTTTTAATTGAGATGGAAGTAGAAAAGATGGATTATACATTAGGTGTAATAGTTGTAAAGTGATGAAGGAGTTAAATGAAGATTTGTGCAGTAGAGAGAGGAAGAAGAAGGTGATGGTTTGCGTGTATGATTTTGGTTTTTGCAGTTTGCATATAAACTAGTGTATTTATCCAGCTTTGAGTCTTTTGGCTATAACTTTTTCATACAAACTTCAAATGACTTGAACCTTAAACCAATAGATTCCTAACACATTTTTCTTCCTCTCTATGAAAATTTAGAGCCATCTGGATTCGTTCGGGAAAGATTTGATTAATGGATTTAGGATGAAAAAGAGGAAATGTGTTGGAATGTTATGAATTGGAGAATTTTCACTGAACATGCTTATTTATTTTGATTATATCTTAATCTGTAGATTTCCAAATGAGTTGATTCTTGATTTAGATTAAACTAGAGATATATTTCTACAACTTTTGTGAACAAGTCAACTTTTAATTATGTCTTTAAGAATTTAAAATTTGGCATGAAATTGAGTCATGGCTTAGCTTGTAGCACTACTAGTGACAGAAATCATGTCCTGTTGTTATCAAATAAAATGTATTGATGTGAGTCGAATCATACAAAGGTATCTTCACAACAGTTGTAGATTATTCTCTTAGATTTCAATTGGTATAAACTTTGTAATTTTGGGATATTGTAATTGAGAGATATGAGCTGTATAACTTGAAAGCATGATCCTGCACTAGCCAAAATTTCAAATGTACTCAATCTATAGTATTTTGAGCATAACTCATAGAATAATGAACCAAATTGTATGATCTTAAGTAATTAGAAACTTAAGGCATAGGAGAACAATTGTTTAGAAGGAAGTGTTGTCTAAAAACTCCATCTTCCTTGTCATAATGATCATGCAAAGTTAACCCGAAAGTGGGTTTTGAGAAAAAACTGGAATAGTTAATGAGTGTATTAATTTTGACACATTTGGAGTACAATTAATTTTTGCATCAGTTTATTACAGAAGTATACCCGGGAATATGTCACTGAACATGAATGTTACATGATACATTTATAAAAATGCATATTCAGTTACATGAACAATGTGGTAACATGAAATTGTCTTTGATTGTATATAGAAGAGCAAGTAAAGCGACCGCTTCCAGATATTACTGGAACTTCAAGGCAATAAGAAAAAGGGAGCAATTGTGAGTAACCTAACATGATATCACCTTGACTTGTTTTGTTTATTACTAAACTGAATTTGATATTAATAAATGTGTATTGAATTCCGGACATGAAATGTCCGAGGAGTTTTGATGCATGATTAAACGTTGGAAGTGCTACTTGTATGTGAATGAGATTGACTTCATGGTTCTCAACTTGATCGTTCATGTTGGACCTAGTCCGATGATTATTATGAACAAGAACATAAATACAAATGTAAGTGATCAAATGTGATGATTGAAATTGAGGAATGCATTTCATTCCAATGTATGAAATATAAAGGCAGTTGTGATTGATGTCGCCAGTGAAAAAGAGCTTAAAGCTCAGACATTTGTGATTAGAGCCTACGGCTCAATATGTACAAAGAGCCCTGTATTCCCACCGGATAAAGGACAGTAACAAAGAGCCTGGTATCTATAATAGATACGGGACAGTGAAAAAGGCACATAGTCACAACAATGAAATAAATGAAATCGATTCTCATAACATTGCATACACATATGATCTAAATAAATTAAATAATTGTAATGTTTTGATAACTTTGTGTGAAATATGTGATAAATTGTCAATGTGTATGTTCTGTAAAATTGTATTGAAATGATGAAATGTTTGAATTTTGTTTTTGAAATATGACAAATGTGGTCAGGTGTTATGTGTTATTGCTTGACAAAAATCAAGTTGATTAGAATTACATGATAACATGATTCATTGTGTGTTGTATGACAAGAGTAAACCATCGAGGATAGTTACTCTGCTGAATTCATAAAACTCACTAAAATTGCAACGTTGACAATTTCAGGTTCGAGAGAGCGACGACCTAGCTTCTAAGACTGCATAGAAGCGATTTTGTATAATTTGTGGAGATCAGATATGGCTCAAAGGTCGATCAGCTGGGATTGAATGAATAGTTTGTTTTAATTTTTGTTTAGTTTCCTCATGTCTGTAGCATATTATGTAGTCTGAGTTGTAATCACTTTAGGTTGACATTGTAAAATATGGATGATGATTAATGCTACAGTGTAAATTATAGTTTGAGAAATGAAATGAGGAAAATTTTGGTTTTCAGACAATGAGTTATTTATGGTTTTACTTATGATGCCATATGATATAGTGAAGGTGAAATGGTTAACACACCATTTCTATCGAGCATCTGCATGAGTGTCTAAAGGGTACACGTGCATGTGTTAGATGGGAATGGGGTGTTACAAAACTAACCTCATAAGAGAATTTCATTTGAAACATTACTTTTATATCTATAGAAATTCTCATTATAATGATTGTGTCAGTGATCATTTGACTTGAGATTTCCAAAGTATCTCATATAAGGATTACCATTTTTTGATACTACTTATGATCTATTAAAATGAAAGATACCAATATCAGTGGTCATTGAATATAACATAAACTATATAGAGGTAGTTGATTGATCAATATAGTATTCATCACCCTAAAGTGATTATAGAGAATGTACCATTATCCTCAATTAATATTTATTCCAAAAATCCTTGGCTAAGGTGAAATTACACTTTGAAAATATTTTTTAAATGTCATTAATTGAATAAATAATGGTGGAGAACTAATATAATTAGACTCCTATAAAGTAGACATTACTATGTTGATTCGAAAAATTATATGAAGAAAGGATAGAGTTAAAAAAAGGTATGCTTGAAAAGGTTAGTTAAAACCACTTTGATATTTCTAAATATTTAGCGGTTAGGATACGTTGTCAAATGCCAATTATGATCTATGGATATGGATTGTTTAATTAGGGAATTAAAGATGAATAAAAAGAATTTAATTTATGTAATTCTAAAAATTATTTAGGTTTATAATTTATATTCAGTTACAACATATTTAGGAACCTAATTGATCACATACAAAGAATAAGTTGAAGAGAGAAAAAGGTGTTTTGATTAAGCTAGACTTGATTGAAGTTAGAGAAACTTAGGATTAAATGTGAGATATTTAATAATAAAAACTAATATAAAATATTATATCTTATTTAGGCCCAATTGATGTTTAATTATAATTAGTTGTAATTTTAATTAAAGTCTAATTGAAATTATAATCTTATTTAAATTAAATGACTAAAGGTCTAAATCCTATTATAAATAGGCTTCAGCTCTAAGGAAGCTAGCACTTCTTGCCTAACTCTTTCTACAATACTCATAGAGTTCTATTAACACATTCTATAGATACCATTATATGTTGTACATTTATGCAATTATGATAATTGAGATAAGCCAATTTTCGAAATCGATTTGGGGGAGACAACAATAAAAAGATCAAACTTCACAATAAGGTAAATATTATGATTCATGCTTTATTATGTTTTATTTGTTAATCATATTATGGAATTTAAGTGATCTTGGCTTTTTAAACGTTAAACAAAAAGGTTTTGTTATTATTCTGCTGCATGTAAGATCAGATCATATCCCTCATTTCTTAATTGTGGTATCATAATTTGATTTTATAATTTGATTTAAGATAATTTTGGAATTGAAATTAAAACTCTAATACTAACATAAATTTGAATCTAACTAACTTTCTTTAGATCTGAATTGATAAGATTATACATATAGTCACAAATTCTAATTATTTATAAACAAATTATATTTGTTTAAATAAAAAACAATATTTTTTTAAAAGTTGAATAAAAGGTTTAGTTGATAATTTAACTGCTATATGAGACACCTATACAAGACACCTATACACAATAGAAATGTCAAAACATTAATGGGTGCTTGGTTAGTTGGTATGGAAAAAAAAAAGGAAAGGATAAGGAATAGAAAAATGATGTTTGGTAATATACTATGATTGGATCGACAGTATTTTTATATAAGCTTTTGGGATAATATTGCATACCCCTCAATTATAAGAGGAATGGAAGTCATTACACTGCACACTATTTTCCTCTAAATTCCCTGTATTTCCCCTTCTTTTTTTATGACACTCTCTCTCCATCAAGCAACACTAGCTAATTGATGCATCTCGACTCCATACTGATTGCATACTTAAGCCATCTCTACTTCACGCCGATAGTGACCTCAAGCCTTCTCTATTAGGAAATGAAATCAGGTTCTATGAAATTGTTTGTGAATATTGCAAGAATTGAAGAAATTGGGCCAAAAGTCACCCGGGTAATAAGAGTTGTCACTCACATGACAGAATTGTCACGCTCATGATAGGAAGTGTCAAGCACATGATAGGAATAGTTACTTGGTTTGTTTTTCTTTTTTTGTTTTTGGGTACCAAAGGTGCATAAATTAAATATAATTAATTAGAATATATTTAAATTTTGATGAGAACAAAATTTTAACAAATTTTATTTCTCAATTTTTTTAACAAATCAACCACTATCAATAATAATGATAATAATTCTTTCGTTTTAACTAACCATCATAATTATAATAATTATATCTATTTTTATTTCTCGCTATATTAATTATAAATCATATTACTATTTTTCCAACTAAACTAAGTACACCCTAAGTCTAAAAGCAATCAAATCCCGTAACTCCATATCGAGTTTATGGAAAGTGGTGCTGAAAGTGCGTTTTGGTTAGTTTGGATCTTTTAGTTGTTTTTGTGGAATGGAGACTAGATATGAGATGTTTGAGTTTTGTTGGAGGAGATTGGTTTGGATTTATTGATATCGAGAAAAAAGGAAGTAGTTCTCAAGGACATACTGATCCGACACGCGTGACTATCGCTGGTGGCTAGAAGTTGATAGCGACATTATAGATTCTCCTTGGTGGCAGCTTGGGCTGTGGGCATTGACAACTAGACATGAAGAGTAGCACATAATGACGAGAAGCAACATAGAGATGGCTGATGGCGATAAAGATAGTAACTGCTAGCGTTACGGAGGTGACATTGGTGAGGCAGTACACTGATAACAATAACTACAGATTGCGGCTAGCGCTTTATTGTGATTTCTATGGGTTATTTTGTTAACTAGAATCACCATTATACTCATGATATATTCTTGTAACAGGTTATTTCTTTATTTCGTCGAAGAAAGCATATAGAATATATAATTTAATAATTTACTTATTCCTTAAGTTTGAGGAATAAGTAAGCCTATCCTCCCTTCTATGTTTATCTCTTCCAAATGGGTTGGGAAAAACATGAGAACTTGCTGGATAAAAATATCCTTAAGAAATCCACATAATTACTTAGTTATAATAATAATAATAATAATAACAACAACAACAATATTAACAACAACAACAATAACAATGAAAATGATGATGATGATGATGATGATGATAATAATAATAATAATAATAATGTAGTTAGTGATGACTAATAGATATTTTGGTCTTTTTGTTAGTTATCCCTTTGTCATTCCAAATTTATGTTTTCAAACCAAACATTGACATTATATAATCATTAGAATAAACCAAAATAAATAATATATATTATTTTCTATTTCTCATCTATTCTATTATTAAAGAATCAGCATTTCATTCCTTATCTATTCTTAAAGGTGAACCAAATGCCCTGCTAAGGGTTTTTTGATGAAGACAATTGGTATTTGGACATAAGGTTATGCATCTTCTAAGCTAGCAATAAGGCATTTCTATACTAGGATAAGATAAGACTATTCCTAAGTTGGGATAAAAGTTATTTAGGGATATTATTAATGTAATTTTAATAAAATTGTTTCAAGTATAGAATAATGTATTCCAAACTTGAATAAATAAAACTTTATACCTAGCACTAAATTTGAAACTATTTTAAAATTCAAAATAAATTCTAAAATAAATTAATTATTTTTCTTAATTTGATTAAGATTAATAATTATAATGATTCTTAATTTAAATTTTAGAAAATTTGTTTCTATAATTGAAATTAATTATTATTCAATTAGATTGAAATGAAGTAAATAGAATCCTTATAATTAAGAAAAGTGTTTTCTTAATCATTAAAATTTATTTATTATTTTATTTATTAATTAGTAAATTGAGTTTTCTTTACTATTTTTGAAAATAATTTTCCAATTTATTAATAAATTTTTTAATTAAGAAATTAATCTTTAAATAAATAATGCAATAGAATTTCTTAATTAAATTTAAAATTATTTTTATTTAATTTTAAATGATTTGAATTAGAATGTTTTACTTATACAATTTTCAAAAAGGATATTTTCTAAATTATAGTAAGTAAGAAGCATAATTTATTAAATGAGTCAACATCAATATTATGAATACTGTATTAGCACTTGAACCAAATTGGGTTTTGGTATAGTACTATACCAGTACTGGTCAATATCAGGTACAATTTTGGATAATTTTTTAAAATTTAAAATAGTCTCTGAATTTTTTAAAATTTGCAGAATAGTTCATTATTATATTGTAATGTATACTTTATAATTTTACATCGATCATGTTGTCAAAAATCATAATAATAATAATTTTAAATAACAACAATTTGTGTACTTTTAGTAACATTAATTTTCAAATATTTCACATATAAATAATAACCATAATTAATATGAAAAGAGATCATTTAATCATCATAAAAATATAAAATTAAGAACAATACAAAATATTTAAAATGTTACAATTTCATCATATAAAAATAATAATTACATCAAAACATCAAATAAAAAGAACAATAAATATCCCTAACTCTCTAACTATTACAATTTACAACAAGAGTTCGTGATGAGGAAATAAACAACTAGAAATGGAACCTGAAACAAAAGCATTTACAATTACATTGTATATATAGAATTTAACATATACATCAAATATAAGTAAAATTAAAAGAAGAGGAGAAATAGAAACTTGGAACTTCATTCAATCGTCTATGAGGGATTCCTACTATAACTACATGACCCCAATTCTCATTTGGTACAAAATCCTCATCATTGAGAAGAGTTTCATCATCACCATCATTCAAATTCATTACACCAAATGATATGTCAATTCTTTCCTATCTAAGATTATCTTCCAAGTCACTCTCATCTATCAAACTCAATTCCTTAGAAATCAAATATGCCAAAAGATCATTATTATCAATGCAAATTGGATCTACTAAACTACTTGTTCTATTAAGAGTCCTATTAAAAAAATAAAATAAAATGATTAAAAATTATAAGAAATGATATCTAACTTAATAATGATAATAACATACCTTTCCTAAAACTTTAAATTGTATCGAATGAAGACCAAGTCATTCAACCTTTTGTGCTTCAATATATTGCTTTTCTTGGAATGGATGAATTTAAATGTGCTCGAATTCCTTTCACAGCCTATTGCACTAACACATGACTTAGAATTCGAATTGCAAACCTTTGCAATTTTGGAAAACCACTTCCAAATTGGTCCCACTAAGAAATTATAGGTCACAAGACAACAAAAGTAGCGTTACAAGTAAAATAAAGTGATAATTAATTTTTAACAAATAACAAAAGTGAAAAAATATATACCTAGATTAAGTTTTGCTCTTTTTTAAATAGTAATTTGCATCCCAAAATCCCCATAAGACTTTTTATAAATCTCCATTTGTGAGCTTAGGAGATCTTGTATCATCTTATAGGTAACAACTTTTGTAATAGTCAATAGCATTCCCCTATTTACTTTAGCTTTCTTTGTAAAATCTGATCTGAAATAGACACTAGGAATCAAAAATGCCCTAACTATAAACAACAGAGAGTAAAGTTGCCTTTCTCATCTCTCATTAATGACTGCAAGATAAGGTGTGTACAAAGAAGACCTATTTTTTATATTGACCTTGATTGCTTCCTTTTCCATCTCCATGGTATAACAAAATAACCCATTGTTGCCTTTTTATCACTATCAGCCAAATGAAGCACCCTCACCACAGGCTCACAACTCGGATGAAAAATTAGCGTTAGGGCCAAAATTCAGTATCTTCAAGTATAATTCTAGAAACCTCCAATCTAACATTAGACCTAGCATATTGAGATGCAACCTACTTATCTCTTATAAACATCTGTCTCAACTCTTTCTTCATCATAATAAAACAATGAAGTGATAAAAACTTTGTTACAAATCTTGTAACAGTAGGATGACACAAATTCTTGTCATTGGTAAAATCCTTTTTTATTAAATTCAAGACCCATGCATGGTTATATATGAACTTGGTCACTTTTTTTGCTTTGTGCACAGTCTCATCAATAATAAGAAAACAAATAGCATTCCTTATATTTTCCGCATTAAATTAATGCAATTTTTAGCATAATGAATCTAAAAAAAGAATTATACTTACTTTGTATTCTTCTTTTCCCAGTTTATAAGAGGAATCATTGTTAGTAATGAATTAAACAATATTTTTTAGTCGTATTTCATTCACAATTTCATTGAATATTTCAAATAAAGTATTAGTATTCTTAACAAGTCTAGATGCATCAATAAGCTTTAAAAACATTGAGCCCTTTATAGAATAAACAAAAAAAAAATAGTCTCAATGTCTCTTATTTGTCTAACCATCGCATGATTGAATACCTATAAGTAGCCCAATCTATTCTTCTTTATTTCAAATAACTTTTAATTTCATAAACAGAGCTGCTCAAAAGTTTACCTCTGTAGTCATCAATATAAGGAGCTTTGTATTTACCTCTGTAGTCATTAATAGAAGGAGCTTTGTATCTCGAGCTATAAGAGGCTATAGCATCCACCATGGGTTGATAATAATAAGATTGAGAAGCATTGAATGCTATACTTGAATCATACCATCATTTAGCCATTTCCACATCTATATTGTAAGTCACTTCTTTTGATTTCATGGCACTACAACTTGAAGGCTAAGCTTTAGGAGTTGTTCGTGGTGCAAAAAATTTTTACACATCCCTTCTTCTTTTCCTAACATCAGGTCCAGATGTAACATTCACTTTTTCCTGGGAAAGAACATTGGTACCTTCATCATTTTCACTATCATCATGAACAATAACAAAAGATAATTTCATAATTCAATCTCTCCCTTTTATCTTTCTTATGCTCTTCAAACAAAGTTTTCACTTGCCACTTCACTTCATGGCTCACTTTTTTACAAGGTTCCATATCTTCTTTAACCCCAACTAAATGCTTATTTAATTTGGTGATTCTTATACCTTTCAAATGCTTGTTACAAAATAGGCAAATATTGTGGTTCTTCATACTGGGGACTAATATAGCATAAGCCCAAGCTAGATTATTGTATCTTCTTGAAGCTATTGAATGATCAAGAGTACTTGGTCTTCCTTCTTTTTATCTGTAAAAATAAATGAACACACATATCCAAATTAACTTTTTAACTTCATATAAAAATAAAGAACTCATAATTCATTATCAACTACCATCACAAAATGTGTATTGTTTAACTCAAAAGTCCAAACTAACACATTACACAATACATATATATATCTTATATAATATAACTCATTTTGTATGATTACATTATACACAATTCAATTTCAGCCCACATTTCACCAATAAGTCAAAAACCAATAATTCAAGTATTCAACATACACAATTACATTATAAACATATACATCTTATATAATATACCTCATTTTGTATGATTACATCATTTATAATTTAATTTCATCAAACATAATTTGCCATAAATAAAAACCAACAATTTAGTTATTCAACATAAATAATAACACAATACACATATACGTCTAATATAATATAACTCATTTTGTATGATTACATCATTCAACCATAAACGAAAGACATACACTCACAACTATAACATATTCAACTTAAAACATAGCTCACAACTATAATTTATAACTTACTTTATGTAATCTCATAATTCAACTATAATCTAATATAATTTGTTCACTAATGCAATTCAATTTGTAATGCTTATAATTATTTTGTTTTCTTAACTAAGTTTAATCAACATTGTTACTAAAATCCTAATTCCCAACTTCGATTTAACAAACTTTCATTCACCAATTTTAATCAACATTCTTAGTTTCTTACTCAAGTTAACTCCACAATTAAGAGTTATTATACACTTTACAATTCAATTTCATCCAACATAATTTAACAATAAACAATATAAAAATGCAAATATTTAATTTGTTTAACTTAATTACATATATTAAATGATTTAATTATATTAAATCTTATATTTAAATGATTAATCATATGTTAAATAATTTTTATATACAAGCAATAATTAGTAAATTGTAATGTTGCATATAAATTAACAAATTAACAACTTAATGCATTAATTTTGAAATTGACAATTCTTAAATTACATCGAAATTGGACAACTCACACAAACATTTCCAACTTTCAAAACTAAAATTTCCAATGTGTTTGTTTTCTTAATAAATTGACAATGCCTAAATTACATTGAAATCGAACCAACTCATAAAAACAAGTCCAACTCTCAAACTCAAAATTCTCAACTCACACAAACAATTCCAAGAATTCCAACTTTCCATCCATTCACAAAATATGACAACCAAAACATAGTACAAATGCAATTTAGGAGTAGAAAAAAAGAAATTGAAAGCACACCTAAAAAATCAAAAATTGGAATTTGGTTCTGTTGGGTTGGGTCAGTTTTTGGGTCGGGTTCGAGTTAGGTCAGGTCAGAATCTAGATCTGAAAATTGTAATTTCTAGTTTTCAAGTGAGTAGCATTGGTGGAGAGTAGCAAGTGCCAGGCGCTGTGGGTAGAGCAATAGGCGTGGTGGAGGGTAATTGTTGGCCCCGGGTCTCCACATGGATTTTAAGGCGACTACGTGTCACCATTAGGATTTATTGAAATAGTAATAAATATATTTGTGAACATAAAAAAATAAAATAACATATGACATTTAAATTTAATTGAGTTTAGACAAGGAAGATTTGTGGTGGGATCATAGAATGATTTTAGACATAAAATTAAATTATTCAAAAACAAATGATTTAATAAAAACAATTAATACACAATTAATAGATAATATCAAAATAAAAGAAATAGATAATAATTATTTTAAATAAATAAAATTCATAGGAGAAGTAAAAATAATACCCAACAATTTAATGAAAAATTTTCCATAGCAAAAATGAATAAAGAATAATTGATTTGGGTGTAAAAGGAATTAATTTACAACTTAATTAAGTATTAAAACAACTTAATTCAAAAGGAGAAAAGTCACAGGTATGACTTCTCTCTCACGCCCGTGAGAGGGAGTCTGAAAGATAGGAGTTGTGATCGTACTATGTTACGATCGCGACATTGAGAAAAGTGGGGACCGTCGCGATCGCGCTTCGTGGCGATCACGATTTTCTGAAAAATTTCGGGACTGTCGCGATCGCGACTTTCCGAAATTCGGAGACTGTCGCGATCGTACTGTGTCACCATCGCGGCTGCCCTATTTATACATCCTTACTTCTAAACAACATAACTTCCAATTCAGAAGTCCAAAAATTACAAACTATATATAGTTGGAAAGCTAAGTAAAAGATATACAACTTTCATGAAGACAACTTTGTCTAATTCGGACTGTATCGATACAGTTTAATCATTTAAGAAAAGGTTACCATTTTAGTCTAAATTGTACACTAATTCTGCAGAAATTTCACACCAATACTGCTATCTTATAAATATCATAATTCTTGCATCTGAAGTCCGAAAATTTCAATATTTATATCATTAGAAAGCTAAAAGAATAATCTACAACTTTTATGAAGACCACTTAGCCTAAATCTACCTATATCAAT
>JAOQMS010000180.1:35998115-36020662 GCA_027563885.1 Erythroxylum longipes
CGGGTTTTAATTGTTAAGTGATGTGGCACGCCACCCTCGCGGGGCACGGACTCGGGTATCACCATCTATATCGGGTTCGGATCCGGCGGGAATGGGGTGTTACTGGTTGGTTTAACCCTTTTGGTCTATTTGAATTATGGAGGTTAATACTATTAGAATGGTTTGCTTGAATGGAGCCAATTACCACAAATGGAAAGGTAAGATGAAAGATTTGTTATTTGTGAAAGATATGCTTTTACCTATGTTTGCCACTAGTAAAACTGAGTCTATGTTTGTTGAAGATTGGGAATTTGAACATTAGCAATTATGTGATTTTATTAGACAATGGATAGAAGATAATGTTCTTAATCACGTTGCTAATGATACATATGCCAGAACTCTATAGGATAGGCTTGAACAACTTTATTGAACAAAGATAAGAAATAACAAATTATTTTTACTCAAGCTGTTGATGAACTTGAAATATAAGGAGGGCAGTGCTATTTTTGATTATTTGAATGAATTTTCAGGGTGTTATTGATAAACTGTTTGGAATGGGTATAAGATTTGATGATGAGATACAGGGACTTTGGTTGCTTAATACTTTACCTGATTCTTGGGAAACTTTTCGTGTTTCACTGACCAATTCTGCTCCTAATGGTGTGACAATCATGGAATATACAAAGATTGGTGTTTTGAATGAGGAAGTGAGAAGAAGATCTCGGGGCTTTTCTACGTCATCTTCACAATTTGATGTTTTGGTTATAGAAGAGAGGGGGAAAAACAAATTCAAATGTCAAAAGGTAGAGAGAAAAGTAGAAGCAAGCCAAGGTCTAAGTACAAAAATTTTGTATGTGATCATTGTGGTAAGGTAGGTCATATTAAGAAATATTGCTTTAAGCTGAAAAAGGAAATGAGACAAGAAAAAAAGGACAATGTTGATCAGAATCGTGTTGCAAGTGTTGTTATTGGTGATCTCCTTGCTGCTTATGATGAAAGTGCCATCAACTTGGTAAGTCATGAGACTAATTAGGTTGTAGATATTGGTGATTCTTATCATGTCACACCAAGAAAGGAATTCTACACTTCTTATACTCCTGGAGATTTTCGGATATTCAAGATGTGAAATGACAACAAGATAAGTGTGATTGGAATTGGAAAATTTTGTTTAGAAACTAACAATGGTTCAAGGTTAGTTCTTAAAAATGTCAAACATGCACTAGGAAATCACTTGAATTTGATATCTGTGGGAAAACTTGATGAAGATGGTTATTGCAATGTCTTTGACAATGGACATTAGAAACTTAGAAAACGTTCAACAGTTGTAGCTCGAGGTAACAAATCCTCTAACTTGTATATGTTGCAAGGTTCTATTTCTGAAGGCTTAATGAATATGGTAGAGAGTGATACTACTTCAGAATTATGGCATAGAAGACTAAGTCATATGATTGAGAAGGGGATTAATTTTTTGGCTAAGAAAAAATTGCTTCAAGGGGTTAAGGAAGTTAGGTCGAACAAGTGTGTTCATTGCTTGGCTGGGAAACAAAGAAGAGTTTCTTTTAAGAGTCATCCTTCTTCAAGAAAGTTTGATTTACTGGAATTGGTTCACTCAAATGTTTGTGGTCCTTTGAAGGTAAGATCACATGGTGGTGCATTGTATTTTGTGACATTTATTGATGATCATTCTAGGAAGCTTTGGGTCTATGCTTTAAAGACCAAAGATCAGGATTTTGAGAAATTTTCTTAGTTGAAAGACAAACTGGCAAGAAATTAAAATGCATCTGCATTGATAATGGTGGTGAATATTATGGACCATTTGATAACTATTGTAGAAAGCAAGGGATTAAACATAAGAAAACTCCTCCAAAAAATCCTCAGTTAAATGGTTTAGCAGAAATGATGAATAGAACTTTAGCAGAGAGGGCTAGATGCTTACTTGTAGAAGCAAAGTTGCCAAATTCTTTTTGGGCTGAAGTACTTTGCAAAGTTTCTCATGTTATCAATTTGTCACCAACTGTATCTTTGAATGGTGATGTTCCTAATAGAGTTTGGTTTCCTATGATCGCTTGAAAGTTTTTAGTTGCAAAGCATTTGTGTACATTCCTAAGGATGAGAGTTCGAAATTGGACTATAAGACCTAACAATGTATCTTTATTAGTTATGGTTAGGATGAGTTTGGTTATCGATTGTATAATCCAATTGAGAAGAAACTTGTCAGAATTTATGATGTAGTGTTTTTTGAAGACCAAACTATCGAGGATATTGAGAAGGCAAAGAAAAGAGACTCTCAGAGCAGTGATAGCTTAGTTGATGTTGAGCTAGTTTTTATAAATGATACCCCAAATGTAGCTGGAAATGACTGTCAAGATCATGATGTTCAAGATGACAGTGAAGATGGCGATCAAGTGCAAATGATCAACAAAATGTAGACACTTTTGATGCTCCAGTACATGATGTTGTAGTGGATCAATAACTAATACCTACAGAGGCTTCAGAGACTTCTCTTAGAAGATCTGTTAGAGTGAGGAGACCTTCATCACGTTATTATCCTAATAAGTATGTACTTATCTCTGAAGGGGGAGAGCCAGAAAATTTTGAGGAAGCCATGGATAGTGAGTAGAAGGAGAAGAGGTTTGAAGTAATGGAAGATGATATGAAATCACTTCATGACAATCTCATATTTGATCTGGTTAAGTTTCCTAATAACAGACAAGCTTTGAAGAACCGATGGATTTTCATATTAAAACATGAAAATGGTACTTTAGTTCCACGGAACAAAGCTATATTGGTTGTTAAGGGATTTTGTAAAAAAAAAAGGAGTTGATTTTGAAGAAATCTTTTCTTTATTAGTGAAGATGTCATCCATTAAATTTGTGTTGGGTTTGGTAACACACCTTGATATGGAGATTGATCAAATGGATGTTGAGACTGCTTTTCTTTAAGGTGATTTGGATGAAGAGATATATATGGAGTAGCTAGAAAGTTTTAGAGTCAAAGGGAAAGAGGATTATGTTTGCAGATTATAAAAGAGCTTGTATGGTTTAAAACAAGCTTTAAGGCAATGGTACAGGAAGTTTGATTCAGTTATGAAATTGCAAGGCTTTGAGAAGACTTCCTCTGATCATTCTGTTTATGTGCATAAATTCTGTAATGATGACTTTATCATTTTGTTGCTATATGTTGATGATATTCTTATTGTTGGTTATAATACATGCAAGATTGCTAAGTTGAAGCAGGGTCTGAGTAAGTCTTTTGCTATGAAAGACTTAGGACTTGTAAGACAGATTCTTGGTATGAGGATCATTCATGACAGAAAGGCTAAGAAGTTATGGATATAACAAGAGAAGGACATTGAAAAAGTAATTTATAGATTCAATATGGACAAGGCTAAAGCTGTAAGTACACCTCTTGGACAAGGCTAAAGCTGTAAGTACACCTCTTGGATTTATTTAAGAGAGGTATGTGTTAAACTGTGACAGTCAAAGAGCAATGCAACTAGCTAAGAATTCCACATTCCATAGTAGATCAAAACATATTGATGTTAGATACCATTGGGTTAGAGATGTTTCGAATTCTAAGTTGATTGAGCTTTGAAAGGTTCATACAGATGATAATTGTTCTAATATGATGACCAAGTCTTTACCAAGAGGGAAGTTTAAGACATGTTGTTTGATTGCCGAGATGGCGAGCAACTCCACATAATTGGGAGGAGGAGATTTGTTGGGTTATGGGTCACATCTTATGTGGAAAAACCCATGTATTGTCCCCTCCTATGAATTTTACTTGTTTTTTTTCTTCCACATATTAGCTTCTTCTTCAACCGTAGGAGTTGACACAATAGAAGGAAGAGAGAGCAAAAATTGTTATAACATTTTTGGACAACCAGATTCACTTTTCTTCTTGATCCACAGTCATCTACCGTTAGATCGAGCTAAAAATTTAGGAGCATGTTCTTGAGAGAGTCCTCTACATTCTGAACAGACACTTTTTCATTTGGAGGTCTGGATGTTCAGATCGAAGCCTCGAAACAGTGACATGTTTTTAGTGATTTCTCTCCTTTTATGTTCCTAACAATGTTATCTTATGTAGTTGCTTATTCCTCTTGTTGATGCTGAGTTTGTGTCATTGAGAAGAGGATATTTGTACACATTTTAATTTAGTGGATCCATTTTTTAGACCAAAGGTCTCGTGTTTTTTACCCTTGATTTGAAGGGGTTTTCCATGTTAAAAATTTCGGTGTCGTTACTTGTGTTTGATTTGTTGTTATTTAAATTATTACATTTTGTCTACTTGTATTGGCCTATGATCATTCCTTATTTTGACATAAGCTTACCTTTTATTAAATTATGCTTTGTTTTCACAATTTATTAACTTCTTGGTCTAGCCTAAATGAATTCCAGCTTAATAGCCACTAATTTTTGTTTGTTTTTTAGGGAATTTAGCCCTTTACTTTACTTTTAATTTTATTCCTTTCCTTTTAGGTAGGATTGGAGGGGATTGATTTTAAGTTGAGGTTTAAAAACACAAAGATCTAAAATCAAAGACTTAAAATTTTTTTCCTTAGGGTTAAAGCCTTATTATTGTGTGACATCTATAAACTTGTAATTTATTTATTATTTTAAAGTTCATTTATTGTTGACATTTTTCAGACACCTTAAACAAAGACGAGATAGAATATCAAGTTAATATTTTTAGTAGATTTGCAATACTGTCTTACTAATGAAAGATAGAGAAAAAAATTAAAGGAAAGGGATTAAAAAAATTCCTAATCAAAAAATTAAGTTTGAGGGTCAATTTATGAAGTATGAAAAGTATTAAGTGACATTAGATATCGACCCACTAAGAAAAATATAAGTTTTCTCGAATTTGTAGTGAGGGCTATGGATTTGAATTAGAATGATAGGACCCATAATGTATGTTATTAAAGTACTTATAGATATGCATTAAGTGTACATTCTAACACTTTCTCTCATTCTTCTAGGTTATTGAATCGTACGATGTCTTCTAGTATGAACCTACGTTCTCTGTTAGATTCCAACAAACTCACATGACCAAACTTCTTGGATTGGCTATGGAATTTGAAAATTGTTCTCAAATCCAAAAAATTGGGATATGTCCTAGATGAACCACTTCCTGATCCCCCTGCTGTTGATGCATTTGATGAAGATCATAAAGTTTATAAGAAGCTACAGGATGATAGTGAGTTGGCTAGATGTATAATGCTGGCCTCTATGTCACCAGAATTACAAAAGCAGCATGAGGCTATGGATGCTCATAACATAGTCTACCATCTTAGGGAACTGTTTGATAAGCAAACTTGGTCTGAAAGGTTCGAGATCTCGAGTTTGCTTTTCCGTTCAAAGATGGATGAGGGATCATCTCCACTGCAGTATGCGCTGAAGATGAATGGATATATTGAGAGGTTAGGTAGTTTGGGTTTCATTATGGAATATGAATTAAGTATAGACTTGATTTTAAATGGTTTGACTGATAGTTATTCAGAATTTGTACTTAACTATCGAATGAACCAAATATCCACAACGATACCTGAGCTGATTAAGATGCTCAAAATAGTTGAGCAAACTGTTAAGAAAGATAGTAAGGCTGTGATGCTGTGGACTCTGCTTCTAATTCTTGAAAGAAGAACCAAAAGAAGAAGAGTAAGTCCAAAAGGCCAATGGGAGGAGTCAAGAAGAAGGCAAAAGAGACAATGCCAAAGGGGATATGCTTCCATTGCAACAAAGAAGGACATTGGAAGAGGAACTGCAAAGCTTATCTGGAGTCACTAAAGTAGAAGAAGGCATTAGATGCCCCACCATCTACTTTAGGTATGATATTTATCATTGAGGTTAATAATATTTTTGATCATAACATTTGGGTATTAGATACCAGATGTGGCTCATACTTATGTGTTGATATGCAGGGATAGTAGGCTGCTCAAAAAGGGAGAGATGGACCTACATGTGGGAAATGGAGCAAGAGTTGCTGCATTAGCCGTAGGGACATATATTTTGTATCTTCCTAGTGGGCTAGATTTAATTTTGGAAAATTGCTATTATATATCCGTTGTGATTAAAAACATTGTATCTATTTCATGTCTTAATAAAGCTGGATTTCATTTAACTTTTTCAAGCAATGGTTGTTCAATTAAGTTAAATGAAATATTGTATGGTACTGCTACATTGTGCAATGGAATTCACATATCAGATATTTCTAATCCAATTTTAAATATCAATGACAATAAAAGACAAAAACGAGATAACCTAAAATCAGCTTACTTATGACATTGTTGACTTGGACATATAAGTGAGAAATGCATGATTAAGCTACACAAAAATGGTAGCCTAGGGTCATTTAATTATGAATTATATTACACATGTGAATCTTGCTTGTTAGGCAAGATGACTAAATTACCTTTTAAAGGAAAGGGTGAACGAATGAATGGGTCATTAGACTTAATACATTCTGATGTATGTGGTCCGATGTCCATTCATACTAGAGGTGGTTTTGTGTATTTCATTACTTTTATTGATGATTATTCACGATATGGATATGTGTATCTAATGAGATACAAGTTTGGAGCATTTAAAATGTTCAAACAATTTAGACATGAAGTAGTGAAGCAACTCGGTAGAAGTATTAAGACACTTCAATCAGGTCGAGGTGGTGAATACTTAAACAAGGAATTTCTAAGTTATCTTGGAGATAATGGGATAACATCCTAGTGGAATCCACCTTACACACCACAATAAAATGGTGTAGCTGAAAGGAGAAACCAAACCTTGTTAGACACGGTAAGGTTAATAATGTGCTTAGCAGATCTAACAAAATCCTTTTGGAGTATGCACTCGAGACTACTGTTTATGTGATAACCAGAGTCCCTTGAAAGGCAGTTGAAGTTACTCCATATGAGATATGGACTAATAAAAAGGCTTATCTTTCTCATATGAAAGTTTGGGGTTATCCAACTTATGTGAATCAGATTCAATCAGACAAGCTTGAAGCGAAATCTGATAAATGTCTGTTTATAGGATATCCTAAGGAAATACTTGTATATCAGTTCTATAATGCTTTAGAGCGAAAGGTGTTTGTCTCAAAACATGCTGTCTTTTTAGAGAAAGAGTTTCTTTTAAGAGAAGAAATTGGGAGCAAAATTGAACTTGATGAAGTTTATGATTCTCAAACAGACGCAAATTAATTGCTCGAACCCAAAATTGTTGTTCATGGAGATGAGACAATTGAACTTAATGAAGTTTATGATGCTTAAACAGCTGCAAATTAATTGCCTTAACCCGAAATTGTTGTTGATGAAGATGAGACAATAGTTGAACCTTCTGACACACAAAATGTTTATAGGTCAAGTAGGATACGCAATGTTCCAGAGAGATATGTATTTCTAGTAAGTGAACACAATGACATATTGCTCATAGAGGACGATGAGCCTATAACCTATGAAGAGGCTCTTAAGAGTTCAGAATCAGAAAAATGGCTTCAAGCCATGAATTCCGAAATGGATTCCATATATGAAAACCAAGTATGGACTTTGGTTGACCCACCCAAAGTGTTAAAGCCCAAATATTGCAAATGGATTTTCAAGAAGAAAATCGACATGGAAGGTAATGTGATTACCTATAAAGCGAGGCTAATCACTAAAGGTTATCGTCAAAGACAAGAAATTGACTATGAAGAGACATTTAGCCCCGTAGCTATGCGTAAATCCATTAGAATACTCATAGCCATTGCTGCTCATAATGATTACAAAATATGGCAGATGGATATGAAGTCGACTTTCATAAATGGAAACCTAATTGAGGATGTATATATGATACAACCTGAGGGCTTCGTATCCAGAGATGGCAGAAAGGTATGCAAGCTTCAGAAATTCATTTATGGATTGAAGCAAGCATATAGAAGTTGGAACATCTGATTTGATGAGACAATTAAAGAGTTTGGTTTCTCACAAAATCCTGATGAACCTTGTGTGTACAAGAAGGTTAGTGGCAGTGCTATCATATTCCTTGTGTTATATGTGGATGGAATATTACTAATAGGAAATGATATCTCAAGTTTGCAATCATTCAAAGTTTGGTTGTCCGTAATTTTTCCATTAAAAACCTTAAAGAAGCAACTTATATATTAGGAATAAAGATCTATAGAGATACATCAAGGAAGTTGATAGGTCTTTCACAGTCAACGTACATAGACAAAGTGCTAAATAGGTTTAGCATGGAGCAGTATAAAAGAGGGTTTCTTCCCATGACTTACTGTCGAAGCATATGGGTTTCTTCCTATGATCCCTTATGCTTCGACAGTATGATCAATCATGTATGCTATGTTATGTATAAGACTTGATATATCGCATTCTCTAAGTGTTACGAGTAGATATTAATTGGATCCTAGTGATGGTCACTGGGTGGCTCTCAAGAATATCCTAAAGTACTTGAGAAGGACTAAGAATGTATTCTTGATATATGGAAATGGAGATCTTGTAGTGAGCGGGCATACGGATGCCAATTTTCAATCTAACCAGGATGACTCCAAATCCTAGTCAGTTTATGTTTTCACATTGAATGGTGGAGCAGTCAGTTGGAAGACTTCCAAACAAAAGACGAGTGCAGATTCAATGACCGAATTAGAGTATATTGTAGCTGCAGAAGTGGCAAAAGAAGCTGTTTGGATCAAGAAGTTCAACATGGAACGTGGAGTGGTTCCTAGCATAGTATACCCAATATTGTTGTATTGTGACAATAATGGGGCTATTGCGCAAGCCAAGGAACCAAGGGCTCATTAGAGCTCCAAGAGCGTACTCAGGAGATATCACCTAATCAGGTAGATAATTGATAGAGGTGATGTGAAGATAGAGAGAGTGCCTATAGATCAGAACATGGCTGACCCTTTGACTAAGCCGCTTCCTCAAGCAAAATTTGATTTTTGTGTACTCGCCTATGGTATTAAATACAAAGGCGATTGGCCTTAGTGCAAGTGGGAGATTGTTAAAGTAGTGCTTTAAAGGCCATTACCTTTAGCACTTTTGTACAAACTTTATTTTGATTCATAAAGCGAAAGGCATTTTTCATTGATTTGATATTTATTTAAATATGAATTGATATTGATCTTCAATCAAATTAATGAAGTCCATGATATAAAACATAACATGAAGGAAATCATGATGAAATTATGATAATGAGATTTCTATAATGTGCAATTATATTAGTATCTAAATAATCTCTAGTTATAGGATTAATAAAACAGGATATTATTAATCCAGACAGACTAGCGCATATTATACTCCTTGATTTAATCAAGCAGTGGATTTCATGAACTGTAAGCATGAGATGTTTAGAGTTAATATGTGGATGCTTACTAAGAGTAGAAAGTACATCAGATGACCCACTATGAGATTATCATATGGATGATCTATTGAATGTCAATGATTAATCTTATAATAGCAATGGTGCAAATATCCTTGGACTTGAGGTACTCAAGGATATCTTGGATACTAATCCTGTACTTTGACATCATTCCTTGTTACCTCAAGACGAGGTCGCTCTTAGGGTGGTACCCACAGCCTCTTGTCGAGGACATTACTAGGGAGTCTCTGGCTAGAGCAGTTATGTGTCATGAAGAGAGTCTTCAATGACACATAAGAGTAATGAGAACTTAGGACAAGAACTAACATCACTTGGACTAGATGTGATGTAATCAGTCTAGTGGGAGTTGACACATAGCCCATACTCCAAACCAAGTGGGGTATAGTATGGTGAAAGGATGAATTGCACAATAATTGTCTATAGAAAGGTTCATAAGTTAGATAATTAACTATCGAAGAGTTCGTGTGTTAATCCACTTATGTTCTGAAAAATTAGCATCATGAAACCTTTCATGATTTAATTGAATTAAGAGTTAATTCAAGTGCTTAAAATAACCAAGAACCTAAGGGTCACGCATAAAAGATCGGATGAAAAACAAGGGTGTATGGCCTATTTTAAGTAGGCTATGATCGTGCCTCATAGGGCCACGATTGTGATAGAAGTCACGAAATGGTATATAAGTGAGTTCTTCACTTATGTACACGAGCTTCTTTCACTTCTTACAAACTCAAGTGATAGAGAAAGGGTTCTAGAATAGTTCTAAAGAGAGTGAGAAGAGTTCCTGATTTATCTTCATGCAATTGTTGTATAAATCAACATGCATGCAAGATAACCTTGAACTATCACCCATTTGAACATCTATTTGAATTCATCAAGTTTGGTGTTCTAAAACCCTTACACATTGTTTTATCTTACTTCTTTGCGTTTTCTTGGGTGATCAAGGAAGAGTTTGGAGTTTGCAACAACCTAAACAAGAAGAAGAAATAAGAAAGGAGGAGAAATAAAGGTAAAAATGTTTTTATATTTTTTGTTCTTTACATATCCTTGCATGCATGTATGATCTTGTAGTTTTCGGGTTGTCATAATTCCGACACTTCTTGTAACATCCCATTACCTTTGAGAGGTTATAATAGTAAATATGAGTGATTAATGAGAGCTTGGAAATGCATTTTTTATGCTCATGCATAATATGACATACGCATACAAGTGAATAGTGAAATGTTGCACATTAAAATGATTGTACATGCATTCATTGACATTCCGGGTATAATTGATTTGTAAATGTGGTTTTGTCGAGAATTGTGGTTTTTATATGTTGAAAAATTGATTTGGAGAGTGTATTTAGTGATTTAGAATTTTTGGAGATTTTTAGAAAATTTCTGAAAATTTGGGTAAAATTTGGACTAGGAAAAATGTCAAGTGGCAAGACAATTGACAAATAGCAATAAAAATAAATGTCAAATGACAGTGGAAATTTTTATGTAGGATTTTGGGACTTAATGAGTTATGTCATTGAAATTTGGAAGAAAGTTAGATTAGAAATTGAAGTCAAATAGACTAGTTATCAAAGGACGGACAAATGGAGCCATAAGAAAGTGACATGTGGCAAGTGACACATGTCACTTGCCACATCATTTATAACCAACGATTATTTTGTTAAAAGACTACACTTTACATTGTCTTTTTTTTTTTCATTTGTTCTTGCTCTCTTCGTTCTTCATCTTCTCCATTTTTTCTCTCCACCTACGAAACTCCTACTAACCTCCATCAAGTTGATTTTTGGCCATAATCTCACACTAGTCACTTAAATAGCTTGCTACCTTCTTCTTGCTACTAAAAGATCCAACCTAGTCTACCTTCAAAGTTGATGATCGTGTGATGCTTGGAGCTAGGGTTGAGTGAGATTTGGAAGAGTTTGGAGCTAAACCTAGTAAGTTATGCTTTAAATGTCATGGGTATGGTTAATTTAAGCTAGATTGATGAGTAAATTGAAAATTGATGACTTGGTTATGCAAGGTTTATGTATGTGTCGTGGGTGATGAAAAATCTATGTACATGTCTTGTTTTTGGATATGTAGGATAGGTAATAATTAATGTAAATGGTATAGAGATGTTTTGAGGTTTAATGATCATTAAAGTGGTGTTTGGATGAATGTAGAAAATTGCTTATTAATGGGTAAATATATGTACTCTATTTTTGGTTAATGATTAATTATAGATCATGATTTGTTTGTACGTGATTTATTGAGTTGAATTGGGAAGAGAATGATGAGGAAATGAAATGGAAGAGATAATCTAGGTATTAGATGAGTTAGATGTAAATGTTGAAGGTTTGAAAATCTGGAAAATGTTAGCAGAAAAATTTCCACTGATATGCTTTTGGGTTTTAGCCTTAACTTCTTCTAGAGTTATTCAATTTAGATGATTCTTGATTTTAATAAAATTAGAGATATATGGCTATATTTTTCATGAAGACACAAAATTTTAATTCTGTCGTTAAGAGTCTCAAAAATTGACATGAAGTCTGAGAATTTCTGGGAATGGATAGTAAGAGAGTTATAATTTTGATCTGAAAATTTCATGAATTTTCTGTACTGTTATAGAGAGATTTTGACAAATTTGTCTAATAAAAGTTGTAAATTATCCTCCTAGCTCTTTAACGGTATAAAGTATGTAAATTTTGGACATTTGAGTTAGGAGATATAACCTTTATAATTTTGTAATGCTGCATAGGAGAGACATTCGGGACAGCTACTTCATTCTAAAATTTTGACCTTTGTAGAGGTAAAAATTGTTTTCTATATCTTTATAGGAATTTGTAGATCTAGAAGTCTTCTTTGAAACGGTCTAAGAATGACCTTAATCCGATATTTGTAGCGAAAGTTATGCCCTTTTTACCATTTCAGGTCGGAAGAAGAAATGAAGGAAGGGAGAGGTCACGATCGCGACTCTGCCCATTTTTTTCACGCAAGTCATTGCAACGCGACATCACAGGCACGTGCGCGCACGCGACCCGCAGGTTCCTCCCCCCCAAAGCTGACTGTAACTTTGTCATCTGACCTCCAAATGACCTGATTTTTAAAGCATTGGATTCATAAAACATTCCTCTATCTCTCCATAAAAATTTACAGATTTTGGTTTTGACTCGAAATAGATTGATCGAATCAAAGTAAGGGTATCGGTTGGAAGAGCATGAACTAGATATTTTACTGAACATGTTCCAGTATTTTGATGATATCTTCATATGTAGGATTCCAAATAAGATGAATTTTAATTTGGAGTAAACTAGAGATATATTCCTACAAATTGTCTCAAGAAGTAGAATTTTGATTCTTTCTCTAAGATATTGAATTTCTGGATGGAATTTGTATATAAAACACTGTTGTTTTTGAATGTGAACAACCCGATAATATTGTAGGTATATCTTCCAAATTACTAAACAAAATTGAGTGATTTTGGTTTCAATGGAAAGATAAGACATAGAGGAACACTTTTCTAGAAGAGAGTATGACCAAATTATATCATTTTCACTTTCTAATTGAATGTGAACAGTAGGCCTGACAGTGTGACTTGGAAAAATCTGAAGTGAGTCAATGAGAAAGGAATAGAGATTTTTAATGGTTTTAGTGAAGCATAAACCTAAGTAAAAATTATACTTAGATGAGCTTTGATATGAGATTGATTTTGTGATGAAATTGATGGATAAATATCTGGGATTATTATGAACATGCATTGTACATAATTCATTTCATCAATGTGCATTACTGAATAATTATAATTGTGCATATTGTGATATATGTGTATGTTGTTTGATATAGAGGAGTAGCTAGAACGTCAACCTCCAGACGTTGCCGGAACTTCTAGGCATTAGCTTTAGGAGCAACTTGTGAGTAACCTAGATAGTTTCTCTCAATTACTATTTGCTTAAATTATGCTTTGAATGATAAATGAATGTGTTTGATTGTTGATTCCGGACAAAAGGTCTGATGATTGTGAATGTGGAATGTATATTGAAGTGATGCTTGAATGTGAATGTAAAGACCTAAGTGCTTTGTAATGTGAGTGATTGTGGAACATGCATTCCATTCATGAATGCACAATCAGATAATGGCAGTTGTGACTAGAGTAGCCACCGATCAGAGCTTAAAGCTCAACGAGTGAAAAGAGCCTCGAGCTCAAACAATGATTTATAGCCTAAGGCTCACTATGTGTAATGAGCCCTGTATCCCCTAAGAGGACAAGGGGCAGTTATTAATGATCCTAGTATCCAAAATGGATATGGGACAGTTCAGGTACTCGGTCACAATAACGTAATAAATAGAAAGTGTCTCATGAGCATTTCATATGCATTTATATCAAGTATGTTTGATTGATTAAAATGCCGAAATTTCCTATGGTGGAGTAAAATTGTGATACATGATCTATTTTGCAAAATTTTGAATTTCATGTTATGTGAAATGGTGTGTTGCATGAATTGAGTGAACCATCGATGATGGTTACCTCATTGAGTTTGCAAACTCACCCAAAATTGCAACGTTGTCTTTTCAGGACTGAGAGACGACTCTAGCTACTGAGAGGCTCTACCAGCCATGTGGATTGTGATTTGGCAAGAGAAGTCATGACTCAAAGGTCGGTCAGCTAGGATTTTTGGATAGATTAGATAGACTTTGTATATTTTCCTCTTTAATGTAGTACTTTTGTACTAGGTTTTGATGATGTACATATAGTAAGTGATTAAAGGTACAATGTAGACTTTCGGTTTTGTGAAGTGAAATGAGGAAAAAGTTGGTTTTAAAATATTGTGATTTCTTTATGATGCTTTATAAGTGAATAATGATATGATGCCATATGAAGTGAATGTAGTGATCGATAGTAGCCCGCCCTTATCGTAGGATATGTACCGAAATAACCTCCGGGTGTCCCGGTGTGTACCCTGTGGTAAGGGGGTGCTACACTTCTGCTGCATCCACATGAATGTGATGCATGCAACCACGGCTAACCCAACAACTCATTCCTTCATTAGCCTTATAAGCCATCATAATTTCTCTAATCTAACAATAAATCTTATGAGCAAGGGCATGTCTCTCTATTTTGTAGTTCTTGAATGGTCTATTATTCCTTTCATACCAAATGGAGTAAACTGAGCATGTTATACAAAGACAAAGACTATGTTGGTATATTCCCAATCTTTTATACTGATTATCAACCTAAATAAAGATGTTTTTCCATTTGTTGATGAATAAAATAGGCTTAGTATGTGTTGAATTTTAGCCCATATGAATTTAGAGTAACTTCATTGAAAAACAAGTGGTTAGTAGTTTTAGGCAAGAGGTTGCATTAAGTACAAATTTGGTTAGTAGATCCATGCATTCTGTCTTTAGTTTTTAATCTATTCCTTGTAGCTAACCATACAATAAATAAAGGTTTAGGCATTAAAGTACCCTTCTAAAATATGTTATACTAATGGATAATAGGCAACTAGGGTTTAAAAGCTTTTAGACAAGAAAGGTTAGGGTATTCCCCACTACTGTTAGGTATCTAAAAGTTGTTGTCACTTCTTGTTTGATTTAAAGAAATATAAGCCCAAAGTTACTAGAGACTAATAATTAAACATATAAACCATGTGGCACAACCTTAGATTTACCTTGTTTATATGTAAAGCAATTAGCAAAAATTATTTAAAGATTTTGACACTTATATGCCTAAAAGAAATGTTCAAACAAAATATCTATAGTCCTTTAAATGCCAAAATAAATGATCAATCCTCTTTCATGTGCCTAACACATTAACAACTATGTTAAATAACTCTTAAACACACAAAAGTTATTTTCATTAAATAAAAATCCATCATAACTAAAAAAATTTTCGAAAGTAGTTTTGTCACAAGCCCTAAAGATACATTCAAAATTATGGTCACTTCTATATAATTCTTCAATATGCTCAAAGCCTACTAATATTTTATTCAATATAGAAATTAGGATGTGTCTTCAGAATAATGCATCAATGGTTGTTATGAATAATAAACTCTTATAACTACAAATAATATTGCTAAGTCACCACATCCCTCACTAATATATACAACTCTTTAACATAAGTTGGGTAATTGAGAGGAGCTTTATTGAGTTTCTTGATAAAGTAGGTAATTAGCTTATTTTCTTGCTTCAAATAGCATCAATACCTATTCTTAACACACAATACTCAATTTCAAAGGTTTTTTTCAGAAAAGTTAGTTAAAGACAATAAAGGAGCATAACATAAGCTGAGTATACTCAAATTGGTTACCCATTTAAAACTAACAAGCTATTTGACAATTTTAGCGAGTTGTGCAACTAGTATACTAAAATCCTTCACAAAGCTTTTTTTTTTGGAGAAATTAAACTTCATTAAAGAATGGGATGTTTACATGAGGCTCTCACTCACGTGAGCCTCCCTCATGGCTCATTTACAAAAAATACAAAATGATGGCGTATAAATAACAGAGTTACAAAACACTGGCATTCAAGCAACAGAAGAGACCAAGCCGTTAGACAGTTAGGGTAAAACTAACTAAACCTTTCACGATAGATTTTAGAAGCTTCTCTATCTAGAAAGTAAGGCGATGGTGATGGAAATGGTGATGGCGATGGATTGAGTCTCGATTTATCTTTCCAGAGGAAACTCATCGAGATCTAAGCATAGGTAACACATTTAACTTTAAGATTTCAAGATCTACTCAGTATTAGGGCATAACCTTTTGTTTCCTTCCTCGACAAACACTGGTTCAATATGGGAAGGAAGGTGACGGCAATAGCGAAGGATTGTGTCTCTCAGTTTATCTTACCAGGAGACGTCTACACTGAGATTAGCGTGGAGGAAATCCAAGCACAGGGAACACTCTTAACTTCAAGAATGCAAGATCTACTCAATATTAGGGCATAACCTTCTGTTACCTTCCTCAACAGACACTAGTGGGACTGTGATGAAGGACAGAGCGGATGATTCTCCACCCAGGTAAGACTATTATGTAGGAAAAATTCTTTAAAAACAGAACTAACTTTCTGTCGATATCAGAGACTGGAGATCAGTGAAGATTCGTCAAACCATACCCAACACAGCACAGAGAAGCCCTTCCTTTCGAATAGATAAGTGTCCCTTACCCCTTTACCACGCCCAACCCTCCCTTAAAAAACAAAACTAACTTTTTGTCAATATCAGAGACTAGAGATCAGCGAAGATTCGTCAAGCCATACATAACTAACTTTCTGTCAATATCTTTGCATGTTTCTTTCTGCCCATATTTCTTTAATGCAAGTCACTAAGGAGATGAGATTGATAAGAGAATTAGGTTGGGAAGCTAGCTTTAGTTTGTTGAACCACTGCATGATTTTTTTGAATTGAGATGAGCTTAGGGGCCACATAAATTTGCTATCTTCTGAGAAGGGATACTCGAAAAGAGGTAATCCCTACTTTCTTGTCCTAAATTACACAGGACACAATCCGCTCTAGAATCCAAATAGGTTAGTCGATCCATAGTATCCGTCGTGTTTCTCTGAAACAGCCATTCCCTGCTGCTTTTTGTAGTGAAAATACCTTGTGGATGGTGTTTCCAAATATATTGGTCAGGAATTAATAGGTTAGGAGGGTAAGTAGGTTGTAGATGTTGAATTGCTACTGGGAATTCCTCCCAATTACCCTCCCTGATAAAATCCCTTGCTTTTGCATTTAAAGGTAGATGACTTAGGAGTTGGACAACAAACTAATTACAGATTAAGAGATCATTTCCTAACCAATTATCAAATCAAAAACTAGCCTTCTCTCCATCTCCTACCTTGCAAAAAATTTCAGAACTCAGAAACTCCTTTATCTTCAGTAATTGAGAAAGAAACCAAAAGTGAGAGGACTTAGGATTAATAGTCCATATGCTTTGCCCTTTAAGGACATAGGCATGGAGCCATTTAACCCATAAAGTATTGTCTCCTTATAGTATAGACCATAATTTCTTCATCAAGAGAGCTTTATTAGTTAGCTTTATAGGAATAATTCCAAGTCCTCCTTCCCTTTTAGGTATACAAACATTAACCAATTTGACCTTAGAATACCCCTTAGTCAAATCACATCCTCCCTATAGAAAGTTCCTTATCAGCTTTTCTATAGATTTGATGACTCTCTGTGTGCCAACACCATATTATAGGACTAATAGGTGTGCATAGAGTTAAGTATAGAGTTGACCAATTATAACCTTCCCCCAAAAGATAGAGCACGGTTGGTTCAATAGGACAATCTCTTCTGAATGTTTTCAAAGAGGGGGTAACACTTCCTAAACTGTATTCTTCTTGAAGTAATTGGCAGACCTAGATAATATAGAGTAGTTTGATTCCTTAGCATAACAAATAAGGAAGAATCTAAACCTTCTAAGTGATATGCATTTTTAGAGAAAACAAAATGACTTTTGTTATAGTTAACAGTGAGACCAGACATGGAGCTGAATAGGTTTAAAGAATTAACAAGGAGTTTGATAGAGGTCTCATCAACCCTAGAGAATAGGAAAAGATCATCTGCAAAACATAAATTTACCAATGAGACTTTCTTGCATTGGCTATGATGTTTAAAACCAAAACCCCTAGCAGTGTTAAACTTTAAAAGAGAAATTAGGGCTTCCATACATATAATGAACAAATAGGGAGACATAGGATCGCCTTGTCTGAGTCCTCTATGCCCATGAAAAAGTTTTGTAGGAGATCCATTAACCAATACAGCATAGGAAGGGGAAGTTATGCAAGCTTTTACTCATTTAATGAACACCTTCAGAAACCCCATTACATCTAGTAGCCTCAACATAAAGTTCCATTCTACAATATCAAAAGCCTTCTTGAAGTCAATTTTGAAAGCACAATTCTTTGGATATTTCTTCCTCGAGTAACTTCTAAGTAGTTCTTGTACTATAGAAATGTTGTCCCCTATTTGTTTACCCTGTAGGAAAGCGCTTTGGTTGTCACTAATCAAGGACCCTAAAATAGTTTTCAATCTGTTGGCAATAATCTTTGCAACCACTTTATAAATGAAGCTAGAACATGCAATAGGTCGATAGTCCTCCAAGGTATCTAGATTACTTAGTTTAAGGACTAGGTAGAGGTAGGTTTTGTTGATCTCTTTTAAGAGAGTTCCTGAAGAAAAAAACTATTTAATAGGTGCTTTCACCATAGGGCCAACCTCAGTCCATGCCTTCTAATAAAAGAAACCATTGAAACCATCAGGACCAAGAGCTTTTTCAGGATTCATTTGTAAGACTACCCCTTCTATCTCTGCATCCTCCGCCATTCTAGTTAAGAAGGTCCTCTATTCATTTGAGAGCCTATTAGGAATAATGGATTCCAAGAACTTAGCATTCACAAGTACACTCCGAGAGGCATATAATTCTTTAAACAAGTTCTCAGCTTCTCTCAATAAATCCTCATGTTTACTTAACTTCCTCCTATCTAGTAATTTAATTTCCTTTATAAAATTGTAGTTCTCCTTAGAAATAATAGAGTTGAAAAAGAATTTAGTATTCCTATCTCCTTCTTTAAGCCACTTTACCCTAGCCCTTTGCCCCAAAAGACTAGCATGATTTTTTAGAGCTTGCAGGTAGGCAAACAAGGCTAATTTCTCTTAAGATAAAAGGATATTATCCCCAAGGTTGAGGGAGAGATTATACTAAAGTTGGGATATATTATCTTTGGCTATTGAAATAGCCCAAAGAGTGCTCTCCCTTGTTTGGTTCTTAAGAAACTTTAAAGCCTCTCTGATTAGTTTCAGCTTTTGGATACATTAGAATTGCAAGGTTCCATCTACAGAAGATGTTGCTCCTTCCCTAACATAGTTTTGAAATCCCTCTACATTCACCAAATAGTTGTTGAATCTAAATGGATGGCAAAGCTTCACCTTAAGGAATAGGTCCCCCACATACATTGGGGTATGATCCGAAAATAAATGGTCTAAAAAAGAGGCTTTACTTTCTGAGTAAATTTGTGGCCATTCTTGGTTGACCATAACACGATCAAGCTTTTTCCTAAGTGCCTAACCATTAGAATACTTATTACTCCATAAGAAAAAGTGGCCAGTTGCCTTAAATTTTAGAATGCCTAACTGATCAACACGTTCCTTGAAATCAGTAGAGTGATTCCTTAAGGAGAAATGACCTTCTGCTTCCGTTCGATGGAGCGTAGAATTAAAATCTCCTAAAATGAGCCAAGGACCTACCACCTTCCTTTGAACCTCAATAGACTCTCCCAAAGCTCCTTTCTTTGAAACACATGGTTTAAACCATACACTACTGATGCAAAAAAGGAATAATTATGCTCAACAAAATGCCATTTTATGTGCAAAAACTGATATGTTTTCATTAGGCAAAAATTCCTTTAAGGCTAAGATTTTCTTAGGGCAATTAAAGCCCCTAACATTCCATACTAATATCATGATGGAATGGGTTTGGAGCTTTGTTTGCTCCTAGTATCCTTCCTTCGTTTAACAATGTTAAAAGGTTCTACATTCTCTCTCTCTTCTGCATTAGTTGAAGTTGAAAAAGAAGACGTAGCCTCCATATCTTCTTCTTTGTTTCCATCCAGAACTACTAACTTTTCTTCCTTAGAAGCTTCTTTTATGGAGCTTCTATCAAAGTTGGCTTTTTGCTAGATTTCTTCATCTAATCCAGTAGATGCTGCAATATGTTGAATAGTTTCCACCACTTCATTAGCAGTTTTATCCATCTATTTTTTGTCACTCAAGACTGACTCATCTTGTGTACCATTTTAGGCAAATTACTTGTACATTAGTGGCTTCATTATCGCATAGGTCAAGACCCATTATTTCTTTATAGCTCCGTTCCTTGAACCTTTTCCCCGTTGGTACCCATCGTTTCCCTTGAAGCTTCAACGAAGGCTTCCAATGATGCTCCACCATGACAATATCTTCATATAAAGAACCATTAAAGCCTAATCTCATGAAGGGGATATATTTTGGCAGCTTTTTAGAAATATCCATAGTTACACATACACTACAAGAAAATCATGGAATAGCGGTGGAAATTTTTCGACGGACAGAAAACTGACGCTATTTACCGATGGAAAATTACTGTCCGTCGGTAAATAAACTATACTATTTATATATAGTGACAGAATTATATCCGTCGGCAATACTGGAGGGAAAGAATTTCGCGCAAAATCTCCGACAACATATAGCCACGACACAACCTACAGCGTCGGAATAAATTGCGAGAACAGTTCCCGTAATTTAATTGCTTCGGATAGATACCGAAGGACATAATTCTGTTAGAAATTTACCGACAGATTAGACACCACATTCGGTAATAATTGCGGGAATTACTCCCACAATTAATTAGCTTTGCACAATTACCGACGGTGAAGATACCGTCAGTAAAAGTGTTTCAGCCCCCTTTCATATACCGACGTAATGAATTTCGTCGGTATCCGTTTAATAAACTTTACCGACGGAATTGGTGTTCCGTCGGTGAATCATCATGTTTATCAGACTAAATGGTTAGCTTTTTGTTAATTGTACTGACAGAAGGTGGGTTTCCATCTCAAAAAGAAGCAGTTACACAGGTGATGAACAAATTGGGAAACTTAAATACCGACAGAATATAAATTCCGTCGGTAACTGTCAGCTATTTGCTAAACCAAACGTCGTCTTTGGTTGAAGACGAGGCGGTAAAATCTAAATCACCGACAGAATTTGTATTCTATCGGTGATTCATCGGTTTTAACACGAAAACATGTCGTGCGTTTCATCAATTGTACCGATGGACTGAGTTTTTTCGTCGCAAAAAGAGAGGTAACCGCAGGCCGTGAAATAATTTGGAAATTCAAATACCGACGGAATTTAGATTCCGTCGGTAAATGTCAGCAATTTGCTTCATCATTTGGTTAAAGACGACGAGGTAAACCCTAAATTACCGACAGAATATATATTCCGTCGGTGATTTAGCGCCTTTAAATCGCGTTGCCCCCCCCCCCCTTCCGTTAGTAAATAAACTATACTGTTTATATATAGCGACGGAACTATATATCCGTCGACAATAATGGAGGGAAAGAATTTCGCGCAAAATCTCTGACGACATATAGCCATAACACAACCTACAGTGTCGGAATAAATTGCGGGAACGGTTCCCGCAATTTAATTGCTTCAGATAGATACCGATGGACATAATTCCGTCAAAAATTTACCGACAAATTAGACACCACCGTCAGTAATAATTGCGGGAATTACTCCCACAATTAATTAGCTTTGCACAATTACCGACGGTGAAGATACTGTCGGTAAAAGTGTTTCAGACCACCGATGTAATGTGTTCCGTCGGTATCCGTTTAATTAACTTTACCGATGGAATTGGTGTTCCGTTGGTGAATCATCGTGTTTATCAGACCAAATGGTTAGCTTTTCATTAATTGTACTGACGGAAGGTGGGTTTCCGTTGCAAAAAGAAGCAGTTACACAAGCGATAAACAAATTGGGAAACTTAAATACCGACGGAATTAAGCTATTTGCTAAACCAAACGTCGTCGTTTGGTTGAAGATGAATTCCGTCAGTGATTCATCGGTTTTAACATGAACACATGGCGTGCATTTCATCAATTGTACCGACGGACTGAGTTTTTTTGTCGTAAAAAGAGCGGTAACCGCAGGCGGTGAAATAATTTGGAAATTCAAATACCGACGGAATTTAGATTCTGTCGATAAATGTCGACAATTTGCTTTGTCGTTTGGCTAAAGACGACAAGGTAAACCCTAAATTACCGACGGAATATATATTCCCTCAGTGATTCAGCACCTTTAAATCACACTTCCACACCCCCTCTCCCCCTCATTTCTTCTTCTCTCCTCGCGATCGCCCTCTGTTTTCCGACACCCTCTCTTGCATTTTTCGGTCTCTTTTGACTGTTTTCTTACTCATAGTGCGTCGTTTGAGGTAAGCTCTCTAATGAGTGTGTTATTTTAAAAAAAAGCATGTTTTTAGTGTTAACCGTGAGTGTTTGGTGATGAAATCTTACTCGATTATTGTTGTTGTTTGCAGTTTTTTTGTGTAATTATTGGTTTATTTGTTGTTTATATGTGTTACTATTGGTAAATAATAGAAAAATGCACGTGATTTGTGGTTAGATTGAGATTATACATATTGCCTATGAGGTGTTCGATAAAATGCCTTTTATGATGTTTGAAATG
>JAOQMS010000180.1:36033729-36073811 GCA_027563885.1 Erythroxylum longipes
AATTGATGGTTTAAATGAATTCTATGATGTTAATTGTGTATGTATAATGTGAATTGATGATGAAAAATGAGGAAGAATTACATTATAAGGAGGCTTTCAAGTTTATGCCTTTAGGTGTTTGATAAAATTCCTAAGTGAATTTGGCTTAGGATTTAAATATTTTAGTGGTGTGCATTAGAAAGAGGCTTTTAGTATACTTAGAGTAAACATGAATTTTTGCTTAGATTGATAAGAAGTGGCCTAATATGCTTAGATAAAAACGTGCTTAATTATGCTTTGAAATGTGTAAGTATTGGATCAAAGGCATTAAATGCCTTGGAAAATGCAAAAGAAAGTTTATGTGAATAGTAAGGGAAGTAACTATGTGACAAGCTTTCTGGCCGAATCCTATAGTTTAAAAATTTGTGATATTGAGTTTTATACACTTATATGATGGTGTATAAATATGAGACGTATGTTTGAGTAGTAAATACATTGCATTTGTATGTATAAAGGCTCGAAAGCTGTGGATCAAGGAGCTCGTACTGAGGATTGTTCAAGTTAAAGGAGTGTACACCATCTTCCAAAGTGAGTTGGGGAAAACGTATCTCTCAAATGGGATTAGGACATCCCAAGACTTGTATGTGAATTTTGAACCTATGTAATGCATAGTAGAAATGATTCTCAAATAGATGCTAGTATATTTATGTATTTAATAAATGACATTGTTTTGACTAACTATTTGCACTTAGAGTGAAACTGATGTTTTTATTTCATATTTAGAAGAATGATATTATTTTTAACAAACTTACAATTCAAGTGCAAAGGACAATGTTTTATTTTCTGAAACTACATTTTTGAGTAACTTTGCACTTGGAGTGCAAAAGATGACTTTTACTGCATGAAATAATGTTTTGGAACTTACATATGCATAACTGAGTCATGTATGTTGCATGTATGTGTTCTCTTTTGGCTTAGAGTCATGACAAGGTTCCATTTTATTGGTTGGATCAATAAATAAAGGCATAGTACCTTACGTGATTTTTGTACCTAATATTTGTATATGATTTTTTTGTGATTAGTGAGGAAACGATTGGTCAATCGTGTGTTAGGCACAACAAATTAAGCGACCCCTGTACCCTTGTCGTTGGTACATAAAAGTTGAGTCCTTGTAATGACACTTTTCTACAGGACTTACGGGTGATTGCATACCTAGAGGTTTGGTTACCGACAAGGGCATCACCTAAGGTCATGACACCTTTGTCGACCGTAGTCTAGACTCACAACAGATGAAATTCGAGCCAACACCAAGACTCGATAGGTGTGCACACTAGTTTGGCCGACTAGTGGTGACGCACATAACTATTTTGGCTTATTCTGAGATTTGGTTTCCTGATGAGATTTGATTTTTACATATGATACTTTTCTACTCTTGTGTACAATAACTAGAACTTATGTTCACTGGATGAGTGATTAATAGGCTAGGCCTATGTGGTTCCTAACCAGTATGGCATGAATCATAGATTATGTCTATGTGTTTTTATGTCATGCATATTCACTTCATAGGTAGTTATGTGCATGTTAGATGTGTAAAGCTGTCCTTAGGTTATTTAGACCGTTTTGGTTGTACCGGGTTCTGTTTATGATATACATATTTTTCCCGCTCACTAAGTACATAGTGTAGTCACTCCCCCTCCGCTTTCCAACCATATAGGTTAGTTTGGTGAGTTTGAAGTTCTGAGTGGATCGTGTGGTCTTCTGACATTTTCAGGGTATTACCGCATGTGGGTAGTCTCTATTTTGTACTTTTGTTGTATAGTGGCTCATGATTATGTTGATATGCTTTAAAATTTTGTAAATTAAATCATTATTGTCTTGTGGTTTGTAAATAACCTTATGTTTGAACCTTTTGCGTTGTCCAAATGTTTTTAAAGATATTCAATTAGCCTTGCATAGTCAGGTTAAGGATACCGTGAGTATCTTTAGCCTAGGTATGTGGCAGTTGTCATATGCCTGATGTGGTTTCGGGTCGTGACAGAATAGATCATGAAAATCTTGTAATAAAGAAATAAAAATACTAAGAAAAAATGCCAAGATTATTACTATTAAAATAAGAGTTTTATATAAAAATACAATCCTAGGTTGGTTAGAACAAAAAGCTCGTTTGATCTCAATCTCACTAGTATTAAAGCTTGTTTGTTTCTTTCCTTTTCTCTTAACACTCTTATTCTTTTCCATAGAAAATTTCCCCTTTTTCTTTTTTTAAATAGCTCTTTATTTTCATTTTCTTTTTTAATCTTTCATACTTATTTTTATCTCACTCTCGTTTTTGTCTCTCTTTTCTTACCTTGAGTCAATCCTTATACACTTATTTAAGTGTCAATGATATGAGAGTGATAGGTTTATTGTTTATGACACAGAACACTTATTTGTAAACTCATCTTTTATGAACCTTCTATCAAATTCCCAAGGTCATCCTGAAAGAATATAGATAGCATACATTGGCACCATATCACACAACCCCTATTCTTAATATCTTCTTATAAAGAATTAAACCAGCACTCATTTATTGACCTTCACATCACCACATTCATTTATCCATTAAAACTTACATGGTCTAGGGTTTTTCATAGTAGGAAAACTTAACTTTTTAACCAAGGTATAGTTAGCTACATTGGTATAATTATCCCCATTAATTATCATACTACAAACCTTATTATTAATGTGATATCTCATATAGAATTTTGTCTTATTACTAATAATCTTTGACTTAGAAATTTAAACTAAACCTAATGACAAGAACCTTCCCTTCCACCAAATACTTAAAAACATCATCATCATAATCTTTTAATGGTGGCGTGGAATCCTTATCACTTTCACCTTCAGTATTAATCTCCTTATCACCTATCATTATTATTGCCCTTTTATTATAACAATGATGAAGGTATGTGCCTTATTCCAAAATAATGAATATATTACATTTCACAAGTATGAGTTTGAGTTTCATATTAACTTCACTTTACTAGAAACTTTACCTCTTTCTTTAAGAGGTTCGATTTTGGCCTTAGAAGCATACTTATCATTTTTTATTAACTTAATATCCATAAGGATGAGCTAAAAGTTTGTTTTGAATGGTTGCCCTTGTTTTTTAGTTGCCTTATCACCTTCATAAGTATATGAATCACATCTTCCAAACTTGCATAATATTGCAATTATATCAAATTAGTAACATCATAATTCAAACCATTTAGAAATCTAGTCATAGTATCTTCTTATTCCTTATCTATATTATTTTAAATTATGACAATCTCCATCTCCTTATGATATTCATCAACACTTTTTGACCTTTTAATGAGGAATTAAAACAAATCCCTAAAATAGTGATTAGGGATAAAGTGTCTCATCATGTCACTTTCATATCCTTATGATTATCAATAGGCTTCTCACTTCTCCCTTCGAGTGAAGGAACATTAATTTTAGTGTTTCCAAGTTTTCCATCTTACCTAGGTTCCCTTTATGACTTCTCTCTTACCAATCACCTTGATGTACAAATATGTACATATTATTTCTTAGTGGTTAGTATCCATGATGTATTACATCTGTCTTTTCATCACAATGGAAATCATCTTTAAGAACTAACAATTATTGTAGACATGACCTGGGAACTTTGTTTGATTTTCCCCTTTAAAAATTACTTATAGTAGTATCTTAAAACTACATCTGATTTCTAATATCTATAAATATCATATTCATGCATTTAAACTATTATTTTTTTCAAAGAGTGCATTTAGAATCTTGTTATATAGTTAGAAACATGAACATATCATCATTCCTTCCTCCTTTACTTATTTTCTGATCAAATATGACTCAACTTATGCAATAATGTTAGTAGTAACCTTGTAATACTCCTTCATATGTTTCTATTGATTAATATCACTCATCTTTTACTCTAAATTTCAACTTTTTTAATGCTAATTTCACTCTTTCTTGTCTTTTCCCACTCTCTGCTTCCCTAATAAGTTCTTTAAAGAAATGAATAAACTCAAACAATAATTCAACCTTATAAAGTCTAAAAATTTAAGAACTATTGGTAAAAAGAGAAAAGAACTCACAAATTAAACAAAATGTATAGAAACTTAAAAATAAGGAATGCTAATAAGAATTTGAATATGCATTTGGGAATGATTTCTTTAGACCACTGCTCTTACACCAATTTCTTTCTTTTTTCTTTTTGCTTAATAAATGAGAATCTAAACAATGGGGTTTAGAATAATCTTAACATGATAGGTAAGAAACAAAGGAATTGAATAAATAAGAAATCTTAAGAACATAAAAGAGTAAAAAGAACCTAAAATAAAGTGATGATGGAATTAGATTCTTTCATTAAAACTTTAGAAACAAGAATATGATGTAATAGAAAAAACAGGAATCATAAAGAACATAATATTTCTTCCTTTGTCTTGTAATAAGGAATATAATAGATTTAACCAATTCGAAAAAAGAAAAGATATGAACGGATAACCTACCAATATTTTAAAGATAAACTCTAACACCATCTCAAATAAAACCACAAAAGAAAATATTTTAGAGAATCCATGAATAAGTTTGAATCAAGCATTAGAAAGCTAAAACATATTTATAAGCTCATGGCTAAGACTATGTTTATAACTGAGTTTTCTAAAAATTTGTATAAGTTGTGTTATAGGTCGTGTTAATATTTAGGTCTTTATATTTAGCTTGTAATTAAGGTAATCAATGTTCATCATTCAATTAGACTTAATTCCATATGTGTAGCCACTTCTCTCATAACGTTATTAAGAACATCTTGAAAGTCTTCTCTTCCTTTTTTTGTAATTGGTCCAATTGGAAAACTCAAATGAATCGAACTAGTATAATTAGAATCCATTTTGAGAATATCAAAAGAAGTGCAACATGAGGTTAATGTATTCTAAAGAGTAGAAATGTAAATGAAAGATCAGTAGAACCAAAGCCTAAAAATGTAATTTAGTTCACCTTTGAAGTAAATATCATAACATGAACCCCACTAAGAAATGCATATATTGTGATGTTTTTTTAAAATCCTAGTAGCATTGACAAATACAAGCATACCCACTTACTAAGTTAAAGTAGAAGGCAATGAAATTATTATTAGATTCTAATGACTAAGTCAATAAAGTAGAAGGCAATGAAATTATTATTAGATTCCAATAAATAAGTGAAATAGATAGCATATATCATAGAATCTTAATTATATGCATTATGATATCACTTAAATTCATAGCAATGGATTTTATTTAGTCACTCGTTAGTGATATGTACAAGTGATAATTCAAGCCAATGTTAATGCATTTTAAGATAAAGGTGACAAACACATAAGGGGCTGAAACTTACAATGGATATAATAATAATAACCATAACATTAAAAAAAGAGCAACAATTTTGAAGTTGAACATAGGAATCAATCTTGCTATAAAATAAATAGAAAGAAACATAATTATTAAATTATGTGAATTAAGCATCTATTCAAAGTAAGGAATCCATGAAAAGGAGATTGTAAAGGCATCAAGTGAAGTTTTAAAAGTAACTGGACATTCATTAAAGAACATTAGAGGACCATTGACAAAGAGTAGAGTAAAGAAGGCTAAAGCAGCTCTCCATAAAGCAACCAACCTTTGCTACTTTAAGCGACTAAATTCAAGCCCATAATGTTGATTCAAATGAAGGAGGAAGTTAAAAAGTATGGTAATAAAATGAAATTGGCATCGAACAAAGAAGTAAACCAACATTACTCTTTTGATGGGTTTGCAGACTAAAGAAACGAAATTAAATTGGAACTAGAGTGGACTTGTAGTCAGTGCTAAAGTTATCTTTAAAAAGTACCGATAAAATTCTAAAACAAAACTATTATTAATATGTTTCTTGAATAGGCATCAAACTCGTGTTTTTGTTGTTTAAGATTTAAAATTTTCATGTAAGACTTTATTTCTTAGGTTTCTTGAAGTCCTTAGGGTTTTGTAACTATAAAAGGTTATATTATAGATGTAAAGAAGAACATAATCTTAATATTATTGATTAATCAAAAACCCTTGGAGAGATATTTTCAATCTTTTAGAAAAATCTTATTTAGGTTCTCTAATAACTTGTGATATTCTTAAAATTCCTAGTAATGATCAAAGCCTAAAATGTAATCACTTATACTCCATCTTTTTTGTGAGTGTGGTGATTCATATCACTCTTATTTTATTTTATTTTTTAGTTTGTTCTTAAATAAAATTTGTCTCGATAGAATAATTCTTAATCTTATTTATATTGGTATCATGTCTCACTAATCCTATTATTTAAGGTTATATTAGAATTTTAGTATTATAGCCATCTTCTATATTCAAGTTTATTCTTCAATTTTTATATTCATGTTTCCATATTTTTATATCTTCTTCCTTCCTATACACTTAATTTCCTTTGGTGTTCTTGTCATTCCTAAGATTCATTGGAATCATATTTTTCTTAAGTTCTTCCTTGATTTTACAAGTTAAAAAAAAGAGAGAGAGAAGAGGAAAGATAAAAGAAATGATCAACATTTAGTAAGGTTTTCTGAAGAGAAGTTTTAGCTAATAGAAGTTGCTAAAAGTCCCATCTAAAGTATACCAAAGGGCCGACAATTGCATCATCCTTTACAAGTAAGGATTACTATTCCTAATCCAATAATGATAAGGTACTCTATATACTAAATCATTATGTTTATTAGTACTTTTCGTGCTATTATAATTCTTTCTTTTTTAGTCATTTCTTCTTCTTTACTCGATCACATTGAATTCTTTATAGATTAATTTTTCTTTGCTTTAGTTTTTATATTTTCTTATCCTTTAGTTGCATCATTTTTGTTTGTTTATGTCCAATTTTCTTCTTTGGGAGTTATTTGAAAAAGGAGAAGGTTATGAGTAGAGTGATTTTTAAGAGAAATATGTGATGGAGTACTTTTCCTACTGAAGCTTTTTTGTAAGTTCATTATAAATTAAAACTGAGGCAAAAATCTTCCAAGGATAAGGGAGGGAGTAAGGAGGATAGAATAGGGATAGACTAAGACTTTATGATGAATACAATATAAGGTTAATATAAGCATGAGTTTGTGATGAATACAATACAAGGTTAATATAAGCATCTCTTTAGGAAATTTAGTGAAGTAAGGGATAGGTTAGAGAAACATAAAGTTGTTATAGCTTGTTTACGACTTAACTCACCTTTGTAAACTATAATGGATGATTTTGAGGTTTATGATGAGGATGAGAGTGCTACCAACTGCATATAGGAGGAAGAGGAGAAATAAGGTCAAAGAAGCTCCCAATGATATAATAGTAAATCTTTATGCAAGAATAGAAGCTTTACTTCTTTAAGAGATTGAAGTTAAGTCTATAATGTTGATTTAAGTAAAGGAGTAAGATAAGGAACAATGTTACAAAATGTAATCATCACTGTACATGTAAGAAAATTAGCACTGGTATTTCACTGGGTTTGTAATAAGCAAAAGCAAATCAACATTGGAGTGGACTTGTAACCAATGTCAAACTCATCCATGAAAAGCACTTTTAAAGTTTCAAAATAAAATTGATGTTGCTTCCTAAATAGGCATAAAACTTGTGTTTTAATTATTTAGGATTTTGGAATTTCATATTTTCACTTCCTTTTAGAACTCTAGTTCTTACATTTTTATTTCTATAAAAGGTTTCCTTATTATTATAATTGGAAGATTATTATTTTTTTTAATAAAAAACTTTAGAGAGATTTTCTTTAATATTTTAAAGAAACTCTTCTTTTAGGTTCTATGATAACTTGTGATCTTATCTAGCTTACTAGTAAAATCAAACTCTATAATCTTATCACTCCTATCTTGTCTTTTCTATGAGTTTGGCAATTGATATCATTCTTCTTGCCTTATTTTAAATCCATTATTCAATTAAAATTATATCAATAGGTATCAAATCTCACTTGTACTATCACTGATGGTCGTATAAATTTCTTTTAGTATCATAGAATATCAAACATTTTGTAATGTTTTATGTGTGCTAAGACAAGGTTGTATGCAAATCTAAATAAGTGTTCCATTTTGCACTAAATAAATCATATTTCTTAGTTATGTAGTGAGTGGAAAAGGAATAGAAGTAGATGACGAGAAAGAAGTAGAAAAAAAGGTGCAATAGGAATGTAGGAAGTAGGAAAATTTTGGTTTAGGCTATGATATGAGGAAAGGATGGAACACAATATGGATAGCATTAAGATGAATATACCACCTTTTATAGGAAGGATAGACCTAGATGCCTAGTTGGAGTAAGAGAAGTGATTAAAGTTAGTTTTTTATTATTACAACTTTTGAGAAAAGGAAAAGATTAAATTGGTGGAATAAAAAAATTCTCACTAAGAGAAGGAACTGTGAGGCATTTATTGGAACTTGAAAGGTGATGCAATTGGTGATGAGAAAGAATTTTGCGTTAAGTTCCTACTATAAGGATCTCTATCAAAGGCTATAGATATTAACTCAAGATTCTAAGAGTATGGAGGAGTACTACAAGGAGATAGAGGCTACCATACTTAAGGAAAATGTAAGGAAGATAGGGAAGCAACAATTGATTATTTCATTTATGGGCTAAATTAAAAATTGCCAATATTTATAGCTACAACATTATGTGGAATTAAAGGATACAATTCGTATGTTTATGAAGGTAGAACGACAACTTAAAAAGAGGCCTATTAACCATTTTGGTGCTCTTAGTACATGTTCTTCATCATCTACTAAATCATAGATTAAAAAGGATAAAAAATCTTCAAAGTTTAAATATTAAGAAATTAATTCAAAAGTGAAAAAACCAAATGGAGAGAAAGCTAAAACTAATTTCCTTTTAGTAACTAAGAATCAAGATGTCAAGTGCTTCAAGTACTTGGGTAGACGGCATATAGCTTCTTAATTTCCCAATAAAAGGATGATGACGTTAAGGGAGGATGGAAAGTATGTGTTTGAGAGTAAATAGGATGTGAATAATGATATGCCTTATTTGGAAAAATCTAGTGATAATGAGTGTATTGAGAGATGCAAAAAGTGAAGAATGTTAGTCACTACAAGGGCATTACGTATATATATGATAGGATGATGCGAATAAGTATAGGGATAATCTCTTCTATACAAGATGTTCCATCAAAGATCAAGTTTGTAATATAATCATAAATGGAGGGATTTGCTCAAATATAGGAGAATTTATGATTGCTAACTATAAAACACCTTAAACTATACAATTTACAATGATTGAATAAGGTTAACAAGGTTAGGATAATAAAGCAAAAGTTAGTTTATTTCTCAATTAGGAGGTACAAAGACAATATACAATGTGATGTGGTACCCATCCAAGTTGGTCACAGTATTTTAGAGAGCCTCGACAATTTGATAAGAGAACCATATATAACGGTTATAAAAATCACTATTCCTTTACCATGAATGACAAACTAATCACCCTTACTCCATTTTCACTAAAGCAATTCTGTGAAGATCAACACAAGATTTATGAGAGTAAGCAATAAAGATTGAGGGAAAACTAATGATTCTTTACTAGTGTTGTTTCATGTTTGTAGGAATTTGATTTTCTCTTTCTAAACGACATTCTAAATAGGTTAACACCTGTGATGGTGATAGATCACCAAATCAATTTCATTCCTAGAGCTCAAATTTCAAACTGTTTAACTTATAGAATAAAAATAAAAGGGACAAAATTGATACAAAAATAAGTGGAAGAACTCTTTTTGGGGGGCTATATAAGATAGAGATTGAGCCCTTATGTTGTGCTTATTTTGCTAGTGCTAAAGAAGGATGTATCTTAGAGAATGTGTATAGATTATTGTGCCATGAATAATATCACTGCAAAGTATAAAAATGAAATTCCTATATTAGATGATATCTTTGATGAGTTGTATGGTGTATGTTTATTCTTTAAAATTGATTTAAAATTTGGTTACAATCAAATTATGATTATAGAAGTGAATGAATAAAAAACTACCTTTAAAAATAAATATGATTTATATATTTGGTTAATAATGACCTTTGGGTTAATTAATACTACTAATATATTTATGAGACTAATGAACCTATATTTTGTGAGTTTTAGGCAAGTTTGTTATTTTGTATTTTTTAATATTCGTATATATATTAAGACCTTAATGAGAAACAATATATAAAGCAAGCTAACAAGGGGAGAAAGGAAGTTATTTTTAACCTAAAGATTACATTTAAGTACACTTGAGAAAAGGGAGGCTTTTAAGCAAATACAATTCTAAGTTGAAACTAAGAGAACTTTTCGATTCATGCAAAGAGAGAATAACAACAGTTACAAGATCGACTTGCTAGGTGAGTATAATGTCCATAGTACTTTTAATATTATTGATTTATCTCCTTTTGATTTCGTAGATGAAGATAGTAATTAGAGGACTAATCCTTTTGAAAAGAGGGAAAACAATAGGAATCGAGCGTATACTCAAATTATATAAGGTTTAAAGTAAAAGATCCATGAAAAGGAGCTTGAGGAGATTATAAAGGGATCAAGTGAAGATCTAATAGTTAATAGGGATCCATTGAAGAACATTGGAAGACAATTGATAAGGAGTAGAGTAAAAAAAGACCAAAGAAGCTAGAAATGATCTAATAGTAGTTCTTTACATAAGGAGTAAAGTTTTGCGTCTTCAAGATATCAAACTCAAGCCTATAATGTTGATTCAAGTAAAGGAGCAAGGCTGTAAAATGTAATTAGTACTAGACGTATAAGTGAATCAATACTAGTCTTTCACTAAGTTTACATATTAGAGAAATAGAAGCAATCAATTTTGGTGTAGACTTATAAATGGCACCGAATTCATCCATGAAAAGTAGCCCTAAAATTATAGAATAAAATTAACGTTAGTATGCTTTCTAGATAGGTTTCGAACTCGTGTTTTAGTTATTTAGGGTTTTAAAATTTCATATTATTATTTCCTACTAGGACTCTAGTTCTTAGGTTTTTTATGTTCTTAGAGTTTTGTGCCTATAAAATGTTATCTTTTGGATGTAAAGAAAAAAATAAGCTTATTCTCATTGCTCAATCAAAAAACCTCGAAGATATCTTCTTTAATATTTTAAAGAAACTTTTCTTTTAGGTTATTTAATAACTTATGATCTTATCTAACTAGCTAATGGCAGTTAAACTCTAGAATCTTATCTCTCATTTCATTTTTTTGTGAATGTGGCGATTCATATTACTCTTCTTCTATGTTATTTTTTAGTTTGTTTTTGAATCAAACTTGTCTTGATAAAATGATCTTTGATCATATTCATATTGGCATTAAATCACACTAGTCTTAATGGTGAGAGTCGTATTATTCAAGTTTCAAGAAATAAACACAATTTCCATAATTTTCAAACAGTGTCAAACAATATGATAGGGGATAACATTCAAGTAGTACATACAACTATGTTGAAAGATTTTTAAACATATATATGACAATAGCAAACCTACTTATGGCAAAAGGAATTCTAAAGTTAAGACCAAATATTGTAAGATGGCCCACAAGTCAAATATATCAAGATCTAATGATCCTTAAAAAGAAAATGTGACCAAATATAAATAGACCTAAGTAAACATGGTTAAAAAAGCATAAAAATAGCAAATAGAAAAAAAAGGATAAAACTCAAAGTTTAAGATAATTTATATTAAGCTTTAACTAATCTTATATTGCCTGAAACACAAATTATATGGCTATGAATTTTGTATAGTCCTTAATATACTCAATAGGTATGCCAGAAATAATATACCATAATGAATCATTTCTAAATACATAAAATAAAAGGAAAATCAATGGATTTAAGCAACAAAAAATAGTAAACTCAACATGAACCAATAACCATATATGACTAAACCTCTAAAAAAAATCAAAATATGATCAGAAGTAGCAAATAAGGATATAAATATTGACAAACCAACATTTAAAACAAAAACAAGTAATAAAATAATGAAGTAGATCAAATGGAAAGGAAACAATTTTGGGAAACTAATGTTACCATAAGTTGGACATAATCAAATGGAAAGGAAACACTTTTGTCTTAGACTTGAACGTAATCGTATTCTTCTTTATACCAATAATGTTATATAGAGCAAGCTTTTGATAAGAAAAAGATATAAAATAGTTGAAATTATAACAACCACAAACCTATAATAAATGTAAACACAAATCCAAAACCCTTTAGAAATTAGGAGCCATACTTGGTTCAGATTCTAGAGAAACAAAATTTTCATTAAAAGTGGACAAAGAATATGATGATCTTTGGTTGCATGTGTAGATGTGGCTACCTCTGTAAACTCCTACACCTAGTAATACTTTGTTTGAAGATGGTGTCACAATAATGAGAATATGGAAAACCCTTAATAAAGATGAAGAATGACTAGTTAAAGACGGAATAAAACACATGGCCATCAATGAATATGGACGGAGGAGAGAGCTAAGAGTAACCTAGGGTGAGTAGTGACAAAGAGGAGAGAAAATTTTGAAAATAAATATAGAGGGAATCAGTAAGAAATGAGGTTAGTGATTGGAGAAAAGAAAAGTAAAACTAGGTTTTTCCCCAATTGAGGTAAAACTAAGGTTGATTATTTTTAGCTTTTTTTGTTTTAGAGGCTCTTAGTCTTCCTCTCTTTGGAGGCTACTAAAAACTTCCCCTCTTGTTTGTACTTATTAGGATTTACAAATGGCTAGGAAAAAAAACACTTAAAGGCCTTTAGATTATCCTTTCCCATAATCTAGTTGCCTGAGAATTTTCAACATATTTTTAATGTTTTCATTCCTTTTTCTAGCTAATTCTAACTTATATTTATATTTTAAAAATTAATTAAGATTTTTTAAAAAAAATTTTCTTTCTATTTCTTCTTCTCGAGTAAGAAACCCTAGAAAATATCTCAAATGTTAATATTATTCAAAACTCTTATGAATTCCCCATTTCTCATTTACATAATTTCTTTAAAATTAATGAAAATTTCCTAGTGACCTTTAGCCAACCAAAATTAAAATAAATGCAAGCTTAAAATTTCTAATTACATAATATTAGTCATTAAATAAACTATATTATAGACAAATATTTGTAATTAGAATTTAATTAAGAGACCCGAGACAAAAAATGAAATTAAACTTAAACAATGAAAAATGGTGAAAATTAAAATTGATAAAATTTAATAAGATATAAATCAAAATTAATTAATTGCAATTCCATATGAATGTATTTAAAAGGAAATTAATGGGAAGAAATTACAAAAATAAAATAAAAAATCTAGACAAATTAAGTATCAACTTTAGTGGATTTACTTTGTATTTTTCTTAGTTAGGAAATATCATAAATTTTGACTTCTAACTTAAGAGTACTACAACCTAAATGATAGTTTTCAAAATTTATTAGGTTATAGGCTCGATTCAAAAGGATCATATAATTACTTTTAGATTATATGTTGTTTTTAGATTAATATCATTGCTTTTGATAAGAAATGGGAAAAATTGAAGGATAAATCAATTTAGATCTATAGACTAAATCAATCTTTTTTATTAAACAAAAGGAGCTAATTTTGAGATCCAATCCACTTATTTTTTAAGGCAAATACTTTGATTGCTTTCCTATTTAGGTCCAACGCCCATTTAAAATCTAGATCAAAATAATAGTTAAGGTTAGACATTAATTAACTTCAATAGTTGTTTCTTAATAAATTTTTAGCTTGCTTCAATTATTATTTTCTTATTAAGTTAAATTCTTCATTTTATATTTGCAGAATAGCCTTGTTAGATAATATTCCTTTTATCTAAGATCATTAGAATCCCTTTATCTGTTATAAAAGGAAAGAACATATCATAAAAATTCCTCTTTTTAAGTTAAATATTCTCATAAAAAATTCCTTCTAATTTAGGAAAATCCTTTCTAAGAATTCTTCAAATTCTTTCCTTAAATCAAATTATTTAATTCTAAAATAAAAATAAATTCATTTAGAACACAAAACTTGTTTTCTTAACTGTAAAATATTTTTAAATGAGATATCTTAGAATTGACTCCTGAACTTTCTCTTTTCTTACTACAACTTTTATTTTCTTTCTTGAAGTTTTTTTGTATCTTCCCTTGAATAATATAGGTAGCGACTCTATTTTTTATTTCATTTTAAAAGACTATTTATGTCTAGGGTATACCTCACCGCGTTAGCAATAATAGAGCAACTAGATATGGAAAATTTTGAAAGGAGAGTGACATCGTTTAGACGAAGAATACTAATAATAAGGTACATCATTATAGCGTATAAATGGGAGCTAACATGTTTCATAGAAATATTACAGTATACCAAATTATCTTCTTCTTCTTCCTCCATCTAAATTCTTTCATACTATTTCTAGAGTGATGGCTACACTAATTCTAGTAACAACAGTGATATTAGAGCAATTTATCCTCTTGGAGGCGGGTGAAGTGAACACCGAAGACACTGGTTCAAGGAACTAGATCATACGATCAAAGAAAATTTAAGGGAAATATGCATAATAAATTATGAGAGTGGAGATGATGATATAGATATACTAATCTTTTCAATAATAATATTCAGTGAGGAACTAACACGAGATTCATATGTTAGATATACCAATAAGAGAAAATAAATTAGGTGGTTATGAAGGGAGTTGTACGATGCCAACTAGATTAAGTATAATAGAACTTCCACATTTCAATGGATAGGGTTTAAAGCAATGGATTTTCAAAAGGGAATAATTTTTACTTGTGGATGATACCCCATCAAACTTAAAGGTGAGAATAATATAAATGCACCTATCCAACGAAGCTTAATAGTGGCTTCAATTATATTTATCGATTTACATTAGATGAATTGAGATGGGAGATTATATTTTTGGTATTAGAGAAATGGTTTGGAGATTCATTTACTGATGACCTACTTGGTGAGTTGAATGAATTAAAGTAAAATGGATATGTGAGGGAGTACTATAAGCATTTTGATTTTTTATCATACAATTTGGTGATATCTTAACCTTATTTAGTTAGCTTGTATGGAAAAGGTCTTAGGAAGACAACTGAGCATTCGGTCAAGTTGTTTAACCCTAAAAAATTATAGCAAACTTAAGGTGTAGCAAAGATGTAGGAACTATTCTCTTAGCGATATTTAAATTCTACTTCAAGACCTAAGCAAACCAGAGGATTTCTTCTTAACACTACTAATACTAGTGGTAACAAGGATGGATTGATTAGAAGTTTTGGTAAATGTGTTAAAATAACTAATAGTAGGGACTTTGATAAGAAGTATGTTTCTAGTATGATGAAAAGTATGTACCAGGGTATACGTTTAAATGAAGATAATTCAAATTGTTTAGTATGGATAAGTTGAAAGAGGGAGATGTAGAGGAATAAGTAATGAAAGAAACTAAAGAAGAAGATGCCTCAAAACAGTTTTCTATATGCTTACAAGCTAAGATTAGAGTGTTATTTAGAACCTTCAATAAATGAAGATAATAGGGCATTTTAAAAATAAAACATTACAATTATTAATTGGAAGGAAATTTTATAAAAAAAATTGTGGATATAAGTATGCTTAAGTAAGGAAATTATATAATGCAACAAATTAAATCGTTAGTGATTTTGTTAGGAGATAGAAATGTAGTTACTTTTTCAAAGTGTTTGTAAAGGATTTGTAGATTATAGGTGGTCAACAGTTTTAATAGATGCTTTAGTAATCAAAGTTAAGGGAAGTGATATGGTGTTAAAAGTGTAATAATTATATCCTTAAATGATATATTATTTAACTATTTAAAGGAAATTATGCAATTCTAGTAGAAATGAAAATTGGCACGGTTGCAAAGTACAAGAAATAAGGAGGTACATTCAATCACTGACAAGTTCTTTAAGTTGGAGAAAAAGTAAGATGATACTTGTCAATTGTTGTTTTGACAAAATGAAAAATTACATGTAAAGTCTATTGAAACATATAGTTGTTATCAATTGGTAACAACTAATAAATTTCCCCCAAAAAGAAAATATGATAGTAGTAAAGGTTAATAAAAGGCTCTACAATGCATAAGAACTCTAAAGTATGCGATAAAGGCTATTGTTCATGACATTTTGACTCAGGGCATATTTAGAAACAATGTGAGTTCGTTTTCTTCTCCTATAGTATTGGTTAAGAAGAAAGATGGGATATGGAAACAATATATGCATTATAGAATGTTGGTTAAACAAAATAACAAGGATGATTTTCTAATTACCTTGATTGAGGAGTTACTTGATGCACTATAAGAAAAATGAGGTTTAGCGACTAAAATTACCGATACAATGTGAAGGTTTTTCGTCGGCAAGCTAAGTTGGCAATGGAATTTATTGATAGAATGATTCATTGGAGAAATGACCGTAGGTAGTAATTAGCAACATAGTACAAATTTTTCGTCGCTAATTTACCAACAAATATTTTCTATTCTGTTGCTATATTTAGTGACGGTAATTTTTGTGTTATCAGTAAATTTAGCGATGGAAGGTTTGTTTAGGTCGGTAAATGTAGAGATAGATAAGGCTCCTCCGTCGGTAACTTTATAGACAGATTTCCCAAATCTTTTGGTAAATTCATGACTAATTTTACCGATGGATCTTAGTGGTTTGTCAATAAATTCACTACATTTTACCAATGAATTTTATTTTTATGTCAGTAAATTTATTGATATTATTTTTTAATTTTTCCTGCATTTAATTTTATTTGATAATCTTATGATTGATGTATAATTTATATAGTTATCAATTATCTGTTGTTAATATTTTGATTTGTTTCTACATTTAATTTCTTAAAACAAAAAGTTGGTTGATGATATAAAGTAAAAATTATCTTAATTGATAATAAAAATTATTATCTACAATAATAAGTATTTAATTTATACAAAATGACTGCAGCTACGCTATTCGTTTGGTGAATGTGGATGCTCTGAATGTTGTGATGAGGTGTTGCCCTTCCCCTTCAACTCATCTATCTCATTATAGAGTTGGGCTATATACTCCATCGATTGCTTGTACTGTGCTCCGAACCTCATAGACTTCATTAGATGTGGATCACTTACTAGATGTTGTTGTACTGGATGTGGAGGATTGAAAATAACATGTGTTTACAAATGAACCTAAGCCGAAGATCCTTCCACGACGGTCCCTACCGCCTACTACATGAAGATAGGTTTGACTTTCATCAACATCTTCAGACTGCTGAGACTGTCGTTGAATGCTCTCTTGTATTTAGTCCTATCAGAAGGCAATGTTTATGTTAATAAGTGATAATTATTAAGCATTAATATTATAGCATAAGTTTCACACACATTTAGTTCTCTACATTTGGTGTTGACAAAGGCCACACCATCATGCTTCTTAGTATAAGTGTATAAAAATATCTGAAGGGGTGTAGGCTTTCTTACCATAGACTTTTCGAGCATTATAATAAAATGATATAAGTGAACTACAATTTACAAAAATTTCAGCAAAATTTTCTCTATTTTTATGATATTTACCCCTGTTGATCAAAGATAGTAACTCAACAACACAACCATATATAGCACCAGACATTTATAACATTATCATTCTCTATAATACACATATTTTCATTCCAAATTTCACACATCAAATTAAATTGAAATACATCAAAATAAAAAAATTGGAATATAAGTGTAAAGTTTTGATACTTACAAGTCTCTTTACATGCTCGTGGTAGGTAATAGATCCTCAAGTGTGTATAAGAAGACTTTCTCCCCTCAGTCCTCTACATCTGTTGGTAGAATTACGCTCTAAAATGGACATTGCCTCGAGTGATGTTCATTACTGCTACCAACAGCTCCATATTTTTTAGAAATATGAGGAGGTCGTACATCAGTCTTGTGTATCGCACCAACAAAGTCTTTATAACGTGTACGAGCTCGTCTCTTCCATACTTTATAAATAACCACGTCAAATTCAGAATCTCAAAAAAATCTTTCTAAAAAAAGAAAAAACATACGATAAGTGCTTATAACCTACAATATTTATCTAATTAATGTATAAAAATTAATTATAAAAATACAAAAATTATATTTTTTGTACATCAAACTCCTAATAATAAAAATCATTTATCATATGAGAGATATTCTTCCATATATAACCCTCAAGATCAATCTTCTCCATGAACTTGGATGTTATGTTTCTTGAACACGGTCCAGACGTAATCAACTTAATATAAAAATAATTTTATATAATTTTTAAATTTAAACTCTAACTTAATTATAAACATATGGTGTTTCATGTATTTTCACTTACAGATTGTTGACAATTGGGATGTAAGTTCTTCCATCAACTCCTTTAGCTCTAGGCTGAAGGTCGCCTCCTTCATTTGCAATGTTTACCCCTGATATCTCTATCAATATAAAGGTGCAACAGGTACAGAAGGCGATGCCTCATTTCAATATGTAGTAGCTAGAGGTACAACATCTGGTTCTATTGCAATTACACAATGTGATGCTTCACCTGGAAAATCACTGTCTCCAAATCGTGATCTGAACCTTAGTCACATCATATCTTGTTTTCTTTGGTGGCATATTTTAACCTAAAATTCATATTTTATTAAATATTCCAAAAATATAACAATTTCAATTCAATATATAACAATATATTGCTAATTCAATAATTGATTTATTGAATATAATATTCTATTACAAACACGATTAATCTCTATCAGAACTTAATTGTAAATCAAAATCAAAATCATCATCTTCTTTTTGTGAAGAATTAGGATCAAACTTAGACTCCTCTTCAGATCTCTCACCCTCCTCATCCTCTCCAGAAGAAATTTCAACATATTCATTATTTGGATCATTCAAAGGTTCATTCTCGTTATATGTAACTGATGCATTTATTTCATAAACATCTTCCTGAAATGCATCACTTCCAATTCTTTGTTCTCCTTTTTCTTGTGATTCAAAAACACCTCTAGGTTTAACTTTACAAATGGCCAACCAGTCTGACTTATCTTATCATAAGCTGGGAAAAGGGACATAATACACCTGGATCTCTTGCATCACCAACACGAAAGGTTCAAATTGTCTAAATCTTCTCTGTTGGTTGATTTCAACTAGAATGTATCAGCTATGAACTTTTGTACAACATTAGGAGTTGGATCAAACCAGTCACACTTAAATAACACACTCCACTTTATTGGCAGTTCAGGGTACTCAATTTCAAGTATCTCAATAATTTTACCATAGTAATCCAGACAACATAGCATATGCCGGAACATTTCTAATAATCCACATCAAAGCTGCTCTCAACACAAACTTTGGTTTCAGAGACACATCATATGTCTCCAAACCATATTCATAAAGATGCTACAATTCAGATACCAATGGTTGTAAGAATAAATCAATTTTATGCTTTGGATTTGTAGGCCCTGGCACAATCACTGTCAAGAACATATATGCCTCGTTCATACACATCTATAAAGGCAAATTATATGGAGTAACTATAATTGTCCATGATGAATATTATTGGTCGGATTGACGAAAAGGTTAGAATCCATCCATCGACAATCTCATCCTAACATTTTGAATTTGAGCTAAAAACTCATAATAGTTTTTATTGAAATGTTTCCATGTCAATGCATCCAATGGATGACTCATTTTTCCATCTTCTTGTTCGTGTTCATTATGTCATCTCATATGAGATGCAGTAACATTAGAAGCCTATAGTCTTTAAAGTCTCGTAGTTAGTGGGAAATAATACAGCCGCTTCTAAGGTACTAATTTCTGTCTTATAGAACGCTTTCTAAGCCTAAACCTAGATTGACCACAAAATTTGCACTCTTATAATTCCAAATCACCTCCCCAATATAACATACATCCCAATTTGAAACGGTTAATCTTTTCAATAAGCAAACTAAGACCCCTAATAAGTTTCTTAATATTGTAAAAATTATCAGCCATTATATGATCAGGAGGCAATGATTCATTATACCATCCAAAAATTTTATCAAAACTACAATCAGAAATATGCCCTTAAAACTTTATGTTCAATATTCGAGCAATTGAAAACAATTAAGTCATTGTCTCACAATTTTGTGAGATCCCATATCAGTTGGAGAGGGGAACGGAGTACACCGTATACAAGTATGGAACCCTAATAAGCCATACCTTTATAAGGCATACTACGTTCCCCTCTCTAACTGATATGGGATCTCACAATTTGGCCATAATTTTTGGTTAACTGAGTACAGTAAGTCAAAAAAATTATTTTGCATGTGGGTTTGGTTATTCTTTAAGATTTTCTATATTTTCCTGAAAAGTATAACTGGCTACATCATAAGCCATTTGCATGTAAGGATTTTTAGTTGCACCTACATTATTTATTCTAAATCCAATCCCCCCTTCAAACTCATCCACATTTACTTACGATTTTACTTCATTACCCCTTGAGGAGCTACAAATCAATGGCTCCCTATGTTGTGTCTACTCAAAATAATTTGGAACAAAACCTTTTCTCAGCAAATGGTCATTCACTTCATCAATAGGAAGGAAACAAATATGTTTGCATTTTTTACATGGACATTTGATCTTTGGGCCATCCATATATGTAGGTTGAGAACATGTATAATGAATAAAAGCTTCAACTCCCTCAACAAACTCAGGATTAATGAAACCGTCAGGTGTTAATCTTCTATTCATCTAAGATCTATCAACATTATTCATTTATGCAAAACTGTTAATTTGAAAAAGTGATTTCATAGTTAGTATCCTTCATGTCCTTTAAGTCTACAAAACATTTAACCTTTGCTTTACACAACTTCTCCTAAATATTAATCAATTGAATTAATCGCCTACGATTGATTTTAATATTATGGTACATGACATTGTTTACACTAGTGAATCAAAAAAGCAAGTTCTTGCTGTAACTTCTAGTCTCGTGAAATTTTTCACCGATAAGCCTCACAAGAGCTACATTACAGGTTTCTAGCCTATATACACCCTAGGAGTTTATTATGCAAAAAACTGTCATGTCTATTAAATCTATGAATTTCTTGTGTTAATACTAATTTTGAATTAAGCATATTGAAGTTAAAGTATTTATGTTTTAATTAATCACCTACAATTGATTTCAATACTATGGTACGTGGCATTATTACACCATATGAATTGAGAAAGCAATTTCTTGTTGTGACTCCTAGCCTCATTGAATTTTTCACCAATAAGCCTCACGGGAGCTGCATCACAGGTTTCCAACCTATATACCATTTAAGGGGTTTATTATACCTCAAATGATCCATAATTTTCCATAATTATACAACTTACTACTTCTTTAAGGTTTTAATTGAAGTTTGTACACTAAGTTTGAATTAAAAGAAACACTAAGGTATGTGGCATTGTTACACCATATGAATTGAGAAAACAAGTTCTCGTTGTGACTCCTAGGCTTGTGAAATTTTTCACCGATAAGCCTTATGGGAGTTGCATCATAAGTTTTCAGCCTATATACTATCCTAGGGGTTTATTATGCCTCAAATCATCCATAAGATCTCAAACTCATTCCACATATAGTAAATACTTATATAATCATAAATCTACTCATCAATGATAAACCCAAACATAAATACTTAGACTATTCAAGAAGAACATAAAAACTAATCATGATTATAAGAATATTCTAAACAACACAAAATCAAGACCTCCTTTTCATTCATATAAAACCCAAACACATCAGAATCGTATTATTAAAGCAACACATATGGTAGACATTAGTTGGACGACTTACCTAGATGGACGGATAACTACAAACTACAAAGAAGAAGGATGAGCGATGCTCTTCAACACAAAATAGGGCCTACAAAAAAGAATATTTCGTATTTAATATAACACTTGTTCAATATTTTTGTTATATTTTTAATATAATAAAGCAAAAAAATCAGAAAATAAGGCAATCTGAGTTTTGATGTATAATATAATACAGAGAAAAACTATTATTTAAGCTAAAACACAAACATATTATGCTAATTAGTTAACTGGTGGGAATGCACTACTAGTTGAAAAGGGCTATAATTGACATAAAAATATGCTTCATCTTTAAAAGTATGCAAGATAAAAACAAAGACATCGTGAACATCAATTTAAGAATTTCGAATTTCAAATCCATTAGGCTCTTTTTTGTGAAAAGTCGGTGTGTTGTGAAATAGTTGTGCCAGAAATGCATTTTAAACTCGAAATCTTAAGTAAATGTTGCCAATTGATTAAGCAAGACTAAGACTTTTTAGGCATAGTTACTATGTATATATTAACATACTTATTGCTATCAAACTATATGAGTGGTTTATAGTCTATTATTTATATAAAATTGCTTAATTATTATAAATGAAACCAATTTGTAACATTAGGTAATCTTAGGGAAAAGAAGACCATAAAAATAATTATTGATAATCATAGTAATTACTACTATAGTACTGATATAATTTTCTTTTATGACTATTACTGAATCATTTTCTGTTAATAAGAAAACAATCGTGTTATTTTCATACCACTTATCCTCATACAAACAACATAGTCTTGAAATTACATTGAACTTATTTTCTTGTATTATTCGTATGTACAAATTAAAGCTAACTCCACAATGATATTTATGAAGTTGAATGAGCTCCAGTAAGATCCTCTTAAACACATTTGCCACCTTCCATTCTATCATGTACAGATACACCAGAATAACTTTAAAGCAGAAAAGGCAATAAAAGATTCAGTAGCAATACCTGAAGCAAATGTGACAAGGACGGTGAGGATGCGCGGTGGCACAAGAGACAAAGGAAGGGGCCTTCGATAGCGACAGAGATGAGGAAGCTAGGACTCCAAGGATGGTGGCACGATAATGACGCAAGGTGGGATGACGAGGACTGTGGTGTTTTGGTAGGCACAAAGAGGAGATCAAGGACAGTGACAACAGAAGATAGAAAAAAATTAGCTAAATGCGATGGAGGAGAGGGAAGGGGGTTGTGGTAGTTTTAGGTTAAATGAAAACGTCGTCATTTTTGTTTTATTAAAAACGTTGAAGCGGAAGCAAATAATGATGTTTAACCCTAAAATTTACCGGCGAAAATGTATTCCATCAGTAAACTTAAAACTTATTTATTCCATTAAGCATTCCTACCTTCTTTACCGACGAGAATTTTCTATCATCGCTATATTTCGTCGAAAAATTTGTTGGGATAATTTTCCTCTATATTTACCGACAGATATTTTTTCCACCATAAAATGAAAATTTTCCTAACAATTTTACCATCATAAATTGATTTTCTGTCGGTAATTTGCTACAGTTTCGTTTCTGTCAGTAATTTTCCATCTCTAATTACTAATTTTCTTGTAGTGATGAGTTGCGTGGAGTGTACTGATTTTTCAAGTTTAATTTAAGAATTGGTTATCAACATATTATAATATTTGAAGATGAAAATTATAAGATTACACTTTAAACTCATTAATTCCATTATGAATATTTGGCAATGCCATTTGGAATCATTGATGCATCGGTAATTTTTTTAAGTCTCATAAACACTTTGTTTCAGTCTAATTTATGGAGATTTCTTATTAGCATTCTTCAATTACATCCTAGAATACAATACTCAATGTAGCAACAAGTGGAGCATCTAAGGTATATGTAATAATAAGAGAACACTTTGTTTACTATAAAAAGTAAATTTAGCGTTAGGCTCGATCAAGTAGGGTATTTGGGTCATACTACACCAATAAGGGTAGTTACTAATCCTAAAAAGATTTATTCAGTAGTTAATTGGCCAATACTTATATGTTTTAGGCATCTGAGAGGATTTTGAGGGTTAGCTAGCTATAACAGATGATTGATCAATGGCTGTCATTAAATGAGTAAAGTTCTAACAAACTTACTTAAGAAATACATATTCAAATGGAGTAGTGAAGTTGAATGATAATTCATTCAACTCAAATAACTTCTAACTTTTACTCTAATATTGAAATTTCCTAATTTTTATAAGATATTTTTCATGAAAGCTTGTGTGAGTGGAGGAGGATTAGGACTATTCTAATCTAACTTTTACCCTAATATTAGAATTTCGTAATTTTTATAAGATATTTTTCATGAAAGCATGTGTGAGTGGAGGAGGATTAGGACTATTCTAACTTAAGATAAACTCCAAATATCGTATATTAGTAAGTCATCACCAAGATATATAGCCTTGTTAACATATGAGTAGAAATTTTTTAACTTTAATCATAACAATGAAGTAATAGCATCACTACATAAAAATTAGAAAATTTTTGTAAGAGCATGAAATTTTTACACCTTCCAACATTCTTGGTTAACTAAACTATGGGGTTATGATTTTAAAATTGTCAGTAAAAAGGAAACTAAGCACAATATTGTTTATGCATTTTCTACAGTATAAAAAATTGCTCTATATTGTATGATGATATTAAAGATCCAATCTTTATTACTACAAGATGTTAAAAATTGTTGGAATATGGACGCATAAGTGATTTATTTGATATAATAGATAAAGTAAAGCAATTTGATGATAATTTGCATTACTTGAAATTAGGATCTTTTTAAATGAAAAAATATTTAATAACGGGTAAAGACAAAGCATTAATGGAGAAAATTTTGCCTTACTTTCATGATAGTAGTATGAGGGGACATTTAAGAGTATAGAGGACTTATAAAATGATTTAAGTAGTGTTTTATTAGATACTACTGCAACTAAATACGAGGGGCGTATCAAGAAATGTGAAATATGTCAGTAGCATAAATATGAAATAGAAGTTGTTCTTGACTTATTACAACTCTTACCAATTCTTTAAAGTATTAGACTAACATTAACTTTGATTTCATTTAAACATTACTATTGGCATAAGAAAATTTAGTGATTTTAGTGATAATGGACATATTAAGGGGTCATTTGGTTCCACTTCTATTTTTCTGTTGTGGTTTTTAGTTTTAGTTTTAGTTTTATGTTTTTTACTAAAAAAAACCTATTTGGTTGAAATTTCTAATATAAAACTAAAAACTAAAAACCAAAACCTATTTGGTTGAGATTTGTAATAAAAACCTAAAATAAAAACATTTTTGGTTTTATCATCCTGTTTCTATTTTTGTAATTATACTCTTATGTTAATAATTTCAATATAATATATTTTTAAAATTAATTAATTATCATTATAGATAATTAAAATATATTCAAATTGATATAATTAAATAATTTACACATTAATTTTATATAATAACATTCTATAAATTAGAAAATTGTATTAAGTCATTCTAATCAATAAAATATGTCCATCATATTATAATTATTAAAAACATAATAGTACTATCATTTACAAAAAGAAACGCAAATCAATTAGAACTAATATAATCATTTCACATTTGTCTAGCAATTGCATTTCGCTTTTAAGATATACCTCAAAGTTGTGCTGAAGTGATATTATACTCCACTTAAGAACTTGCATCTTCATTTTCACTTTCCCTAATTTATTCTTCATTTTTAGCACAATTATCAAATAATTCATCGCTTTGTCCATACATTTTATTATAATTGTGTATAAAATAATAAGCAATAATGATGTATTTTTGTTTCTTCATATCATAACTGGACATGTCTTGAAGTACACATAATCTTGCTTTTAAAATCCCAAAACATCTTTCAATAACATTTCTTAATGAAGAATGTCTGTAGTGAAACAATTCCTGTGGACCTTGAGGTCTTCCCCTTTCTCTATAAATTTCGTAAATGATATCTCTCACCTCAATATAGTGAAAGAAATCCATGCATATTGGTGTAGCCTAAATCAACCAAATAGTACTTACCTAACATATAAAGAACATAATATTGACAAAAAGATATTAAAAATGAATTATAATTACTATGTTTATTCAAAATAATATAATAACTTGTGGAGGCATAAGAAATTGATCGCTAGATTTATTACTGTTTCTAAAATAACTCAAGGGTCATTTTTAGTTCCTACCTATCCAGCTATTACATATGTAAAGCACATGTCAAATGTGCAACAACTCATAATATTTTGGGTTGGATTAATTCTTTTACCCTTGTATGTTATATGTTCATAAATCAGAACATATGTATCAATAGATGTACCAACTATTGCTCCTATAAAATCATAAAAATTAAAATAATTATTAATTATAAGGATATAATCAAAATAGTAATTAAATATATGAATGTACTAGAAAATATGGAAAGAATTTTGAATTATGTTGAATCTTAGGAGGTGTATTAGTAAAGGAGGTAGAGTAATAAGTATTTTTGCAAGATGATTAACTGCATATAAGATTTTGTGAAAGTGCTTCAAAATTTTCTAGGTAAAATGTTGAAAGTGTTCTGTTGACTCTAGTTGTCTCACTACACCCTATAGTCATCAAGAAAATCGCTAGTTATTCCTCCATAGTAAAATGTCATGTTACCTTTAGGTCTCTTAAACTCTTCAACTCATCACATAAGCTCAAGAATATTATCTTTCTCATTCTTAGGTTTTCATAAAACCTTTTAGTATTCTCATTCAAAAGTTCTTATATCCAATCATTACTTGGTAGAGAAGAAGTTCTACACGGTTACTTTTGTAAATAAAAATATTTGTTCTCTCCCATAGTTAGAAAATTAATGATTACTTTCTTCAGTTCATCATTAGAATCTGATTTGAAATCTAATAAGAAATCCATATATCTACAATGTCAACATTAAATAATTAATAAAAAGATTCAATTAAAAGATTTAATCAAAATATAGACAAAATATTCATACAAAATATAGACTTAAGTCAAACATTCATACAAAACACAAACTTAAAATGTTCAAAATATGGAAAAATTCTTAATATAAAATTGTCAAATTAATAGGAATTCGACATGAAATAATTTGAAAATATAACTAAAGCGATATAATCCAGCTTCCTTGTATTTTGCATCTTCATAAAAATATCCCTATAAAGTGGGGAATCATGTAAAGCCTTCATAGTTTTTCCATATTGGACACCATCAACACTCAATTTATCTAAGGAATTCAGACATTCCATCATTATATTAGCCTGTTAAGATCTATTCTCTGCATTGGATGATGTTTCACTTAGCTTTTTCTCCAGTAAATCATTCTTCCTTTTTGATTGTTCACCAATTATAAGCAAAACCTCTTCTACAATGTTAGAATATGTCTTCTTCGCCTCCTTATTCTTAAAAGATTTCCTTCTCTTAAATGGAGAACATGTATCTTGATCTTCTTTTTCATTATACAAGCAATCTTCATCAACATCATTTTTATGTTCCTCTTCTACACTATTCGATGGAGATTTAATTGATGGGTGTGCAGGTACACCAGTTGCAGTAGTATCTCAAAAAATATGACACAAGTATGGAAATTCCTTACATCCTCTTTTCTTGAATCTGTGAGCCATTTTATGCACCTATAATGATGAAAAAGAAACATGAGAATAAATATTATATAATATGATATATTAATGAACAAAAGACATATTTTACCTTAAATATGTTTTCCCAACATTCATTTGTAGCATTAACTTCACTAGTAAAGGATTTGTAACCAATTCTTATTTCTTTGAGTAAGTTCTTGAAATTATTCAATCTGGCTCTTAATCCATTTAATTTATTCTTTAATTGGATATCAGTATACTATTTATTAAATTTTGTTTGAAGCCCTGCCTTAATATTCTTCCAACCAGATTTGGAAAAAGTAGTAGTCGTTCGATTTCCCTTCTTCACTTCTTTAACCATTCCCTTCATATATTGGAATCGTTCATATTATTCAAACCTTACATCACAAAATGTAATCATATATAAGTGACATCAATCACAATAATTCCTAAGAAATATTAAATGTTAAAAATGGTTCAAAATAAACATGAGACAAACACAACAATTTCTACAAAATATTAAATTCTAAACGTGGTTCGAAACAAACATGAGACATCTATATTAAATGCTAAATTGCATACAAGTGCATGGAAATGATATAATAAAAACAAAGGTGTAAATTTGATTGTATAGCATAAAAAATTTAAAAACAAGGTCATAATATATGCATGATGCATGTCATGCTTATGCAAGCATATATGTTTTTAACACATTAAAACAATATATAGATCACTATAACTTATTCAAAAAATTAATAAAAGAAAAACTTGAGTTGACAAAGAATAATTCCACTCATAATATTGAAATTTGCTTTAATAACACTGAAGACAATTTAGAGTTTTGAAATCACACTAAAGAGTATAGGACAAGAGCTAGAAAATCACCTAAAGAAGATAAACCACCAGGTCAATAAAGGATAAAGGAGATAAGATTAAGAGGGTACTTATTGCCATCAACACTTGATTGGTACAATTGTCAATATGTTATTTGAACAAGTGTTTGGTTTGAGAGGAACTCTTTTGCCTTGTCATTTAAAAAATGAAAAGTTGCATGTATATTATATTTTTACATTATTTCTTTGGTTTTATAGATAGGGAGATAAAAGGAGAGAAAGTTGTCTAGAGATCTCACACCCAATCTCTGAAATTTCTGTGTTTTTTCGAATACCTAAATATAGAAATTCCAATCTTTCTCTTAATGCTAACTTTCTCTATCTAAATTTTATCGGTTTCCTATCAAGAGGTTGAGAAAGATAGAGTCTTTTTGTTCGTGTGTTTATTGTCACGATCATTGGATATACGTGGAACCCTAGATGGTAAACTTTCGTGATCTGCTATATATAGAAAAGCGAAAGAAGACATAATAACAGAGATATGCTACAATAACATGGCAAATACATATACTATACATATTCTATAATATAAATTTTTAAAAAAATGAAAAAGAATTATAATTATAGTTAAAAATATATTTACATTACAATGAGTTCAAGGCATTAAGCCTATTATCATATTACAAAATGACCAAAAATATAACTGTCTACAAGATAAACAACAAGAAGAAACAACTATAGGCACCACCTCTATTTCATATCCATGAAAAGGCTTATTCACATCTCTTATTTATAAGGGTCTTTTAACCCCCTAATGTTTCACATTAAGGCCGCCTTGTTTGGGGAAAGCCCCAAGTATTTGGGATTTTGCCTTCTCTTCCTTGTTGATTTCCTTTTCGCAGTTTTGGACTATACGTAAAAATCTCCTGGGATGTTAGGGACTCGGACTGCAACTAATGGAGAATTTCTGCATTTTGAGAGACGATACCCCCAGTCCCTGACTTGCCACACAGTCATCACTAAAGTTGATCATTATAGTTTGTTGTGCATACTCCATCCTAACCTTAGAGGTCTTAGCAATAACATTCTCAGTTTTCCTAACAATTGCTAATGGAGTCAACATATTGGCCCAATCCATTTGACAATGTTCCAAATACTGGAAGGTGAAGTCATTCACTCCACTATCCAAACTCTTCTTATTGTCTTCACTGGAGTTGTTAATAATTTTATGTTCTACATTTATAATCAGAGTTGAAGATACTTTAGTAGTAATAATTTCAGTTATCTCAACATGTTCTATAAGAGTCTTCATCTGAGCACAATCCATTTGACGATTTCCCTAAGGCTGGGAAGTATTTGTAATAACATTTTCGTTCCTCAAACTAACTAATTGTTTACCATTAACTAGAACCTAGGTCATTTTATTAGCAGGAAATCATAGGCTAACCACACCACCATTAAGTACATCTACGACCACATCACTAGCATATTCATCCTCTACATTATGGATATCTTTAATAACCTCAATATGGGTTGTGTTAGAAACTACACTAATAACATCAACCCTTGCACATTTAGTAGTATGGTTCACCAACTCAGCTTTCTGCAATTCCTGAGAATTAAAAAATTTTTGTTATATTTCCTTATCAGCTAGATCCTCAACAACATAAGGAGATTGCTCATTAGGCCACTCCATTATATCCTTATGCTATAATTCCAACAAGTAGATGTTGGCCAAATTCTCCAATTCCTCCACTACTACCTCAAAAGTTTTCTCATATTCTACTGACCCTGTTAACTCCTCATGAATGTCGATTATAAATATATATTCTATAAGTTTTTGTACTTAATGTGGCTTCCATAGGTAAGAGATAGTCACATTGTATTTTATCAACTCTCCACTCTCATCTAATTTCCATATTGGTAAATGGTCCGGAAAAGGAAAGTCTCTCCTCACTTTAATACAAAACTTAGCCAAACAAACTCTATCCATTCTATCCATTTGGGCATCCACGCTTATGGGTTTGCCCAAAGAATTTGCAAGGTAGCTCAACCTATCCACAATCCAAAACTCAAATGGAACATCATGAAATTGAATCCATAACAGAATTGTTTGAATGTTACCTCAATGAAACTTGATACTTGGCCTCCATCCTTGGATGAAAATGGGTTGGCTACTTATATGGCACAACCCCTCTTTTAGGATGTCATTAATGCTAGTCTCAATGTTGATGTAAAACCCCAAACTTTTCTTTTCATGTGTTAAAATTTCATTTTGTGTCAATGATGTTTTCAGGCTAATGTAAACTTTATTTTCGATAAAAGGTGAATTAGGAAGCTAACCCTGAAAGACAAGTATTAAAGCCAAATTATATTTGAAAAATATTGGAGTTGATTAGTATGAAAATGGACCAGCAATAAATTCAAATGGTTGGATTTATGATAGATCAATGGTTACCTTGTTTAAATTATTGTGGAGCAAATTTGAAGCATTCTTAGGCTAAAACATAAAGACATAAGAATCATTCATAGTTACGGATACTTAAAGTAAATCAATCTAACTTATATGTTGATATATTTAGGTGTAACATGTTATTAAATGGACATGAAATTTCTATCGAAATTGGACAGATTTTTCTTAAGCCATTTAATTACTTTGGACAAGAAATAATACATGTACATGTGAATGAACCTTAAGTTGCAGTTGTCACACACATGAAGAAGTTTTCATTATTTTGGAACAAGAATACATGAAAACCTTGTGTTGTCATGTTTATGAAGGAGTAGATGTGAGGGACATAAAATTTGTCACAAGTGAGGCCAATCTATGATGTAGACATTTGTCATTTTGGTGATATAAAAATGAAAACAACTTGTTATATGTGGGAGATAAGTATTGTCTTAAATGATACAACAAGTTATTCATTTAATTAAAAAAATATGGAGAGAATTAAAATAGTGGACAGCTGTTGGAAGCAAACATTGCAACGTATAGACAACCCTCTTCAATGTGTAGCATGTTCAAAGATGATGGAGGAGCTGCTCCATCTTCACTCCACCGAAGTTTCAGGTCTCCTTTGGACCAGAATTGTTCAAGAATAATTGCAGCTACTCCCTTCACATATAGGTCTTCCAAGTTACTACCTTTATGAAATAAATTCAGCATGGTGTCTAAGCTAGAAACCATAGACATCTTCATCAACGCTAGCTTTGTGCGAAAAGAGAATGGACAGCACACTACTATCTGATTTTAGGTATGTTAAACCACTCTTGTCCATTATATTTAGCTTGTCACATGAATACTTAAGTTGGAAACATGAATAATGTTTGAGCATGATTTGAAAAAATGTTTAGTGAAATTCTGTATTAGGATTCCCAGTTTCCTAGAACAGTCCTAGTGTTTTGGCCATAACTAAGCCCACAGAACTCCAAATTGGGTTATTTTAACTGTAAATGAAACCTAAGACATATTACTAAAACTATATTGCAGATACCTAACCTAATTAACGCTAAATGATATTGAAAATTGAGATTGATTATGATTACCTGATCCTGTCCCTATATTGAAGCAGCTTGTGATATGTGTACTTGTTTCATAATTTATAAGATGAAATGGCATGATTTTTGATGATATGAAAACTAGAGACATAGGGGAACAAATGTATAGAAGGATTTAAAACCTAATTTGAACGTTTGATATGTGAAAATTAAGGAACGAGTGGAGGCATGGTTAAATGAAGAGAAAAATAGCATAGTAAATGGAGGGGAAAACAACATGTATATCCATATCTTATGTATGTTATTAAATTGGTATTAATTGGCAGCATGTAGATGCTATATATATGGCTTAATGGCTGTTCAATGGCAACATGTATGTTGTACATAGTTCAATGGTTCAATGTAAGGAAAACAGTAGGTATACACTATGTATGTTATTTAAATGGAAAGAAGACAACATGTATAAATCATGGAAGTTGTTCAATGGTTAAATGAAACGAAAAATAGAATTTTAATATTACAAAATGATAAGATTTTGGTTAAGCCCTTTGTCATAAAATTTGTAAAACAAGGTAATAAGTTATGGATGTACTTGTCAGGTTTTAGGAACCCTACAGGTGTCTCCCTTATAGCTGAATAAGATAATAAAGTTTTCTCGTCACCGTAGACTCGGGACTAATAAAGGAAAAGCATCAAACACGTGGTGGTTTACGATAAATGACAAACAGTGAGTGTACCTTTAAATTGATTTTGTAAAGATGGTTTTTACCTTACTATGAAAAGTATGTTTATGAATAATTCCATTAGTGCCACTACTTAAATTTAAAAGTTAATCTTCATAAGGTTTACATATGCTTTGATTTAGCATTAAATTGAGTTTTGGATACACTTGGAAACTAATGAGATGTACACATGCTTTAAATTGGCATTGAATTAAAATTTGTATATGCTTTAAATTGGCATAGAAATGGATTTTGAATATATTTTAAATTGGTATTGAAATGACGCATGCTTATGTATTGATTGTGATTTAGCCTATGGTACGCTGTTAGGTCTTTATACATACGATTATATCGATCAAAGTACATCCTAACATGTATGGAGGTGTTTGAGGGATGATTGCCACTAACATGGGTGGTGTTGTGTCTGTCAGTATGTCCTATGAGTCATCCTCTATAAGTGTGGAGTATATATTGTGCTAGCACTATTACAGGGAAGCGATGTAGAACTAGCTTCGTAACCACTGATTTATATATAGTGCTAGCATCTTTATGAGTAAGCGATGCAGAACCAGCTTCATAATAATCGATATATAGCAAGTGATGCATAACTAGCTCCATGGCCTTACACCTAAGAGTACCATATAGCAAAGAAAATTAATGATAGGCTATGTTTTAAAAAGAAAGTTCATGAAAGTATTGATTACCATCGTTGTATACTTTACAAGAAAAGTGGACTTGATTTTAGAAAAATATATAGTTTTTGTTTTACATATGTATTGATATTATGAAAAGAAAAAGAATGTCTTTTGTAAGAACATTGGTTATTACTTGAAAAGAAAAGAAATTGTTTTCTTTAATGAAGTTTAATATTTGTATAAATGTTTTTATTGGAAACCAATAACACTCACTGAGCTCGTTTAGCTCACCCTTTATTTTCTGTTTCTAAATAAAACCTCGCAAGGGCACGCACAAGGGCTTCAGTAGCAAGAACTCCACCTAGTGAGTAGTCACCTTCGTCAAGTGCTGCTGTGTAGGTATTTTTATTTTTCCTTGTACATATTTTTTAGAGCTGTTGCATATATTTGGACGTGTTTTAGAAAGTACATTTGTGTAAAGAATGGATGTGTATAAAGGTTTTTTTATGGAATGCGTAACATTGTTTTAGTTTTTCAAAGTTTATTGATGTAACTATTTGAGCCTGCATGTGAGTGAATTTGAAGTCCGCAATTTGGAGTTGAGAAATTGATGTGATAATAGAAGTGTTTTGAACTTTTACAGGGACTTTGAAATTTTTGGGACTTCAAAATATAGCCGTTGTGCTGTGAAAATTTTTAATAAACTGAAAAACAAAACTCTATTATTTACATTTCTTATTGTGAATTAAAGTTTTTCCTTAACAAAGGCAATAGACTTATCTTCACGGAAATTTTCCAGCTAACTCAAATATTAATTGGAAAGTCACCGTGGAGTGTCGGGCAAGTCAACTAGTCATTATAGGATAGGAGTCTGTCAGTTGAACTTGAAGATAAAAGAATCGTTATCGCTGAGCTTCATTTTCTCCAACCCTTTCTTCCCCCACCAAGCCATGGCCCAAGCTTGCAGAAAAGCTAGCCTTTTGCTCCAGAAAACGCCAACCAGTGTCGACGCCTATACTGATGCTCCATTTTTGAGGAGTTCCATAGGAGGAGTAAGTTGTAAGAAATTTATAGATCGAATGATTTTGTGCGTACCTGTATCTATGATTTCGTGTTCTTTCTAGAAATCTTGTTATTCCCTCGCTACTTTCTTTCGTTAATGTTTCTTTAATGGTTAAAATAATAATTTAGTATCTATTCATAAGTTTTTCTTAAACTTATATACGAATTGTTCCAATCATCGTGTTGCTTCACGAACCATTATATTGGTTCACGAACCATCATGATGGTTCACTAACTAGTACGATGATTTAGTTTTGAAAGAGAAAGGGAAAGGGTCTATGACCCATTTAAGACCCATTATTTAATACCCAATAACCATTATCTTGGGTACTTTTCATAGGACTCAAACTATAAGTCACATGGGACATAAAATAGTCTAACAATCTCCCACTTGGCCCATATGACGACTTGGTGATCCATTAATAAAACGTTAAGTGCACACAATACATGGAATCAATCAAGTCATCCTTAATTGAATTAAGCTGATGGGATCATAGCAATCATAAGTTATATAACCTGATCCCTTCCACGTATCACAGAATCAACTCAACTCAACAAACTTTAAGTGGGTAATTCGGTAATTGTTATCTCACAAATAATAATCATTTTATACAACATAATATAGATAACCAGTAAGTGAGCAAAAACATATGACTGTAATTGAATTCACAAGTGTCATAACAATTAAAGCAAGATGATGATATGTATATATACATGTCAGAATACTATGCTAACAAGGACTTATCTATAAGGCCCATCCGTTCAACATGGCCAATAAATGTTTTGGGCGGTAAGCCTTTAGTTAACGGATCCACTATCATTAGAGTTGTACCAATATGCTCAATTGACACTTTATGTTTTTGCACTTCTTCTTTTACAGACAAGTATTTCAAATCCATATGTTTCAGACACTTTGAATACTTGTCATTTTTAGAGAAGAAAATAGCTGCGAAATTATCACAATAAATTCTTAACGGTCTAGCAATACTGTTGACAAGACCAAAACCTAAGATGAAGTTCCGCAACCACATTCCATGAATCGTAGCCTCAAAGCACACCACAAATTCAGCCTCTATAGTGGAAGTAGCAATGACATACTGCTTTCCACTTTTCCACGAAATTGGTCCTCCAACTAATAGGAACATATAACCGAATGTAGATTTCTGTGAATCTACACACCGGCATAGTCTGAATCCGAGTAACCTATCACTTCGAGATAGGCTGATTTTCTATATGTGAGCATGTAGTCATTGGTGCCTTGTAAATAACTAAGGACTTTCTTTGCAGCTTTCCAGTGGTCCATTCCAGGATTGCTTTGATAACGTCCTAGCATTCCAACAACAAAACTAATATCTGACCTAGTGCATGTTTGAACATACATTAAGCTCCCAACTACTGACGCATAAGGAATAGACTCCATTTCCTTACGTTCCAAATCATTTTATGGACATTGCATTTGACTAAATTTGTCCCCTTTCTGAATTGGAACTATCCCTGCGGAGCACTTTTCCATTTTAAATCTTTCTAATATTTTCTCAATATAACCTTTCTGAGACAATCCTAATAATTCTTGTGATCTATCACAGAATAGTTCTATTCCGATCATATAGGATGCCTCACCCATATCTTTCATCTCGAAATTATTAGAAAGAAAATTATTTACATCATGTAACAAAACAACATTGTTTGTAGCAAGAAGGATATCGTCAACATATAGGACTAATATAATGAACTTGCTCCCATTAACCTTCATATAGATACACCGATCAACGGTGTTTTCTACAAAACCATAAGACGTAATGATATCATTCAACTTAAGATACCATTGTCAGGAAGATTGCTTCAGTCCATTTATTGACTTCTTTAATTTACATACTAATCGTTCCTTTCTTGTGGTCACGAAACCTTCTGGTTGATCCATATATACTTCTTCTTCCAAGTCACCATTTAGAAAGGCAGTCTTTACGTCCATTTGGTGAAGCTCTAAATCACAATGAGCCACCAATTCCATAACAATTCTTAAGGAGTCCTTTCTTTTCGAACCAAGCCTTTCTTTTGGGATAATCTTTCTTGAAATGACCAGGCTTCTTACAGAAGTAGCACCTCTTGTCTTTATGGATTCGGCCCCCATTAACTTTACTAAGAGCTTTGTCCTTATCTTTGCCTTTCTTTCCTGGTTTGTGCTTGTTTCTACTAGCTCCTGGATGAAACGTGAGATGAACGGAGTGCTCCTTCATTTTCTTCAATCTCCCTTCCTCCTGATCCAACATGGCCTTAATTTCTTGAAGGTTTCATTTATCTTTAATGGTTTTATAATTCACCTGGAATTGGCCAAACTCTAGAGGAAGGGAGTTGATAATAAACTGTACTAAAAAGGACTCACTCACATCCATACCCATAGATTTCAGCTTTATAGCTAGGTTTGACATATGGGTTACGTGGTTATGAATGGGTTGCGACCAGTCAAACTTCTTGGTCGTCAGCTCACTCATTAAAGTTCCTACTATAGACTTGTCAGCTAAATCAGATTGGGAGTATTCTTTAAGCTTCAACATGAACTCCTTTGCATTGTCCGTTTTAGGCATTGATGGCTTTACATTTTCTGCGATCGTCATTCGCATCAAATTCAAGCTCAGCCTATTAGACCGTTCCCAAGAATCAAAATAAGACTTGTCAGCTTCAGAACTAGTCTCAGTTATGGCTACAAGCCTTACGTCTGAAACTATGGCTAAGTCCAAATCCATTACACCCAGTTGGAACTAGATTTGTTCAGACCAATCCCCATAGTTCAGACCATTGAACTTGATTAAGCCATTGCCTAAGGTGAACAAACTAGTAAATGCTGCACATACAACATATAGTCCACGCATTAATGCTTTGAGCAAACCTAAATGGATTCAAACTAACTAATACACTTTAATTATGCATTTAAATTCTCCCTTGGGTGAAATTTAAATACATAATAGTAACCTATTCTGATGCATATATATAATTTACTATAATGGACAATCAATCATATTCTAATCAATATGTATGTTATCTTTGGATATGCAATCATATTAACTAAATATGTTGATAAAGTCCCTTTAATGTCATTAATTATAAGCAATGGTCCACCTTTGGGTAACCTCCTAACGTTATAATTAATAATCTCAATTATTCAGTTCAACTTTTATGTCATTTTAGCTTCATATCATATTGAACAATTGAACAAATCATAATTAAATGCTTAATATTTTTCTAGCTAGGCCACTTTGGTGACTAACAAGCTTTCCATGCCATAAACATTTAATTGGACAATTATCATATATGAAAAATTTTAATTTAATTAGTTTGGTCACTTTGATGACTAACAAACTATTCTAAATGTCCATAATGTCATATATTACATTCAACATATACTAGGAAAATTTAATTCCAACTATTACATAATATAAAATATTCAAAGTACCAAAGAAATATATAATATGGCACTAATTTCCAAAATTATATTATGTATAAATCAATTATGAATTAAATAATCCATTATAATTGGGCCATAAACATTTATTAACTCAATCTTAATTTTTTAATAGCCCAAAAGCCTAAAACAAAATTAGTTTTGGGCTTGGAAGTCCATCTGGCGCTTGCAGAGCACGCGCCAGCGTCTGCCAAGGAAGGCAACGTCTAGCATATGCACCAGACGTTACTCCTTCTTTTTTCTCAGACGCTAGTTCATTTCTAGTTTCGTTTTTTTTTAACTCTATTCTAACGTTTCATTGCATGGATTCTTTTCCTCTTTTGCCTTAAGTCAACATTAACATCATCCACCATTATCTTCTTCAGTGGATGATACATGACTCAAACTCAAAGAGTTTCTCTCTCTAACCTAGGAGATTCGTTTCGTTTCTTTTAATCAATCCATAGATATTATGTTTCATTTAAGCAGTGAGAACCGAAAATCACTTTTCCATTCTATACAAACCAAAACTGAAAGCTCGTATCAAGTTTATTTTCTATCTATCTTTTATCTAAGAAAGTTAAACTCTCTCTATTATCCATAACGATACAAAACATATAGAATCATTCATGACGATTTGTCATGATTTTCGATTCTTTCTATTATCTATAACCATACAAAACATACGGAATTATTCATGACACTAGAACACAAATAATGCATCAACCATGCTCTGATACCAATTGTAAGAAATTTATGAATCGAATGATTTTGTGCGTACCTGTATCCATGATTTCTTGTTCTTTCTAGAAAGCTTTTTATTCCCTCTCTTCTTTCTTACGTTAATGTTTCTTCAATGGTTAAGATAATAATTCAGTATCTATTCATAAGTTTTTCTTAAACTTATATACGAATTGTTTCAATCATCGTGTTGCTTCACGAACCATTATGTTGGTTCACAAACCATCATGATGGTTCACTAGCTAGTACGATAATTTAGTTTTGAAAGAGCGAGGGAAAAGGTTTATGACTCATTTAAGATTCATTATTTAATACCCAATAATTATTATCTTAGGTGTTTTTCATGGGACTCACATTATAAGTCAATGGAATATAAAATAGTCTAACATCAGCATGCCATCCTTCGTAACATTCCGGAAATGTCTTAACTCTTCCCTCTTATGCTGAATTTGTGGGTGAGATTTCTAGTCTCTGATCGAGGGTTTCGAAGTAAGGGAAGGGATTTCTCAATCTGCGAAGAAGGGATGGCTGGGAAATTGTCGGCGGACAAATTTGAGGGAGGTGGGTCTCCCTCAATGTCCATTCGCAAAGCCTAAGAAGGCCTTCCGAAGAAGGAAGAAGTAGAGTTGAAGAAGCTTGCCGAAGCTTGCATGGGTCTTCACATTGGGTCATCGCTGTCTCACGTGGGTCGCTCTTCAGATCTAGGTCACCACTGTCACATGTTGCGTCCTTCAGGTCTGGGTCACCTCTATCTCACTCTAGCACGTTGTTGTCCTTCAGATCTGGGCAGTGCCGGCCCTGGGCAGGGGCAGGCAGGGCACCTGCCCAGGGCCCACCCTAGAAAAGGGCCTCTTCAACTTCTGAGTGCTTTAAGTACAACTTGCAGAATATGGTTTCAACGTTGGTGGAGTTCTCTATGTTATGTATCCATTTAATGTATAGGACGTATCCAACAGTTCGCTTATCATTGAATGAAGAGAAGGTAAATGCTTAGAATTGAATGCAGAGAACGTTAACTTTCAAAGTTAACGTTAACCTGTTGATTATAAATAGTTAAAAGTAGTTTTAATGTATAGGACGTTCTCTAATATGTATCCAACAGTTCAATTAACATTGAATGCAGAGAAAGTAAATGCTTCAGATTGAACGAAGATAACGTTAACTTTCACTTGTTGATTATAAATAGTTAGAAGTAGTTAGGCATATTTTTACCTTCTAGTTTCTTTATTTTTATCAACATATGTATTCAAGGTATTCCAACTCAAAAATTAGCAGCAAAAAATTTTTACGATTCTGCCTTCTGAGTTCTGAGTATAATTTAAAGGTAAAGTTTCTAATTTTAATGTATTTTTATCTTATTAAATATTTGAATATGTTATAAGTAATTTATAATGTGTCATTAACGTGGACATTATATTAGCATTTTAAATCATAACGTTAATATTAAATGATATCGTATTTATTTGTATTTTTCTTTTTTATTTTTAGATTACTTATTATTTGTAAAAATAATTAAATATTAATAAATAATTTAACTTTTGTAATTGTAATTTTCATTATATTTTGCGACAAGTAATGTAATAATTATTGGATTTGTGTTATTGTAGAGTTCACATAAGTTTAGTGATAATATAACTAAATCAAATAATTTTAGTTACTCAATTTAAAGACTACATAAATGGTTTCCTTTATTATAAAAATATGTATG
>JAOQMS010000180.1:36088752-36112860 GCA_027563885.1 Erythroxylum longipes
ATGCACGGAGAAATTGTTTTTCATAAATCATGATCCTTTGTGTAGTTGTTAGTGCAATTCTCTTATTGTTTTGCAGTTTAATATTGTTGTTTGATTGCCCTGCCGCTCTCTCTGCCCGCTAACTTCGATACCTGAAGCCTCACATGCTGAAGCAAGAAAGCCTCAGTCTTTTATGACATTTCTAAAGCCAACCTGGAATAACAAAAGCCAAAACGACTTCCTTTCTTTCTAGTTCTCCCCGTCAAGCGAAAAGGCACTCATTTATGAGATTGGATCCTTCTTGCCAGCTTCAGTATAGAATATCGACTCTTGTGATCAGCTTATGATTCTGCTCTTATAAAACAAAGTTCCCAAGGCTACTGCTATTCCTATTTTGTTGTTACTATTACTATTTTTGGTGATTTTATTGTTAACGATTTTTGTAAGATATTATTAGCTGATGTTATGATCATTTAATGTTTGGTTGAGTATATAGACTTATAAATTGAGTCATTTATGTTTCATACAAACATATAAACTTTAAGTTTATATTTTTATATATTGTCGATTTATTGGGGCCCTTTTTTTAATTTCGCCCAGGGCCTATAAAACGATAGGAACGGCCCTGGATCTGGGTCGCCGCTCACAGCAGTAAGGTTTCCTTAAAATTCAATGTCGCTGCTCTGTCTTGCGTCTTCAATGTCTCCGCTCCTTCAATGTCGTCTTTCTATCGCACGCTCTCGTATGGGTTGTTCGTTGGAACTAGCGAACAGTTTATGATATAAAGTGAAGGACAAAAATAAGAACTTTTGAATAAAGTAGCCAAAATAGAATGGTGAGTTAAATAGATGCCAAAATCATGAATACATCTACTATTTTTTATGGACTTTTTAATTTCAAAAGTATCTTTCAGATGAAAATATTCGTCTTCCGTTTCTTAAATATAAATTTGTAGTATCCTAAACATCCGTCTTACGTTTCTTAAATAAAGTTGTAGTGTCTAGATCATCAACACTATTTGACTATTTTGATGTAGGTTATTTAGTGATTAAAGACTATTTTGTAGTGAAAACAAAACAAAAGAATTACTGACGTTCACACCTTATCCTTTAAGGAAAAAACTCAAAACAGAATAAGAAGGCAACATATATATAGCTCTATCGGGTTATCGACTAGAGCTTTAAAAAGGCTAACTTGCAAATGGTGGATATGCTTATCATGATCTGCTGTAAGTAGAAAAGTGAAAGAAAACAAAATAACAAAATAACAGAGATATGCTACAGTAACATATGCATGGCACTGTAGCAGAATTAAAACCAAATTCTTTAATTCACTTGTTGTTTTCTTTCACTTCTCTTGTGTCTAAGATGTAGATGATTGGAAGAGAAGGTAATGAAGGTGTTAGTTTATTCAACTTTGAATGCAAGTAACAACAATAGCAAATCAAGCAACAGATACAAAAATAAACATAAGCAATATATACAAAAAAACTTGGAGAAATCGCAACAAGCAATAGATACGAAAAGAAACCTAGAGAAATCGTAGCACCACTAAAGACACAAAAGATGCTGAAGTCAGCGTAGAGTGAGAAAAACCAAGTATGATTTTTTTTTAATGAATGAATTAATATATAGATGAAACTAAATCAACATTAAGGCTGAACATTTAATCTCTAAAAGGGAACTAAATACAAATAGCTAAGCTAAAGGAAGTAGTCAAGAAAATAACATGTGCCCTACTATAAAAACATACAACTTACAAGCCCCACATTCTCTTCATATTCATAGACAAAGATTCCTACATATATTTTGCATATATGCAAAATCTGATAAAGTTGATGATTTTATCCATAAGTAGGTATTTCTCTACCTTTTTATCAGTATATTGTTGATTATTTCGTTCCCTCCATATGGTGTATATGACAATTATGAATGGTGCTTTAAAGAGAATAGCATTGGGTTTCCTCCTCTCCAAGTTAGCCATGACCCAATTCAATGTCTGGTCCCAATTATATCCAGGAAAATTAGGTAACGTATGCAAGATTCTCCTCCAAATTGCCTTAGTATAGGGACATTGGAAAAATAAATGATTCCTGTCTTCAACAACAATATTACAAAGTATAGATTTTATCCAAAGGCTTACCTATAAAGAATGAGAATCAAATATGTAAACATTGAGAGAGAAGATATTGAAAGAAGATAATTTAAAATTCATGTGTTTATACATTTTTCAAACCAAACTATTTTTATTTCCTAACGAGAACGTAAAATTAATTACAGAACTATATTTACTATAGAATCTTAACACATATACATAGCATATATATATAGAAGCGCCTATCATTATTCTCTCCATGACTTAAGATGATCTCCAAAATATCGCTATTCACATTCATCTTGATCATCATGTATCTTTCCATTCAGATTTTGTTCGCATTCCAAAGATGAGTGAGGGTTTAAACTTTAAAACACAAACCATCCACTAGTGGATGTTAAGACTTAAAGACAACCAAGATGCAGTATATCAACAAAATTAATAAGAGCAAGAAAGAATCAAAATGGAAAATTTAATCCAAAATGAAGAGTTTCCTTTAGAAAAAGAATGATACAATGAAGTGCTATGAGACAGAGCGTCGTGGATCAGAAATAAGTGACTAACAACTTATATCTCGATGCCAGTATGTGGATGAGCTAAAGTAAGACATATAAAACTGCCAGTTGGGCATCTATACATTTGGAAATCATATGTGTCTAAGTCTTTTTTTTACACTTCAGATTTTGTTCCACTCGTGATGAAAACCTTACCATCAACCAAGTTACGTAGTTTGTAAGTCGGTTGTGTATTTGAGCTAATAAGAAATAATCCTCGACTTAAAGATGAGATTTCCAACCCTAAAAAGTGAGTAATCTATAAATCCTTGGTCTGAAAAGAGGTCCATAGAAAAAGGCTTTTGCTTATTAATACCTTTGTTGTCACTATCTATAGTAATTATCCCATTAAATAGAATAAGATAAACAATTATGTCTTTAAGAGAAAATTTTGAGTGAATAGAGACTATTCGTTGGCATTTAGTATAGTTCGATATAATAACTAGTAGACTGGAATCTTTTAAAATACTTGGGACATTTTTTAAGCTATGAAGAGATTTTGGATTTCATACTCTACATACATTGAAATGAGGAGGAACAAGATCAGGAGGTGGCATCATGTAGATGTTTTCTTTCAAATTCCCATTAAAAAGACAAGGCATTCTTAGCATCCATTTTATGGAAAGGACTAAAGCTACACAATAAGAAAAGTAAGAACATAGTCATTTTAGCCATAAAAGAGAATTTTTACTCAATCCACTTTATATTTTTATTTGTACTCTCTAGCTACCAACGTGCTTTATACTTAAACTTGGCAATATGCATCCATTTATTACCTATAGTCATGGAATTATTTGGATAAGGTACTAAAGCATGATTTCCTTTGAGTGCATCGAGCTCTTCTTCAGTAGCTTTTCTCCAATAGGCATGCTCTACTTGGGAATTAAAGTGTAACTGACATTGGTAAGCAAAGAAGAAGAAGAACATACTGAAAGATACAGAAGACTAATGAAAGAATTGCCCCCACGTTTACAGTGGCTGTGTTTTATATTTATATATCATGTGTACAACTGATTCGGGTAAGAGAATCCCGAAAGTATAGGACAATGTAAAAATAGTATAGTACATGATATTCTATCCCTAACGATATTCTGTTCCTAACACTCCCCCGCAGTCGAAGTAGAATGAGGTCATATGCTCAGAATGGAGCAGAATTCGCGAAAGACATCTCGTTAGAGCCCCTTAGTGAAGATGTCTGCAAACTGTTGCAAGGAGGGAACATGGAGAACTCGGATGTGAATGAGAGCTACTTTGTCGGGAATAAAGTGGATATCAATCTCCATATATTTAGTTCTCTGATGGTGGACTAGGTTGGCGGTGAGATAAACAACACTGAGGTTATCAAAGTACATGATTGTTTCCATGGGAGTGGGACAATGTAATTCAGTCAACAGCTGTCGGAGCCAAGAGACTTCCGCGATAGTGTTCGCCACCCCTCTATACTCTGCTTTAGCACTACATTGGGATGTGGTTGATTGGCGCTTGGATAACCAAGAAACCAGGTTGGTGGCGAGAAAAACGCGGTACCCCAATGTGGAGCGTTGAGTGTTCGAGCATCAACCCCAATCTGCGTCAGAGTAAGTGATCATCTCAGTGAAGCAAGAGTGATAGAGGTGTAACCCGTGTGATAATATGCCCTTGATGTAGCAGAGAATGCGCATGAGGGCAGCAGGGTGTGGTTCTTGGGGATCATGCATAAAGAGACATATTTGGTGAACGACATAGCAATGTCAGGTCTGGTAAAGGTGAGATACTGTAGAGCACTGGTGAGACTCCTATATAATGTCGAGTCCTGGACAGGTGGGCCAGATGTAGTAGATAGCTTTGCTTTCGTGTCCACGGGAGTGGCTGACGGGTTGCAGCCAAGCATGTTGGCCTTCTTAAGGATCTCCTCGGCATAGTGTTGCTGCAAGAGCAACCTATCATGGTACGGAACACAGAGAGGCCAAGAAAGTGGTGAAAAGGGGCGAGATCCTTCATAGCAAACTCCGCGTTGAGTGCAGTGATGACGGTCTGTAACAAATGTGTTGAAGGAAGCTGTAAGAATAATGTCATCAACATAGAGTAATAGGAAGGCGTTGTGAAGGCCGTTCCGAAGGATGAACAGGGAAGGATCTGACTTGGAGCACGTAAAACCCAACTGGAGAAGGTGAGAACTGAAGCGTTGGTACCAAGCCCGAGGAGCCTGTTTCAACTCATATAATGCTTTATTGAGTCGGTAGATGTGATCTGGTTTGGATGGGTTGACAAATCTCGGGGGTTGTTGGTAGTAGACTGTCTCGTTGAGAGAGCCATACAGGAATGCATTTTTGACATCTAGCTAGTGAATCGGCCAAGAGCGCGCGAGGGATAAGCTAAGGATTGTCCAAACCATGTGGGCTTGACGATCGAGCTAAACGTCTTATAATAATCGACATCAAGCTATTGGTTGAAGCCCTGAACAACCCAGCATGCTTTATAGCGCTCCAGTGTGCCATCGCTCCGAAAGTTGTGCCTGTATAACCACCTACCGCTTACAATATTAGCATTAGCAGGATGGGGTATGATATCTAACGAGCCATTCCTAGTTAAAGAAATAAATTCATTTAGCATAATGGAGCACCAGTTAGGGTCCGAGAGTGCCTGTCAGTAAGTCCTAGGTATGGGGGAGATGGGGGAGCTATGGTCAATCAATGAAAAGGTGCCACGTGGTTTGAAAATACATGATTTGTTGCGGGTTTGCATGGGATGGGCAGCGGGTCAGTTGGCAAGGAAGGTCAGTTGAGGGATGGGTTGGTGGACAGGAATGGACCGAGAAAAGGAAGAAGTGGTGAGGTGGGATGCTTGGTCGGTCGGAGAAGGCTGGGCTGGATGCGGATGGACAGTAGCGAGCAGCCTGGACTCCTGGCAAATGGGTTGGAGAAGAGGTGGGTCATAGTCTACAATGCAGGATGGGTCAGTGGAGGGCGAGGAAGTGCATAACAAGGACGAGTAAGGGAAGACACACTTGTTGAAAATGACATGTCGAAAAATAAGAACACGAACAGAGGATAAATCAAGGCACCGATATGCTTTATGTGATGATGAGTAACTGAGGAAGACACATATGGTCGACCGAGGGGAAAGTTTATGAGGGGTCAAGACGGTGAGATTGGGGTAGCAGGCATAACCGAAGACTTGTAAGTGGGAGTAGGAGGGTGGATAGTTGAATAAGACATGATGACAGGACAAGAAATGTGAGGGTTTAAAAGGTAGAAGATTAAGGAGATGAGCGGACACGTGAAGGGCCTCGACCCAGAAGGTGGGCTGCAGGTGGGCTTATAAAAGGAGGGTGTGTCTCATGTTATTAATGGTTCGGAGCATTCATTCAACATGTCCATTGTGATGAGAGGTGTAAGGACATGAGAAGCGAAAAGTGATGCCGTGAGATTTAAAGAAGGACTCAAAGGTTTTGTCTTTATATTCAGTGCCATTATCACATTAAAGGGATTTGATGGCCTGGCCAAATTGATTGCGGACATAATGATAGAATTCAATAAAAATAGTGGACACCTCAGATTTCTTACATAAGGGAAAAAACCCATAAATAGTGGGAATAATCGTCAAGTAAAATGAGATAGTATTTAAACCTGGAAAGACTCATAACAGGTGAAGTCCAAATGTCGAAGTGAAGAACATCAAATGGAGCATTAGATCTAGACGATGAAGTGGGAAATGGAAGACGAGTGTGTTTCACAAACTGACATGCTTCACAAAAGGAAAGAGCTAACTGGGTGCACGAGATAACTCTATGTTTGAACAATTGGAGAAAAACAGGTGTGCCAGGGTGTCCGAGCTATTGATGCCAAGTGATGGTGGATGTGGGTATCGAGGCAACGAGAGCGGTATGTTAGGTATCAGGTGGCAAGAATAGCGGGTAGAGGGGCCCTGAGCTATTGCATCGAAGCTTCAATTTCTTGGTCCCCAAGTCCTTTATAGAGAAACCAAATGGGTCAAATTCAATCGCATAGTTATTATCATATGTGAATTTGCGCACAGAAATCAAATTTTTAATGATATGGGGTGTGAACAGGATATTATGCAGCTTGAAAGAGTTGTCTGAAATGGTGGTGTGACCAACTTGTGTGACAGGTATAGTGGACCTGTTACCAACATTGACATGCAGAGGAGATTCAGTGCTAAAATTATGAAGGCGTATGAGATTATCAGACGTGGTGCTTATGTGGGAAGAGGCACCTGAGTCTATGTACCAAGTGGAGTCCTGTGAGGGTGGGCAAGAAATGCTGGGAAAAGCTTCTACGAACTAAGGTGTGTTGGAGGGCTGCTGTCCAGTCCATGTGGCATGCGGCACGTGGGGGACAATTGTAGTCGGGGCAAATGGGAAATAAGCAGGTGGCAAAGTAGCAACTTGTGCAGGCAAATAAGGAGGAGGATCAAAACCAATGAAGTAAGCGTGGTGAGGGCCAGTGTCCGTCGTTTGAGCAGAAGTTTAGGGGGCATAGTTTGTTGGGCTTTGTCCCAAGAGGCCAGTAGCAGCAGTGCCTGCAAGAGAGAATCGCGTCGCTGTACCTATAGGAGAAAAATGCACTAGTGTACCTACAGATGGAGATTGTTGCCAGTAGCCATAACTGACAGACTGTTAGTTGCGATATCCTCTGTGATTGGCACCTCGGCCACCTCGATTTCCATGACTCCCACGTTGATTACGGCCTCCTCGTCCAAAGTTGCCGTGCCGATGGTGTAACATACAGGACAATGGTGGAGGAGTCTGGATTGGAGGCTTCCATGTTTGAGATACGAGTTTCCTCCATGAGGAGGAGAGATCGGACATTGAGGAAGGACAGGAGAGGTGCCTGAATACTGATGGCGTTAATCAATCCATGGTATGGATCAGGCAGTCCTTGGAACAACTGTTAGACCAGTTGGTGATCAGATATTGGGTGATCGACATCAGCCAGGTTTTCGGTGAGGCTTTTGAGCATCTCACAGTACTCGTGGATGCTTATCTGACCTTTCTTGATGGAAGTTAAGCGAGCGATGAGTTGGGTAGCATGGAAGTCCTTGTTGTCCTGAAAGAGGGATTCAACGACACTCCATATTTCGTGAGATTTTGCCCCTGATTTGAGGACCATGTTGCAGAGGTCGTCGGATATGGTGTTGTAGATCCACATAAGAAGGGTGGAGTCCGTTCGATGTCAGTCATCATCAGTAGGAGAAGAGGGTATGGAAGAGCCATTGAGATGCCCTTTGAGGGAGAAGCGGGTGGCGTTGATGAGGAAGAATTCACGCCACTTCTTGTAGTTTAGGTTTTTAATATTGAGGGTCACAGGAATAAAGGTCCGAAAATTGGTCACATCTTGTGCTAATTGAGCAGGAGTAGGGCCAGAGTTTGTTCTGCTGGAGGCAACATCATCAGTGGATGTAGTATACAAAAGGAAGAAGAGAAGAGAGAGAGAGAGAGAGTGGGAATTAAATTATACTGGTTAATGTGAGGACTTAAGCTCTAATACCATGAAAGCTATAAAAAACTGATGAAAAAATTGTCCCTACGTTTATAGTGGATGTGTTGTATATTTATATATCATGTGTACAACTAATTTTGGTAAGAGAATCCCAAAAGTATCGAACAATGTAAAAATAAAATAGTATATGATATTCTATCCCTAACAATATTCTGTTCCTAACACATACTGCTTAGGGGATTAAATGTTCTTTAAAGTTATCTCATCTAAAGCAAGAAATTGGTACTTTCAATGAGATGAAGAAGAGTCAACAACAACCTTAGAGAAAATTGATCAGTAGTAGGAGCGATGGGGTTTTAACAATTACACTTAAATCCACATCTACTTCATTGTATATGTTGCTTACATTACCAAGTTTCTATAAACGTGGAAAAAATTGATATGTTTATATTATAATTCGCTAATAAAGAATAATAATATAACTCTTTATAAAAAAAGTATGGCGACTAGGGATGGCAAAACTGGCCCAGCTCGCTTTTGGCCTAGTTTGACCGAGCCACTAACTAGCTCGACCTGACCTGTGGCCTACCCATTACTTCCAAAACGACATCGCTTAAGAAGTTTTTTACTTAAAAAATAAATGGGCCCGGCCTACCTGTGGCCCTCCGACCCACAGGGCCAGGCCACGGGCATTCCTAATAGCGAGACATACAACTTTAGGTTTATTTTGTTCATCAAAAAGTAGCACAAAGCATGCATACCTAAAAACACAAGGACTAGAGCGATCAGACAATTTATTGCAAAGAGAAAACTATGGTACTTGATGTCCAAGAACTGGTGACCGTTACTTATTAATAATAAAAGATTAGTTTCTACCAAAAATGAAGAAGGTACATGAGACTCAAATAATAGATAATTTCAACAACATGAACATTTTTTTAATTTTTTCATTTTGCTTTGACGTTTGTGGACATGATTATTGGAGTGAAATATAGTTTGCATTAAATGGAATTGATAGTTGTTAAACAAAATTTCCCTGCTAAATAAAATAAAATATTTGAATTTTTTCTAAATTGTGTTTTCACCATGTTGACTTGCCTTTTGACTAGACTAAGAAGCTCATACTTGATATGTAAAACTAAATGAATTCGAGTGAACCTAATCAGAGTAAAATAAATATTTATATCACTAATAACTTGCATTTTGTGCATATTATTTGTGTGTGTTTTATGTTCTTTTGATATGTTTATGCGAGGTTTTGCTTGTGTTTCTATGGTAATTTGTGTCTGTATATGTTCTAGGTGATGAAATACCAAAGTGATGCGATTTCGAGTGAATTTGGCTAATTTGGAACTGGACAGAATTTCAACATAACCATGTTGAAGGTGCCGTGACGCTGACAGATTGCTACTTGCGAATTTCGGATTAATTACCTTGGAATTTGGGCCCAAATGACACAACCCCTATGCTGGATGAAGTCAAGTTATTTCGTAGCCACTGGAGCCTTATTTTCATATTTTGTTGGGTCCCATTTTGCTTATTGTAAAAAGTAAACCTAGACTATAAATAGTCTCATTCTAGGAAATTAGGGGACAACGAGAATTAGAATTTAGAAGACGGCAGCAGCTTTTGTGCATGAAAAACAGAAAACTCTTCTTTAAGAACAATGTCTTTTTCCATTGCTATGCGTGTCTAACTCTTCATCTGGACAAGGTATCTAACGTTCAATTAATGTAATTCATGAGACTCCTTGGGTTTAATTACTTTTGCTAATCTCTTATGTTTGTTTGATCTCTGCGCTCTAATTGATTTATTATCTCCATGTTTGTTGATTAATAAGGCCTGTTAATTGACTTGGTGATAAATTACCGAATAGATTAGTGAATCTATGATTTCTGTCTATCGAAGTGGTGAATTAATTTCAATTAAGAAATTAATAAGATTAAATAATTTAGTCTAAATAGAGTGTGGTTTCTCTGATTATGTTGGCTAAGACAAAGGTCCATTAGAGTCTCCTTACAGACTTGTTTATGGCAAGGCTTGTCATCTGCCAATAGAAATTGAGCATCGAGTATTCTGGGCCGTGAAGCAGTGCAACATAAATTTTGATGCTTCTGGGCATCAAAGGAAGTTGAAGATTCAGGGATTGAAAGAACTACAGAACCATGCTTTCGACAACGCTGTTACATACAAGGCCAAAACTAAAGCATTTCACGACAAACAGCTTGTCGAGAAGAAATTTAAAGTCAGAGAAAAGGTACTTTTATTTCATTCGACTTTGAAACTTTTTGCAGGGAAATTACGATCCAAGTGGATTGGACCTTTTGTAGTAACCAAGATCTATCCTTACAGTGCTGTGGATATTCAAAGAATGGAAATGAAAAAAATTTTCAAGGTGAATGGCCATCGTTTGAAGCCATTTTACGAAGGATTTCAACCCCATTCCGTTGTAGTTAATTCTTTGAATGAACCTCCCTATAACAGAATGGGGCCCGTGTCAGGCTAACGACGTTAAACAAACGCCCTTCTTGGGAGGCAACCCAAGGTTTGCTTTCATTTTGTTCTTCGCAATTTAATTTTTAGTTGTTCATAATTCTGTCAGGTTTCTTGTTTTTCGACACTTTCTTTTTGAATTTTGTTCCAACATTTTGCTGTTATTAGATATCACTTGGTCGCGAGATTTTTATGGTTTTGCAGGACAGTATAGTTTGATCATTGCCATAATGAACTGAAAAAAAAAATAAGAGCAACTGGGTCATTAAATGGTCTGCGTAAATACACAGAAACCTTTAAAATGAGTCAATCAGCAGTAATCTAAGCAAGGTGGCAAGGTTGTAATTTTCGACCATTGTTTTAAACCAAGTGTGGGGAGGTATTTTAGTCTGTCAACTTTTTAACCCTAAAAATCCATTAACTTTTCTTCTTCTTCCACCATGCCGCCCACCCATCCACGCCCAACGCCCAAAACCACATCCGACGCCACACCTACCATCAATGCCCAAAACCCACAACACCCATTCCATGCCAAGATTTCGTGGTCAACCTCCACCTACAGCCACCTCACAAATCAGCAGCGACAAGCCACACGCAGAATCCGTACCACCTCGACGCTCCACTCGCAAACGCTGAGTTTCAACAACACCTCCACCTCCTTCCAGTGACGACAATGAAATTGAAAAAGAGGAGAATGCAATTGGACCAGAAGAGCACCCCAATGCCAATGAGGAGGAAACCCAACCTAGTGCGGCAGAAGCATAGGCAAAGAATGACGAAGAGACTATCACCAAGGAGTGCCGACGCCATTCTTGGTCCAAACGTGGTCCACGCATTCAGAGGAACAATCTCACAGCCCGCGGCCAAGACGAAAATCTTGGCTACAAGGATGACGCGGATATCCGTTTGCTCAACCAAATTAAGGGCAGAACGATTTGCCCGGGTAGGTATGTGGAAGAATCTTGCTTAACTTACTTTAATTTACAATCTCAGTTTAGGTCTTTGGTAGATAATTTAGGATTGCATGTGTTTGTGGATTTGCGGCTGCCTATTTTTTTCAAACTGGTTTGGGATTTTTATACTTCCTTTAAATTTGAAATACATGTTGATGGTGATATCATTACACCTGCTACTATTCGATTCAGGATTTTAGAGTGTCATTTTTCTCTATATGTGAATGAATGGAATGTAGCTTTTGGCTTTATAACCAAATCACAGCTTTCTCATTCTTCCTATCTTAATTCTTTCTGTGATTATCCTGACTAGTATAATGAGAAAGAAACTTATTCTGTGTTGTCTGTAGACCCACAAATGTATAATCCTAGCTCGTCTAAGGGTAATACTTTGATTGATCCCATGCGTAGGATTTTCCACCACTTTCTAGTGTTTAATTTTTTAGGAAAAGCCAATAATACGCATGTGATTTCTAAAGCAAAGCTCTTTCTTTTATGGTGTGCTCAGAATGGCATGAAAGTTAATATGGGTTATTTTTATATAACACATATTTTATACATCTTAGCACATCGCACACGCCCACTGATTTTGGGATATATGAGTATACTGCTTGCTGTCAAATTGTGTGATTTTAATATTAATCATCATCATCCATTAACCTTGGGACCACCGGTCCTATCCTTGGATATGAGTGCTCTTTGTAAGATGCAGGTTACTCGTGCCTTAGCCGATGGAGAGTTTGTGATCCCACCCCCAGATGTTGGGCCAGACGGGCCCTCTCGAGCTCCATCCATGGTACTTGCGGAACAAATGGAACGGTTGGAGCTCGACAAGGCACTTTGGAAAGTGTGCTTAACAAGTTGCAATCTCAAGTCACAAAGATTGAACGCAACATCGCCTATTGGTTCAAGTGTAGCAGTCATGGCGACCCACCCTTTCCACCATCACCTTAGCGCATCACTTAGAGAAGCTTTCTCTCACTATTCCCTTTTTACCGTCTTGTCTTTCATTTGCTAACATTGAGGACAATGTTTAGTATAAAGTGTCGGGAGGGGAAAGTTTCACTTGTTTAGCTTTGTTTTTTTTATTTGCATAATTGTTGGTTTGCGTGTTATGTTTGTTGTTTAATTGTTTTGCTAGATTTTGCTGTCTTACAATTTTTGTTTTTCATTTCATAAATGCATCATGCAAAATGTTTTGGAAATCCCCATTGTTCAAAACTGAATATAAATGCTTTTAAACATGTTTTTATAAACAATCTTACCTCATTTGTCCAGGAAACTTGAGTTGTTAGATACTTTGTCCTAATTGATCTTTTCTTGATCCTTTCTTGTCAGGACTCGAGTTAGTGTTTGTACTGGAATTAAACAGACTGCTTCAGTTGCTTGCGCCCTTTAGAGAATAATAGGCATACATCCACACTAAACACACTGTGAGGTTTTTAAGACATAGGATAGAGAGTGCAACTTTACACGAACTCTAGTTTTCTTTCTGAGAGCGCACACATTTTTCCCCTGCTAGAAACTGACATAAGTTCTGTTCAAAACCACATTTAGTACACTAGAATAAAGCTAAGGCATTGTTTTTGCAGCCCCTTGCCATCCATTTTCTTTCAAAATCTAACCCAAAAAAAATTTATATCCTAGTTCAACCCCCTTGAGCCTAAACCTTTTCTTTATTTTAACATAGAAAAAAAAACCCCATTTTAACCTGTGACTTCTTTCAAGCCCCGACTTTTACACCTAATTGAGAAGAATTACCAAGTAGCATATGTAATTATATACCATGTATACCAATGTTTGGTCACTTTGGGAAATATCTTAATTGTTCGCTTAATTGTGCTTTGTTGATAAAAAGAAGAGAAAATCATGACTGGCTGAAATGCATTTACTGGTGCTAATTTTGAAAAAAAAAAGAGAAAAAAAGCAAAAGGCCGAGAAAAGAAAAACAACAAAGAGGGAATTATTATGTGAATAAATGCATGGGAGGTAGTTTCAGAAGCCTTGGTTCAACTTCATTATTATAATCGAAGTAAGCGAATGATGGATCTGTGATATGGTATACATGAGTCAAATGAGCTTGATGGTTTAATCTTTTTATTTATGTTGACTTAAAACTGAAGTTTTTGGCATGTGTCTACTTGGTACCCCTTTTTTTTTGCTCTTCTCAACTCAATTTTATTGATAACCTACTAGCCCCATTACAACCCATTAAAAGACCTAGCTGACTAGTGTGGGCTTTAAACCTGAGCTAGTGGTAGAGATTTGAACTCGTGTCAGTCCTATGGAAAGAACAGGTTTGTGCTAGATTTTTTAGAGAAACACCAACATCCAAATTTCACATAAGAGAATGAGTGAAACATTGCGAGGATGTGGATGTTATTACTTTTTATTTGGGCATTTCTGAAGTGGTTAACATTCCTAATTAATTAGGAGATCAACCTTTATGGGTTTGTTTGTTTAATTCTATACTATATACATTAACTTGAGAAGTGATAAGTGTGGTTGAGAGAATTGTGATAAGATGTTGAAGTGTCTTGATAATTTGAGCTGATTGAATACTTGAGGGCAAGTATTGTTCAAGTGTGGGGAGTTTTGATAACTTGCATTTTGTGCATGTTATTTGTGTGTGTTTTATATTCTTTTGATATGTTTATGTGAGGTTTTGCTTGTGTTTCTATGGTAATTCATGTCTGTATATGTTCTAGGTGATGAAATACCAAAGTGATGCGATTTCGAGTGAATTTGGCTAATTTGGAACTGGACAGAATTTAAACATGACCATGTTGAAGGTGTCGCGACGCTGACAGATTGCTACTTGCAAATTTGGAGTGAATTTGTCTAATTTGGGCCCGAATGACATAGCCCCTTACGCTGGACGAAGTCAAGTTATTTCGTAGCCCACTGGATCCTTATTTTCATATTTTGTTAGGTCCCATTTTGCTTATTGTAAAAAGTAAACCTAGACTATAAATAGTCTCATTCTAGGAAATTAGGGGACAACGAGAATTAGAATTTAGATGACAGCAGTAGCTCTTGTGAGTGAAAAACAGAAAACTCTTCTTTAAGAACAATGTCTTTTGCCATTGCTATGTTCATCTAGATAAGGTATCTAATGTTCGATTAATATAATTCGTGAGAATCCTTGGGTTTAATTGCTTTTGTTCATCTCTTATGTTTGTTTGATCTCTGTGCTCTAATCGATTTATTGTCGCCATGTTTATTGATTAATGAGGCCTGTTAATTAATTGACTTGGTGATAAATTGTTGAATAGATTAGTGAATCTGTGATTTCTATCTATCGAAGTAGTGAATTAGTTTCAATTAAGAAATTAATGAGATTAAATAATTTATTCTAAATAGAGTGCAGTTTCTTCGATTCTATTGGCTAAGACAAAGGTCCATTAGAGTCTACTGCTGCCATAGATTATATTCTGAGGAGCTTTACTCAGGAATAGTCTAATTGTTAGGGTAATAATCTACGGAGCTTTACTCGGGGTTATCAAATAATTAAGAATGGATTGGTTGATATGTGTTATTCATTGTCTGCTATAACTTTGTCTATAAGAATGAACTGAATTTATGTTTTCGAGTCGATGATTGGATTACAGTATCGAACGAAGGAGTACCATGGCTAGGTCTTTCTTTATATTGTTTTCAGTCTTTATTTTTAATTGCCTTCTACGTGATTTCGTGTTCTAAAATAAATCATTCCTACATCAATTTTGTTTATTTTTATTATTTCTGGAAAAATAAATAATTGCTACACTGGTCTCTGTGGTTCGACCCTATTCACCGCTTTGCTCGTTTAAGTGTTCTAGAGTAGGAATTTATTTTTGCTAGTTTGACACGCCATCAATCACAATCTTGAAGGAATAAGATAAGAAACCCATAAATCGATGTGTATTAGACTAAATGGGTAACGCAAAAGCTTTACTAAGAATACGACTTTCATAATTTTCTTAAAATTGAAGAGACTAGACGCTCAAGACTACTAGTATGAGGAAGACCAAAGGGAGGATGCTAAAGCAACTACATTATATTTGATATGGAGTTTTTGAAAGCTTATGAGGTTGGAAAAATATAATGGAGAAGAAGATTATAAATTCAAGTTCATATGAAACAAATATCCTAAGCATCACAATCATTATGTGAAAACTTTATACTTAGCAAATTGTTCAAAAGAGACTAAGTTTGAAATCAGTTTAGGTAAATATAAGGTAATAATTTTTTATAGTTTTTATCTAATAGACCAACTATTCCAACACCTACATAGGCCATTCTTTTTTATAAATTGTGTCATACTTATATGTAAGATATGATTTAAGGTTTAAAAAAGACATGTTTTTGCCCAAGCATGAGAATTAATGCACCATAATCAATAAAGCAAGGGGTTGATTTAATTCCTTTACCTGATAAACCGACATTAGAGTCAGCAAAAGAGATAGCATATGGAAGTTTTTATTACAGTAGGTATTTTAACATTTGTTGTATTAGTTCTTGCAAAAGTTGACTTCTGGTATATTGGATCCTTCTTTTTTATATTAGACTAACTGTAAATTATACAAGCTAACTTTATTTGCATCTTACTAATTTGCATGTAAGAATAATATGGCCTAACATTTTACAGTAGCTATGGAATTTCGTCTTCTTACAATGAGATTATATATGTTTAGTTTCATTGCAATGTTTACACCGGATATTGTTTAACCACAATTTTTACGCCTTTAACTAAAAATTGCAGTTGCAATGGGCTTGCCCTAGGCTTAGATAGAGGTTCAATCGTGTATTATGTAGTCCACAATCTAGAAATTCCACATATTGATATCCCTATGTCTTTGACTAATTCTTGTAGCTTCAAATTCTATTTGAAATTGCCTAGCTTAATTGGTTTAAGAGTAAATCTTTTGTAAATATTCTTAAATCCCATAAACTATCTTAAAGGTCCAAGACCTAATTTATTTTTGGTTCAACAAAATTAAGAATTGAAAGTTAAAAGTAATGACTAGCATTTGGTTCTTATTGAACCTTTTCCTTTTCATTATTAGGGTTTAATAATAATTCCTTAAGAATTTTAAATAAATATTTTCCTTCAACAAATCTTTGAAAATGAAAAATAAGAAAATGAAGGAAATTCAAACTAGATGCACCAATTACTTGATAGTGTAACGAACGGAGGTTGAATTTTAGATTTGATAGAAATAACAATAAAATTGCATTTCAATTTTGATAAATTTTGGGTTAACTTCACCCCAAAAGTTACCTTTTAAGGGAAAGTTTGTCATACATTTATAAACTATTTTAACATTATTTACTTGCTCAATATGGGATTCTTGACACACCCTTCAGCCCAGAGGAGGGTTGGATATTTGATGGGCACATTGGGCAAACGGCTAGAATAAGCTGAGCACCGCTTCAAACTATTGAGACAAGTTTACCGATGATTATTCTGCTATCAGTAAATTTTGCGACAGAATTTGTTATTCATCCGTGATTACTGACGGTTAGTGGTATTCCATCAGTAAATAGTATGAATTTACCGACGGAACCATAAATGTCTGTCGGTAAATCAACCAGAAAATTTTTTAAAAAATATGCCGACAATAAATTTTATTTGATGATGTTATGGTTGATGCATAATTTAAACAGTTATGAATTTAATATTATACATTTAATTTGTTTAAACAGAAAGTTGATTGATGATATAAAGTTCAAAATATCTTAATTGATAATAAAAACATTAAATTGTACATAATAAGTATTTATAATTCAAATGAAATGACCAAAAGTATACTATTGATTTAGTGACGGCGGATGCTTTGATTGGTGGGATGAGGTGCTACCTTTACCCTTCAACTCATCCACCTCATTACAGAGCTTAGCTATATATTCCATCAATGTCTACACTGTGATTCGAAGCTCTTGAACTTCATTGGTTGTGGACCCCCTACTAGATGTTGCTGTACTGGACGTGGAGGATTGCGAATAACATGTATTCACAAATGAACCTAAGCTGAATATCCTTCCATGACGGTCCCTACCACCCACTGCATGAAGATAGGTTTGAGTCTCATCAACATCTTCAGACCGCTAAGATTGTCATTGAATGCTTTCTTGTATTTGGTTATATCAGAAGGCAATGTTTATATTAGTAAGTGATAATTATTAAGAATTAATATTAAACCATAAATTTCACATATATGTAGTTCCCTGTAATGGTTGTTGACAAATGTCACACCATTATGCTTCTTAGTGTGAGTGTGCAAAAAGAACTGACGGGGTGTAGGCCTCATGCCTATAGACTATTCCTGCATAAGAATAAAATGTTATAAGTGAATTAGAATTTATAAAAATTTTGGCAGAGTTTCCTCTATTTTTATGATATTTACCCCTATTGAACAAAGAAAAGAAGCCAACAACACAGCCATATATGGTACCAGACATTTATAACATTATCATTCTCCATAATACACATATGCATCATTCTAAATTTCACACATCAAATTTAATTGAAAAATACAGTAAAGTAAAGAAATTAGAATATAAATGTAAAGTATAGATGCTTGCAAGTCTCTCTGCATACTCATGGTAAGTAATAGATCCTCCCATATGTACGGAAAGATGGTCTCCCCCTGGTCCTCAACGTCTATTGGTCAAATTATGGTCTAAAATGGACATTGCCGTAGGTGATGTCCAATATTGCTACCAATAACTCTATATTTGTTCAGAAATGTAAGGCGGTCGTACACTGGCCTTGTGTATCGTAGCAACAAATTTCCGATAACGTGTACGTACTCGTCTCTCCCATACTTTATAAATGATCACGTCAAATTCAGAATCCCAAAAGATTTCTTTCTGAAACAAAAGGAAAAACATTCGATAAATACTTATAATATAAATTATTTATTTAATTAATGTATAAAACTATTAATTAAAAAATAAAATAATAATTTTTGTTGTACCTCAAACTCTTGATAGTAAAATTCCTTTGTGGCCTGAGAGATATTCTTCCATACATAACCCTCAAGTTCAATCTTCTCCTTTAATTTGAATGCCATGTTTCTTGAGTACGGTCCAGATGGAATCAACCTAATATAAAAATAAATAATTTTATACAATTTTTAAATTTTAAACACATACTTAATTATAAACATATAGTCTATCATGTATTTTCACTTACATATTATTGACAATTGTGATATAAGTTCTTCCATCAAGTCCCTCAACTCCAGGCTTGCGACCGCCTCCTTCATGCTCATTGTTTACCACTGATATCTCTATCAGTATAGGGATGGTGAATGATGTAAGGGTGGTGGACGTTGTAACAGCAAGTACAGAAGGTGATGCCTCATCTGTAAGTGTAGTAGCTAGAGGGGGAGGAGATATTCAGCTCTAGCTGCTACACCATGAGATGCTTCACCTAAACAGTAAGTACCTCCAAATCGTGGTTTGAATCTCAGTCGCATCATATCCTGTCTTCTCTTTGAAGGCATATTTTATCTTGAAATTAATATTTGGTTGAATTTTCTAGAAATATTACAATTTGATTTCAATATATTGAAAAGGAAATATTGATTTGTTGAATATAATATTCAATTACAAACATAAATTAATCACTATCATCACTTAATTGTAAATCAAAATAATATTCATTTTCTGAAGAATTTGAATCAAACTCATGCTCTTTTTTAGATCTCTGGCCCTCTTCATCCTCTCCAGATAAAATTTCAACATATTCATTACATGGATCGTTTAAAGGTTCATTATCCTCATATATGACAAATGCATTTATTTCATAAGCATCTTTCTGAAACACTTCACTTTTAATTCTCTGTTCTCCTTTTCCATATGATTCAAAAACACCTCTAGGTTTAACTTTGCAAACAACCAATCAATCTGACTTATCTTGTTGTAAGCTGGGAAAAGGGACATAATACACTGGATCGCTTGCATTGCCAACACGAACGGTTCAAAATATCAAAATCTTCTTCGCTTGTTGATTTCAACTAGATTGTATCGACTATGCACTTTTGTACCAACATTTAGAGTTGGATCAAACTAGTCACACTTAAATATCACACTTCGCTTTTTTGGCAATGCAGGGTACTTAATTTCAATTATCTCAATAATTTTGCCATAGTAATCCATCAATTCTCCCTGTATGAAAACTCCACTATTTATTGTTGCCATGTTATAACCATGATATTCTGTATGATATTTGTATCCATTAACGAAATACACCGGATATGGTTTAACAGTTCGCAAAGGTCCCTTCGCAAGATCACATATGAAATTGTTCTCTATTGGATTTTCTAAGGCCTACAGAAAAGAAAATATCATATTAAACAGTATAATGTCATTTCTACTTCAAGTTCATAATTGAACTAAATCCCTTCATGTTGGTGTTAATTTAGGTGATGATTGTATTTTTCCTTTTTAATTCTTCTAATATTAATGTCTATAACATTGCATGCATTATTCGCTATGGTATGAGGTTCTTCAACCTCTAGCTTTCAGATATACATACTATTATTGTTTGCATATGGATCCAACCTATGTATCTTAATTAGAATAAATTATAAAAGACTAGGAGTTTTAAATGGCATCCACACTTAATATATAACTAACTAGAATAGAATAAGAAACTTAGCAATTGAAATATTAAATTGTTTTCTTGACTCATATTAAATATCATAGAGATGTGTCTAAGTGGTACTGCTGTCACCTGCAACCAAAATTCAAAAAGAAACCAACTTCCGTTAATACAAATTAATGTAGTAGTGGTAAGTGAATATTGTTCCCACGAGAAATTTTAACGGCAATGATTGTATGAGTTCAACACGAAAATAAAATAACGAAATGGGGGGATTTCAATTCACGGCAATTTAAAGAAAAAGATGACAAAAATCGAAAATCAATAAAAGTAATTGCATCTGAAATTTAATAGAAAGCCTTAGTTTTTGGCTCACCAATGTTATCGTGCTAAAACGGATCCTCGATATAAAATTTCAGCCATTAATAAACATTCATTGGGGGATGTTTTCTCTTAAGAGTAAATGACTAGAAGCACGTATCCTAGCATTCTTATTAAGCAACAACCTAGATATAATCGTAGGTTCAATTGAATAATAGCGTTAAGAAGTAAGAAACCAATGAACAAGATAATACATGTACGGCATGCAATTAATCAAGAGGAATATCTTCTTACAATTTCCGACTTTAATGTAAAGAAGGTAATCCTAATTGCTACCTGTGATTAACAAAACTGAACGTCATATTTCATTAATCTAGCTATTGAACAAATCAATCCCTAGTTGCGCACCTAGAAATCAATCAATTCAATTAGAAAAAGTAATTCAGAAGATATTCAGTGTTCATCAACAACACAAACTTTATTGAAACATCTCACACATAATAGCGAATAACATGGTTTCCCTCAACCAAGAAAAGAAGTTTAGCTACTCATAATGGAATTGAAAATAAAAGAAATAACAAAACATATAGTCTCCATCCCTGGTCCTTTCCTAAAGAATACGAAAATACTAGAGAAATACTGCCGAAAATGAAAGCCTCCCTATAGCTACCGAAAAGCAAGAAGAAAACTATAGAAAAATTGTAAAACGGCCCTAAACTATTGCTACGTGAACAGTGTACGTGAACAGTACACGTGACTCCCCTTTTATGCCTTTCTTCCGATTTCTTCCATTGCCTCTTTGTGATCTTTAGCAGATAATCATTATCTCTACTTCAAGCTGCAGATCCCATTGATAAGATAGCAATCTAATCTTTAAAGATTTGTGAAAATTTTGAATTTGAACTTGAAACAAAATCTGCAGAACCGGTTGTCATCCTTGCATGTGGCCACGTCTAGTCATAAATTTACTGCCAATCTGGAATTTCGGATTTCTTTGTTTCTTTTGCATCTTTTTAACTCAATTTCATCTCCCAATTGTTGAAAATTATCTAAAAACAATTAAGTCCCAAATCAATCAATTTTGAATAATAATTTCAACATATAAGAGAGATTTATATATCAAATAAGTGCAAAATGACAACTTAACAAATTCTCCCACACCAAACCTTTGCTCGCCCTCGAGCAAACATGTTAAACCACTACACTCTATCAATTCATCCTTCATAAGATTAAGTGCACGCATTCTATTAACTTAGGCCAGCAAGACATATGTTGCACATATATCATAGTCACATTTCACCGATACAAATAAACACAGTCAAAATAAGACATCGTTGTTTAAAAAGAAAGTATGAAACCAAAGTGAATTCTTCTCACAGATTTCTCTCTTACGCTCAAGGGTTTGAGGTCAAAGTGTTTCTCTCAAATATCTCTCTAACATATTGCACTACCATAGACTTGCATATTCACCAGTTATCATTCATTCGAATTACATGAGCTCATAGATCATAAGGACTTTATTATGGGTTGTAATGGGGCTAGGTTCAAAGGTAAGATAGAAATGGAAAAGGTTAATCACAAGCATTCACAAAGTATCAAGTAAAAGGGACACTCACATTTAAAATTTGAGACAAACACATGAACACCAAGGACTACAACTACTCATTACCAACTAATGCTACTATGCTTTATTCTTTTTCTTTTTTTTCTCTTCTTTTTCCTTTTTTTGTTTTTTGTTTTTTCTTTCTTTTTTTCTTTTTTTTCTTGACTAATGCTAAGAACAAGGGAGAATAATGAAAACAAGAGAAAATAATAGCAACATAATTTAACAAACATATGAGTAGAAGTACCTATAAAAATATCTCAAAACACAATACATAACAAAAGTCTCAAATTACTCAATACTTCATTCAACTTGTGATTAGGTAAGGCTAAAGGGGTTTTTGGGTTTTAATGTAAGGTGATTAAATGAAAAACAACAAAGTTAAAGACTCAAAAGTATTTTCAAATGAAAAATAACTAAGTGGGTCATTTTTAAGCTAAAGGGTGTAAAAACAAAGAAAGCCTTAATCATTTCTATAACCCATGTAATCAAACAAATTCAATCCAGTTCAATGCAAGTTCTGAATGCAAACCTGATTAGAGGAGCGTCACACAATACAAAGAAATAAAGGAACAAAAAGATGATGTCATTAAGGCTCAAATTCGCTCACAGGTTTAATTCAAAAATTCACCTTAATTCCACACTTACCTCATCACTCAAACGTCAAAATTTTGACTAAGTTTACAAGATCGGTTATTGCAATCAATCCGCATGATTCTCTTTAGATTCACATAGCCCAATTTAATTTCATGCATACATTCAATCTCATCCAAACTAATATGATAAAGCTTGATGGTTTAACATGTATAACCAACATGCAAAAACTGAAAAAAATTAACGAAAAGAAAATCAAGGAACAGCAAAGCCACACATAGTCACAACATGTATTCCAATTCCCCCATACCTCCAACATTGTCCTCAATGTTATAACATAAGAATAAAGAAGCAAAAAGATAAAAGAAAAGGGAAAAGAATGCTTCTTTATTTTGTTGAAATCCGAAGTTATGGTGTTGGCGAATGTGGAGGTTGGAATCTCAGCTTTTTGAAGAAAGCGAGCTGGTTGGTCTCCAATCTGTCCAATCTGCGTTCTATGCATTGTAGGAGTGCTAAAATAGTCGGATCACTCGCATAAGGTTATGTTGCGATAGGAGCTGATTGTTGTGCCGTTGTGCTTGTAGAGATGTTTGTAGTGGTAATTTTTCTTCTTCGCCGATGAGGATGAGGATCAAGTTGTACAGCCGGTCCAGGTGGGGCAAATGTGTATGCATCAGCTTCATCAGTAACTATAAGTCCCATCCTATACAAACATTCACAATCCAATGGTTCTATCTCACAAGTAACTGTCAGGTTAGTGTTATCAATATCTAAAACTCCAACATTAACAGCAAGTTGAGTGATGTATGAGCCTAAGATTAAAGCTAGATTTTGCTTTTTTATTATGGAATGCATTTGAGTGAGGATCCAAAAACCCAAATTAATTGAGACATCATTTTTCATGCACCATAGAAAGAAGAATTCAGCTTTTGATATGACACCAGCAGTTTGTCGACGACCAGAAAAATTGTAAACCAAAAAACGATGCATGTACTTTAAAGCTGGTTTGCGACGAAAAGAACTTTTAGAAGTGCAAGGGTTATATCTCTCAGAATCAACAGATCATTCTGACCACAATGCATATGGATCAAATTCAGGCACATAATTACAACAACCATTTAAAAATGTATCACTTTTAGCCACAGATTTTGTCACAAATTTCATTGTTGCACAAAATGAAGTAACAGAAAATGAATGCCACTGATTCATAAGCCTACACTGACGCTAGGTGCAAACAAGGTGAAATTTGGATCATCTATTTTGAAACGAAAAGTGGCATAAATTTCCTTATTCAATTCCACATATGCAGGGTACCGAATAATATAATGCATCTAACCCATTTTGTGTAACATCTCGTTTCCATATAACAGGTTGGATTTTGGAAATTGGTACACGGGCGATTAATTGAGAAATTAGGAAAAACACATCTCATGCTCATGCAATTGTGAATAGTGATTTTTGCACATGAAAAATGTTTGTACAT
>JAOQMS010000180.1:36112960-36128012 GCA_027563885.1 Erythroxylum longipes
GATTCAACAAGAATGAGTTAGAATTTATAATAAAATTAAAAACTAAAAGATTATATTCACTAGTGAAAAAGTAAGACGTTTATAAGGGTTTCTCTTCATTTTTGGTAAAGAAGATGATTTCTTATTATTTCTTATTTACTATAAGCTTTCCTTTCCCCTTAAAAGAATCTGCTTTACTCTAAGATTTTTATCACCTTTTCTTATTTCATATTGTAAGAATAAAATTAAGCACTCAAAGTATCGAGTTAGTTGACTAATGCCTTAAAAAAGTTTTGTTTAGTTAAATTTAAGGAGCTTAAAAAGTTATTTTGAATATGATACTTAAGCTATATAAAAGAGTGCTAAAGGACTCTTTTAGATATAGGATTTGCCTTAAGACCAAAGAGTTTCTTTTTTTCCCGAAAGGGAGTGCTGCTCTAAATGTGGAAGTTTCAGTATTAATACAAGATTTGTTTGACATTTGAAATCTACAAATCTAGAAAAACAGTTTACATTATGTTCAATTGATAGATTTATCTCGCATAAAAAATGTTAAATGATGCATACAAAATTTAGGCAGAAAAATGTCCGTCGCTAATTGTAAATTTCTAACAATTTTACTGACGGGAATTGATTTTCCATCACTGATTGCCTACAGTATTTGTTCCATTGGTAATTTATAATTTTCTTATAGTGAAAAGCATTACAATAAATAGGATTCAATAGCTGCCACTCCGTTGAATTTCAACTTCATTTGACATCCCATAACTCAATTGGTTAGAGATGAAATCAGTTTTATTGAAAAACAAGCTCAAAAATGAAACGGACCATACAGCGTGCTTTCAAGTAAAAATGCTTTACAACTTGACAGTAACTTGTTAAACAATAATTCCAGAGCGTTCACTCTGGCTCGGCAAAAATGGCAGCTACACCACCTGCTCACTTTATTAATGTCTGTCAAATTCAGAAATTAAATAAGTATATATGCCTATATGCAGATTGTCATATGCTTCTACTGTTCATGGAAACTCCAACTCCGTCCATCTTCTTCCATACAACCAGGGACTTGAGAAACTGCATAACCTGTGTGGAATATTACAGTTTCAACAATCAGACGAGCCAGAAATTGGAGAAAGAAAAACAGCACAAAATATCACCTCAGTTGGATCCTTCAGAGAGTAGGAAGCATTGGTTTCTTTGGGCACAGAGGACACCAGAATACCATAACCTCGATTCCCTTCCCTCAGTACCTAACACGATAACCAGGGGTCAATTAGTTTTTTTTCCCCCTCAAAACTCCAGCAAGATACACCAACTTACTTACCTTGAAGGCATCTTCATCAGAGCGATCGTCACCAATGTAAATTGGGAGAACATCATCCCTATCACTTAGTTCTGCACCACAAAATTTTAAGGTGATACCCATGAGAACAGAATTTTTAATATAAAGATTACAATAATTTCTGAAGAGTACTCCAATAACTATGAAAATGTACCAAGAGATTCAAGGAGAAATTCAACTGCTTTCCCCTTGTTCCAGTCGATTACAGGACGGACTTCTAAAACCTGCCAAACAAAAATGATGTTTAATTATTGAAAAGAAGAAATAAATGGATTTTAAGGTGAACAAGTCTTGCAAACAAACATACCTTCCGCCCATGTGTTAATTTTAAACGAGGATACTCTTTTAGAATATCATGAACACATTGTGCAATTGCAGGCCAGTTCTGAAGTAGATCCAAAACACGACATATTTTTAATTTGATTGTACAAATAGTAGAGATAAACTTCTAATCTGGAAAACCAAGTCTTGGTGTTCTTAAATACCTTCTCCTCTACATTGCGGTAATGTACAGAGGTACAAAACTTGTGATTCTCAACTCTTGTACCTTTGATACCTTTAGTATTCTCGACAAGGGCTCTAAAAACCTGCAAGTAAAATAAGATGATTCGGATTAAACACCCTTCTAGCTCGACCAGCAGCTCTGTACAAATTAAAATAATCATGCACCTCATCGATCATAGGTATAAATTCTCTAGCGGGCTGGAAAACATTAACCTTCTTGCCCTGTCAATTTAAGCAGAATAGGAACCACACGTCAATGAGTTTGCAACCACGAGTTCAGCAGAAAATGTCTAGAATTTCAACTCAATATTCTCTGGAAAGTTGCATAAGAACAGTCATCTTATACCTGTTGGTCAGTGCATTCAATACAATTTAGATGGTCACTGGACATCCTCTTATTGATGGGGCCCATGATGTCCATTCCATGACTACCAGCATAATGGAGTTCAGTTAGTCCTATCAACTCAAAGACCTGGAAAACTTAGAAGCATTATATAACCATAATGGCTACCAAATGGTATCTAAATGACATCAGATATGTTGAGATTAGATTCTAAAATGAGGTAACCTCCACCCACCCTATCACGACTTCTTCCACTAATAATTGCAGTTGGGAAGCACTTTGCCACATTCCTTACAGCAATCCGCGTCTGAAAAATAATTATCTCAATCATTGCAAGCACACAAGGCGGTAAAGATGAACAAATGTAAAATTACATATTATAAGGAAGTCTGCACAATCCTCACATCATCTGACATTAGTGCTTGATCTGGATCATCCACAATTGGAGAAAGTGTCCCATCATAATCTAGAAAGACGGCTATTTTTCTGTTTCTAGCAAAACTTGTCATTTGCTCAAATGAGTTCAGTGCTGATGGATATTTGAGCTGCAAAATTATAAAAACAAAAGACAGGAATGAGGTTAAAAGAGGCAAATATTAACACGCGCAAAAATATAGAAAGAACCATAAAGTTTTGCTGAACATCAGTAAATTAAACAGTATACGGCCTATATACTAAATCAAATAAATTTATAAAAAAGAAAGAAGGCATACCATCCAGGAGCGGTAAGCAGTGTCAGCATCGTCCGAAGAAACCTCAACACCGAAATCTTTGTTGAGTTTCTTCCGAGGGGGTGATGAGGATATCATGGCATCCAGCCACCCATTGGAGCGAACATCATCTAGTTTTCCTGGCTTCTTCCTGGAGATGCCAATATACTTGCCGGGGGAGAACGATGGTCCCGTTTGTGGGTAAGACAACAGATTAGAATGGATGCTGAGTTTCGACTTGCTTATTGGTATTGGATCAGTGAGAACAGGAGATGAATGATTTCCTTTCACATCCATCAGATTCGGATTACTTGAAACTTAATTTGCAATCAAATTAAGTGAATGATCCTAGATTGCAGTTAGCCAAACAGGTATTGTATCTTGGGCAGAAACCTTTTTAGCCAACCCTCTTGTCAATAAAAAACCACCTCTTCAAAGTTTTCTTGTCACTGCTGCTGGGAAAACAGTCCATCAAGTGTAGACTCCCTGAAAACTGCTAATACCAGCAAAGTTGAATTTAAGTTGCTTCAAAATATGAAGGCATACTGAATCAGAAATAAAGATTGAAACCACACCTTCTCATCTTCAAAGCTACACTGCATTTAGATCAAGTGGCTGAACACCATTTTGAAAACTATGGCTCGAAATTTGATGGTGTATGTCCCAGAAAGATGATTTGTTTCTGTTAAAAGAATTATCAAAGAGGCATGTTCATTCCCAAGAATATTGCCCTGTCAACATAAACTACTAAAATTTTCCATTTTTCTTAAATGTCCAAATCAATGTCTCAGCTACTCTTATCACTCTTCAGGAAACCAACAAAAGATCACATCGATAATTGTAAGAAGCTTTGAGAGGTGAACTCCTATTAATTGCAACAACTGTCAGTAGAGGGGCTTGATGCTCGAAGATCAGATTAATAAAGTTGATTCCTTAAAAACTTTGCAGTGAAGATGTTTTGAGAAAATAACTAAAGTTTAGAAGCAACATATTACGAGGGGGGGGAAAAAACAGATACAAGTTCTCATTAAGGATTGACTGTCGTTTTACTCTTCTAAGTCCTGGTAATCCTTCCAACTAAAGGAAAATTTTAAAAAAATGCATTTGCAAGATGATTCTACACATATGGTTTGTTGAACAACCCAAATATAAAAAGTTTCAGGTAAATACCAAGGATAAATACGCTATACAAGACACAGTATATCATTCAATAGCTTGAGATGACAACTAATATTATTCACCAAAGAAACACAATAATAAAAGGGTATGGTAGGTATACATATAAAAATAACAGCATCTTGGAACTGGATTATGCTAATAAATATTAATTAAATCTGTAGTTTTGATTAATCAGACTATAAATGTATTCCACCTAGAGCATAGGATGAAACTACAGATGGTTAATAATAGTAATAAAAATTGTAATTTTCCTCGCAATAATGCTTTAATAAAGCTTAGCTTCATACGATGCGCTGATCATACTTCATCTATAATTATAAATCATCTGTCTGTCTACGTCTTTGATGAGATATTAGCGGGGTCTACGTGGGCCAGCAGAAAAGTTGTTTCACTTATAGATCTAATGCATCACTTTCAAGGTTCTGCGGTTGTCCTTAAACAAACCAATTAAGTACCATATAGGAAATTGAAAATATAATTTTCGCTCGCTACAATGAGAAGACGCTGCAACTAACAAAACGACCTTAAACTTGGATTCCAAACCACATAAAAGGAATTGAAAACAAAAACAAAATCAGAGGTCATTTGGCATTATATTAAAGAAAATAATGCTATGTTGAAGTTATTATTAAAGAAAATCAGGGTACAATTAAAGCACTATCTCTAACCAACGCAATATCGTATCATAGCACAAATAGAAGGCGTCCCATATTTAAAAGCCAACTTGCTACACCAATAGGAAACGATTTGAACACCTTCCAAACCCCAACAGATTTACCTAGTACCTCGCAAAAAAAAGACGACAAAACACTGCTTCATAGTAATACGAAAACGATAAACAAATGGGGCTGCCCATATCAATTCCCATGGTTTGTTATAATAAACGTTAAATACATCCAAAAAGGGGAAGACAAAAAAAGAAAACATAAACTGGGCATCTCACTCTGTAGACAACAGAGCAACACCAATCAAAAGGCTTCATCTTCAAAATCAACACGAAAAGTTGTAAACTTGAAGCTGCAAAACTCAAAATGCTTTCACATTCGATCATAGGCCCTTGCATGTCCAACAAAACGAGAGGTCGAAAAAGGATAAACGCAGATCTCGCGAAAGGGTTCTTATTTATCCATTATATTGGTGAGGATTAGAACAGCATTGCACATGAAACTTAAAAGCGGAAACAAGAAAAAGAAAATATAAGATAATCAGAACCGGAACAAATCATACCTTATCCACGAGGTTTCCTTTCTTCTTTTTTTTAAATTTCCTCTCCTTTCTTATCAACCAAACAAGAACTAGGTGTCCGGAAATGGAGTTTTCAGATCAAAAATAAACCTGACGAGCCAAGAAAAAAGGGAAACAGATACTGAGAAGGGCCAAAAAGGTGTATCAGGTGTAAGATAGAACGTAGAAACCTGAAGAAGACGAAGGAATCAGCTCTATAAGAAAACAAGGGTAGTCGCAGAGATAACCTACATGAGCAGAGAGAGAGAGAGAGAGAAAGAGAGAGAGAAGACGAAGAGAAAACAAGGGAAGGTAACGAGGGAGAGAAAAAGGATATTTATAGAGTTTGATAGCTACAGAAGACGTGGTTAACAAGGTAACCCTCCTTTAATCTCATTATAACAAAATCTTTTTTCTTTTCTTTGAATCAGCGTGCAAAGTGGAAACAAGAAAACAACATTTTATGATTTAGCAAATAAGTCAAAAGAAAAAGAAAAAGAAAGGAAATTAAAAAGACAGATTTAAAATGATAAATAAATAATTTTCTGGATCACGTAAAAGGGATTATATATTATAGTGTTAATGCAACAATGATTTCTTTATATTATTAATTCATTCTTACTCTTATAAACAAGAGCTTTTAATTAAAATGAAAATTGTTAACCTTAAGAGAAAATACAAAAGTAAGAAAAGAAAAGAAACCCCAACAAATGGGTGAACTTGAAAATAGCATTAGAGAAAGCAACGCGTGTAAATGAGAAGCTAACGGAGGTCATATGAAATGGTGCCATGTGGGTGGTGATGGGGTGTTTTTAATACGAATGATGTGTCCACATGTCAGATGTGGGCCCTCTTTTGATATACCGACGGATTTGCCCCTCCGGTCGCATTCTCCGTAAGGTTGGCTTTCCCTTTGAAAACTAAGTTTGGCATTCAGGCCGGTTCGAATTAGTCCGAAGTTAACGAATTAAGCTTCTGATCGGTAAATACTGGATTTTATTATTCAGTAGTTGATTTTATTAGTGATTAATTAATAGCTGATTATATAAGTTAATTTAATTAGTAAATAACATTATTTTTTATTAAAAATATTTAATAAAATTAGCTATTATTATATTTATTAGTATTTCATTAGATATTTTTATAAAAATTTAGACTTAGATATTTAATTTTACAAAAAATAAATTTATAACTTTAATAAAAAATATAATAATAATAATAATAATAATAACAATAATAATAATCCACTGTTAAATTCTTTATTAATATCAATGATGCAGCGAGTTACATCATATTAATATTTATTTTATTATTTAATAAATTAAAAATAGTTATAATTATAGTATAACACAGATACGATATATAGTAGTTATATACTAAAAATATTAATTTGATGTGTCTCTTTATGTTCAAAACTTAATATTATGATATTTTTAAATGTAAACTAATATTATTAACAAGCAACTCTTTTTATTCATTTGTACTGTTTAACCTTTAAAAATTTTATTTAAAAAATTATAATCTCTTAATATAACATCTACTCATAAAAATTCAATCTTATGCACCATAAATTTTTATTTTCTTTTGTTACATATTAACTTTAATAAATATTGATCAATTTAAGTTAACTTATAAACATCAAAAGTTTTAGGAGTTTATTTTACTTTTGCCTTTAACCTACTATTTTTGTAAGAGGAAGTTAAATCTAAATCAATGGAAATTTTATGTTAAATATTCACATTCATCACGGGAAGAAAGATGGGTTTCCTTGCTCCTTTTTACAATAATAAGCAGAAAAATTGAAAGCCTTCACCTCAATTTGAAAATCATTTATAATAACCATTGATTTTATTTTCATTTAGATGAGATTTAACCTGAATAACGTGCACTTTATCCATCTTACATGTGTGCTTGTACTTCTTTATAATTATTAGATTTTATATACTATTTGCTATATTTCAATCCATTAATACGTTTTGCTAACTCGATCGGACATTATAGGAAACATGTAGAATATAAACTGGGATAGCTTTTAGACATTAACGTATTTGATTGTACTTCCACTAGTTTCATTCTCAACCAACTTTCATCCATTACGACATTAGTAACAGATAGAACTCTATACTAATCACGAAGTATATAAGTGTAAAAAATTGTTATCGTTTGTTTCTCTTAACAAACTCACAAATGCAGTATGTGTTTATATAATCTGATTAGATGTAACGCTAGCTAGCTTACAATTATCCTTTTTGTGTGAGTTGAATATGTATTATACGAAACCAAAGAATTGAACTTCTCGAGTATTCAAAACATAAATAAGGTAGTGAATGTATCAAGTTTTTCAAGGAAGACACTGGTTGAAGAAAATTCCGAGTCATTCTGTAGTTTGCGGTGTAATTTATTTATTTATAATAGTTGAAAATTTTCAAATGAGTTCATGGAAAGATAGGAGTTAAATAAGTGATGAAGAGTCGCTTAAGTCTCATTATAATTTAATTGTAATCATATGATGGTAGGTTGAGGTTGTAACTTCATTTATTACAATCAAATGGCTTTCTTCCCATCCTAAAAGCCAGCCTAAATTGCAAGGCACGAGACGAGACGTCGACTGATGATAAATTGATTAAGGTCGGAATAGTCATCAAAAGGATTGAATATTTACAATTAAAAAAACTAAATGCACCAAAATTTAATAATAAAAACTGAGGTTAAAGCCGACCAGTGTTTGATACGAAGGAGGTGGATTCAATCCACGTGGCCGCAGACGGGAGTTCACGTGAGAAAAATGTTAACGCGGGCTCGATAGTTTACTTTATACTGCTGGGGCCGCAAGATTCTCGTGGCCAGTCACGTGGCTCAATTGTCTGAGCTGGCAAAGCCTACTTGCTCTTTGTCAGCTATGACCGGGTACAGAAAATTGGTTTGTTTTCTTTCCCCCAATTTCTGTAGTAAAAAAGGTAGGGTTAATGATAAGGAGATGTCGAAAACTGATAAGATAAAAAGAAGGATGCTTTGTGGGACCCGTACAGTTGGTTGTTTTCATCTGTCGTAACGACGAAATTTTCACGAGCTATACGTGCTTAGTGTACGCGTTGGCTTGGGTTGAAGAAGAACTGCTCAGTCAGGTTCATACAAAGCTTTATTTGTGAATCCTATGTGGTTATCACATTGTGATGAATTACTTTCAAGGGATTCTGCTCTGTTTTATGTTTCTCTCAAAAGCTACAGAGATAATAAGTTGTTCACAAAAGAGCAGGCTTTGTGTGAACAACTAATTTGTATGGATACTTAATTTATGTTGATATATAATTCAAGCTCAAGGATCAATCCTAAACTAAGCCAGTAGGTATTCTTTCGTGGATAATTACAAAGTCTTAGAATCAATCCTCTTCTTTTTAGTTTTTTCTACTTAATGCCCCATATTGAGATTAAATATTTGATAACTAGACCATATTTTTAAATTATTTTCTTTACAAGACAAAAGTAAAAGTTTGGTTTGGTTAATTTTTCAAATTTTTCTTATAGTTTCATATTACAAAAAGTTATTACATTTTGTTAAATGAACATATTAATTTTTATAAAAGAAGGTTTTGAAACATGTCATTTGTTAGTATTTAATAATTTTTATAAAAGAAGGTTTTCAAACATGTCATTTGTTAGTATTTAATTAATTTTTAAAGTAATAACAAATTGTTGAATTCCAATCTTAACACCATTAACTCCAAGTCTAGGGGTAAAATCATTCTCAAGTCATAAGTCATAAATATGGTAAGACTTTTATTGCTGTATTCCTTTAGTATTTAATTTTAAAAGTAATAACAAATTGTTTAATTCCAATCTTGACACCATTAACCCAAGTTTTAACATTAAAAATATAAGATTCTCAAGGCATAATTCTATGGTGAGGGTTTTATTGTGGTACTCACTTGATATTTATTCTTAAAAGTAACCATCATAAATTATTTCAACTTTTTTATTATAAAATTAATTAATTATTACCCCCTCTAATATTAATCTACTGTTATCCCTCTAATTAATAATTGACATATAAACATTATCATATAAAAATTATACATTAATAATAAATATATTAAAATCTAAACAAAAAACTCAATACCCCAATTATTTCGTCTAAAAACCCTAATTAAAGCCGCCTCATCACCAATTCTATCTCTTCGACCATCCCTGAGGTAATGATCCCTTCTTTTTGTGTCATGGTTCATCTAATGGATTACCACAGTTCCCAAGATCTAATTTGATTCTTTTGCTAAATTCATGTGATCTTGTCAATTGTTCGTTACAAAGAACTTTGTCGTCCTTGGAGCTTCATCGAGTTGTTTTAGGGCAAGTCTGCCATCCTCGGTGGGTCTCCATTATCTTCTGAAAGTCATCGGAGGAATGATAGTGTTATATACGATTAAAGTCCTGCTATTCCTCGAGTTGAAAAACACAGGCAAAAGGCTCAAGATTCTCCGATGACTCCATAGTGGTGCCTACATTGGTTAGTGGTGGACGGATTGATTTGGGTTTAAGGCGATGGTTAGATAATTAAGGTTTTGTTTGGGTTTCTTCAAAGTGGTTTGGTCAGTTTTGTGTTAGGGTTTTATTTTACAGTTTTCATTACTCTTTAATAATTTATTAATATGTAAAATTTCAATTATTAATAAATTAATAGGTTTTATTAATTTTACAGATTACATATGAGTTAATTTTGTAATAAATTGAAAATTTAAGTATTTTATTAATCTTAATTAATATAAAAAAAATAAATAAAAGTTTAAAATTTTAAATGTCAATAAAATTATTTGAACGTGCTTATGCTATCTACAGCTAAAATAATTTTGTTGTGAGTTCTTTAGATTCGTTAGCCGCGTGATAAGTAATAAAGCGACGATAGTGCTTGCACGATACCAACGACCACAATTTTAATTATGGAAGCACCTCTAGATTTGTGTGCTCTTTTCAAGTATTTTGTGTTTCGAAACACTATCAATATAATCTTTCTTTGTTATTTTAGTTAAAGAGAAACTCGTAATTAATTTATAATTAATATTTATACCATAAGAATCAGATTATAATTTTGTCACTTTTTTAGATGCATTACGCTATTAAATACTGTTACTGTGATTTTTTTTCTACGAATTAGTAAAATGGTAATTGTAGAAAATCTTTATCTAGTTTATAAATAATAATATAATTCAATGATCTATATTTTATATACAAAATTTAATGATTTATATTAATTTAAAAGCAGTAAAATCCTACGCTCTAACTGTTCCAAGATGAAAATGTGATCGATCGTTTTATGACAATAATTCAGTCGCAGCTCGGTCAACGCCATGCCACTTGACACCACTTTGTCAACAATTGGCTACCAGGGAAAGTCACTGAATTTAGGTATCCTAAATCCAACCGCTCTCCAATGAATTAATACGAACTTATTGAAAAATAAATTTATAGTTAATTTCTTCCTACCTCAATTGCTTTGGTTAATTTCATGAATTAGAATGGTACGAGATTTTTATCATATTTTATTAAATCTCATCTACACATTTACGTAGATATTATATAAATATATAGATGATTTTATATAAATGATATTTAATAAAATAAGATTATAACACCGTAACTAAAACATATGATTTGATGTGAGCTATAGGAGTGTCGGTTAATGAGTTCCCAACATACAAAGTAAAATTTGCTGTCCTCTTATGCTTCTCGAGACTTCGCAAAGTAAAAAAGGTTTAGTTTAGTTTAATTAAAGTTTTAAATACAAACGTGAAGAATAACTAGACTTTTAGCGTTTTAATTAGTAGCCTCTAGAAGTTTGTGGATTTGCTTCGTAGCTGCAAGAATATACCTAACCTAACAATTAAGAAAATGGAGGAAAAAGAAGGGAGCAAGTTAGTAGTTAAATTAAAATTATAAGCGACTTTTGACAATGAAGCCACTCGAGCTACGTGCAATTGAAAAATTAAAATTCAATTCGCCAGTTTTAGTCCACATTTTCTATAAAATTAAATCAGCTTCCTGCCAGGTTCTCTCGAGCTAAAAGTTAAAACTTTACCTTTTTCTTCATTTGTCAATCACCTGGAAGGTGTTAATTGCTTTATGGTGGCGCCTTGTTCACCGGCTGATCGATTTCCAAACCTTGTCAAGTCTAAATTCCACTTAATCAGTGGCGGCCTTCAATGAATTAATTTTACAATTTTCTTCTTGTTTTAATTTCATGGGCTATTTCCTTTTATCATAGTGCTTAGTTTGACAATGTCAAAAGTCAAAATTTAAATTCAATGCAAATGGTATGGATCGGATGAGAAATGATTAATTTTATGGATAGTACGTAGATCACAAATATTTTAATTGAGAATGGCCCTTTAGAGGGATTGGAGCTTCATGTTCTACTTAGGGTGTTCGAATCCTGTTTCGCTTAATCTGGTCCATATATTTGTGTGAATCCCAAATAAATATGTAGATAAGATTTAATGGAGCATGATTGGAACTAGTTAAATGAAATAAATAATTTGATCCCCCTTTAAAGAAGCCTATCAAGCAATGAGACGTTAAGAACTGGTTATGTCTTTTTCAAGAAGGATTCCTAAATTATGTTTTTACCTAACTTTGTGCACAACAGTAAAGTAACTGTTATTTTGATATTATAAAAATAAATCATTATAATTATTTAATTATTTATTTTCCTTATTGTTTATTTATTTATTTTTCCCTTTTTATGTCGGTCATTTGGAAATTAGCTCTTTATTAATTAGGAGTAAGGTTATATATTAATAGATTTCTCCATATCTTATGTTTTTACTGAATGTTATTGTAAAAAAATCATTATAAAACTTTAGAACTAACACAATATTTGTTCTTGTAAATCTATGTTAGTTATATAATTCTCTTTTTATTTATAGCTTTTAATTTTATGTTAATTATGCTAGATGCTTATGGATATTATTATTATTATTATTATTATTATTATTATTATTATTGATTAAATATAAACTTTTTATTAAAATTTAATCTAAAGTTTATTATAACGTTTTCATTTCTTCGATTTTTAGGTTAATATATTGCATTTTAATTTCATATTAAACCTCAAGTAATCATTCAACTTACAACTTTAAATTATTATGTAATCTTCAATCGAATACTATAACAATGAGGTTTTGTTGTTGGAATCACGTCCATTCGTGCTTCCTGCAAAATCAAACCTAAAGCAGTCAAGTAGGATATCTTCAGTCCATTAAATAAAAAAAGTTGTTAAGAAAACGAAAATGGTTAGATAGTAGAAGGGTAGCTACAAAACGCGAACTTGTTGTGCACATGGTTTTGACATGCAGATTAGAGTCTTTTCTTGATTTCCAAATCGTTGTGAATAAACTAATCATCTCAACTTGTCATAGTATATACAGGACGAGAGGAAAAGCAAGATTCAAAAACTTGGAGCTACTTTTAGTTCCTATACCACTGCAAATGTTGAGAATAAAGCAGCTATCGAAGTTGTTGTAAGCAGCTATAAGATGGACAGCCTCATATGAATGTTGAAGTTTTAACCATCTGACCTAATTAACTTCCTGATTTACCCTTTCTTAATCTGTAGGAGATATTGTTGTTTAGAATGACACTATTATCTCATCAATACCATGAGTTTATACTTCATCCTAAAGCAAGAGAGCCCTGGAATTCAGCTCCTGTACACACATGCACATAACTTTCCCAGGAAAATAACAAAACCGAAGTCTCCGTTCATCTGCTGTTGACCATGCATGAAAAAAAACTAATTGAACAGCATCCCAATTGCAAAAATATAACAACCAAGGCAATTACTAATATTAGTATTCTATCCCTAATCAATTAATTAGTTAACTTCATTCAAGAGATACTAGTTTATCACGGTCACTTCGTCCTATTTTTTCTACAGTTAAAAGGTGAGCAGTTGATATACCTTTGGTCATTATAGATACTAATGATTGTCAACATACCTGATCGGTAATCACCCTTTTTTTAGAAAAAAAAAATCAAATGCAGTGGAGATGCATGCACGAAAATGACATGGAGAGAAAATTGTCAACATTCGGTAGCAAGTACGATCCAAATTAAAAAATTACCTGAGCAGCACAAACATTTCTAAACTATATAAAATAATAACTGCATGCGTGGAAACAGATAACAAACAGAAGGGAACCATAAATATCAAAGCAAAAGTTGGCCATTGAAATTGTAAGAGAAGGGAAAGTACGATCCATGGATACAGCCGGATGGGTTGTCCTCTTTAGAGTCAAAGACAAAACATAAGTGGAACCCGCAATCCTTACATCGATGCTTTTTAACAATTGGTCTAATTATATGACGTCACTTGATGACGTGACAAACATGTACTTTACAATCGAAGAATTTCCTAATTTTGGGATCATTTAAATTGAATTTAACCCAGAAAATAATTGATAATTCAGCAACGGGGTCCCACATAAAATCGTCGTGAAGGAAGGTTAGTGATGACGTGGAAATGATGTCAAAGAGGGAAAGAAATGACTGGTTGCTGACTCAGACTCTTTTTTGTTTATTTTAGAAAAAGAGTTATGCGTTAAAAGAAAGTCTCCTGACATGCAACTATGCAAGTGAAAGCTGGCTTTGATAAGAAAAGTACACGAAAATGACAATTTTGGAGAATGCAGAACCATACAACCTCTTATAATTACCTAGCACCATCAACATTTTTAATTATATTTTAATTTAATTTAATTATTCAGTGGAAATTGAAACAATGAAGCACCTATTCCCATTAATGAATTCCTTGTCTTGGAAATTATGTGACCATACTGTTCTTGTGTCAATTCCTAGGGTTAAGTGCTGAAATTGCAATATTACAATATTTATTATTAGATTTTTCTTATGAACTTGTGGTCAAGTTTCCTTTCCATAATTGAAGAATGTATAAATTAGCAAGAAATATAGAACCTTTCCTTAATTTTATACTGAAAATACATATTTAAGCTTTCTTGATATATTATAACGAGAATGTCATTTTCAAATAAACGAATTATTTTTTCCTTTTTTGTTAACTTACAGGAATTAGTGTCTAAGTTTGTAATCAATCTAATTTTCTAAACAAGTAAAAGCATCGTGAAAGCTTGAATTTGAGTGACGTATAGATTTGTAAAAGCATGCGGTCTCAAATGACATATTCAAAAGATATAAGTCATGGAAAAGAAAATATCATAATGAATATAATTATAAAAAAATTTATTGTCACTTTTATTTTTAATGTTAAAATTGAAATAATGACACAGTCTCTAAAAGAAATGCAATCATTAATGGGAATCCAATCTTTAGACAAATTATTGAGATTCGGACAAATTATTCAATAAGGGAACAACTGTTAACGTATTTTGATGTACATGCAAACCTTGTGTATTTTTTCCAAACGACTTGATTTGAGAATCAGTTACATGCCTATTGGACAGATTGATAAATTCCTACAAAATAGAATAAGAGGTAGCCCCAATGTTAATATTAATGATTAAACTAGTTTTTGGGGTAGAATTCGTTGGCACCAAAGTTATGAATACCGTACCGGACTCGGTACCGGATTAAGTTCTGGTATGGTACTGTACCGGTACCGGTTAATACCGGGTACCGTTTCGGATAATTTTTTAAATTTATAAAATAGTCCCTGAATTTTTTTAAAAATTGCAAAATAGTCCATTGTCATACTGTACAGTTGTACTGTATATTTTTAACCTAGTCTCTAAAAATCAAAATAATAAA
>JAOQMS010000180.1:36128112-36154300 GCA_027563885.1 Erythroxylum longipes
ATAATTATTATTAGTAATAAGATATTTATTTTATTTTAAAAATAAAAATAAAAAATTATAATAAAAGTTAAACTAATCAGGACGCGCAGGAGATAAAAATTTTAAAATTTTTTTTTCTTTTTTGAAAATTTAAAATTAAAAATTTTACAATTCAGTCCCTAAACTTTTTAATTTTTCCGGTATTGGCCCGTATTTAACCGGTATTGGTCGGTACCGATCGGTATTTAAACCCGGTACCAAAATAGATATTTCGGTATCGTTTTCCGGCCGGTACGGTACGAAATTCAAATCATTGGTTGGCACTCCTTTGATTTGACATATTATTAATATATTCACTACAGCAAAAGTGCTTTAGGAAATAATATATTTGTAAGAATTTAAAAATGTGTTGCTAAAAATTAATATAACGTAACAATTTTTAAAGTGTTACCTTTAATAATATTAACAAAGCAACAAAAACAATAATTTGTTGTTACATATAAGAAAAGATTACAAAATTAAAAATATGTTGCAATAAAATCTTTTATATATATATATATATATATCATTTGAAATTGTTGCTATAGTTTACTAAAGGTATTATATTATATCATGTATGTACATTACACGCATACGTTTTGAAGTGGAGCTAAAAAATAAAGGAAATGAGAGGCTCAACATGACAATGACCCACCGAGTCGATGAACCCACCACCCATGCCGGATCACCCACGATTCCAATGCCAGCTTTTCCAGTAGCCGGCCGTCATCTATACAAAAAGCTTTAGGCAATAATATATTTGTAACAGTTTTATAATATATTGCTTAAAATTAATATACTAAAACAATTTTAAAAGTATTGTCTTTAATAATATTAAAAAGAAAAAATAATAATAGATTGTTGTCTTATATTAAAAAGACAACAAAATAAAAAAGGTTACTTTAAAATTTTATAGATGCAACAAATTGAAGCGTTTATTTGTTGTGTTGTTATGTGTGTGTGTGTGTGTGTTTATGTATATGTATATATGTATAAGTAGCAATTAAAGTGTTGTTATTTTTTATTTCTTTGTTTTAACAACCCGCTTAAAGAGGCTTAGAACATTACCAAAGGCTTCAAGTATATATATATATATATATATATATATAGCAATTAAAGTGCACAAAGGCTTATAACACTACCAAAGGCTTCAAACGTGTAATTCCAAATTCCTTTTATATATATATATATATAATATACATATATTATGTACAAGTAGCAATTAAAGTGTTGTTATTTTTTATTTCTTTGTTTTAACAACCCACTTACAAAGGCTTAGAACACTACCAAAGGCTTCAAACGGTGTAATTCCAAACTCCCTTTGTATTTCCTCTTTCTTGTTAACCTAATTTCTAGATCTTCTACACTAGTTAGGCCACAATTAATGTTACTTTATTGGTTTCTTCATGCTAGATTTGTAATTCTTAATTCCCTTTCTAACTTCTCTTTGCTTTTAACCTAATTTCCAGAACTTCTACACTAGTTAGGCCACGATCAACGCTACTTTATGGATTTCTTCATGCTACATTAGGGTTCCATACTTCTTTACTTAGTTCTTATTTCATTTGTAAAGCTTTGTATTTAGTTCAGTGTTTTTCTACTAGAACCTTTGGTATTGGTTGTCTTGGAAGAATTTACCCTTTTACCACAGTGACGCTCGATGATCTTCAATTGGGCATGCAAAATTTGAATTGGATCACCGGATTTAATGGCTTGAAGCCAATCAAGATGGTCTAGGAACTTGAAGATGTCAAGGAAGAAGTCGCGTTTGACAATCTTCTCGATGGCGGCAAAGTACATGTCTTCGTCAATAACCCATTTCATAGAGGGAGAAGAATTTCTGCATATGTGAGGTGCCTCAGTTTGGAAGGGCGATAAAGGAGAGAGGTTTCATGGTGAGTGACCTAAAGATGTGATGTCAAAAGGACTGGTAACTTTTCCTTCGTCATCCTTAAGTACTGATGCTTTTTATGTCCTGGAAAAGGTCATTGCACTGCTAAATTAATGGTCATATTTCAAGCTCAATTTCACTCTTTTGATACTCTTCACAAGCTCAGATACGCTCAACATATTGTACATAAGAATGTTTTTCTTGTAGATTATCTTAACATTTGCTCAAGTTGTTTTGCTGTAAGAGGTATCATGATGTACAAGTATATTTTACTATAAGTGGCTTGCCATGGAATGCGCTACGTTATGAGAGTTGGTATTTGTATATGTGATTAACACATTTTATTTGCAGATATAATGGAAAACATTGTACATCATGAATGGAAGTGTGATAAAATAAACAGTCTTGGTTTCCTTAATTCATATGGATGTACATTGTCCTAGCATTCCTCTTAGCATTCCATTAGTTTTGCAAATCTGCATATATGTTTTAGTTTATATTATGTGTAAGTTTGTGAACTTCTGTTCCTTAGTCATGTGGATGTAGAGTGAATTCAACATAGCACAAAATTCCTAGCTTGTCATCTCTTATTCCTATTAGTTTTTGGGAAATTTATCTTTAGAACCCCAGTGCTCCTTTGGTTTTTGTTTTGCGGATATAATATAAACTATTTATGTTCTATTTGTGAGCTATGAGTTAGGTTCACATTCTAAATTATGTTTCGTTTCCTTTTTTGTCTCCATAGTGGCCTACGGTCTACTTTGTTCTTACTTCAGCCTGCTCTTTAAGATATTATGGTTATTGGAATTGTGCTAATCAAAAGCATAAAGAAGATAGGTTATGAGAGATGATTATCTTTTACTATCTTCTTTATTTGTAGGGGAAGGTGATGCTATGATCATATTTAATTGAGGTTTGATGAGATTTTAGATGACAGTAACAAAGTTGAGTAACTTGCTTAATTTTTGGTTTAAGCTTACATTAAACCAAATGACAATAACAAAGTAGGGGTTTTTTGTTTCGTTTTTGACAATAATTCTATCAGGATTCCTGAAATATTGTTTAATTTCAAAATTTAGAACATATTTTATATCTTTGTTTGTCCATTTCTCTTTTTCTTTATTCTTATTTCAGTATATAACTAGCTAATGTGAATATTTTGTTGGTGTGCATAATTTGATATCAATGTTGATTGTATCAATGTTGAGTTTATCGGGTGTTATCTCAACAGAACCTCATACATAACGATTAATTAAGGTTTGGCTACCAGTGAATGCTATATTTGTTGGGATGCTCATTATAAGCATGGTTAGGTATGACAATCTTTTTCAATTTGTTAGCACTTTTAGCACAAACCTCATAAAACAAACATTATTAAGTTAAAACTACAATTTTAGCTACTAATTAATAATTCTTCAATTTATCCTACATCACTCCTTATACTATCAAAGTCTTTACTATTTAATGTGTTGTGCTTTGGGATATAGTTTGGACTAAGAAATGCTAGTGGGATTGTCACACTTCATTTTGTTTAATTTTTAGTGTAGAAGTTTCTTTTGTGACAATACCAGGTGTTCTTGTTGGATTGCAGAATGTGGATTATAAATTAGATGTTGTTTTCTCTTTAGATGTGTTCCACCACTCAATTGATTGATTCTCGAATGATTTCATTTCCTTAATTCACCGTTGTTGTACATCATCTTGTTATCTTTTTTTTAGATTAATTGCTTATGTTCATGCTTTCTGAATTTGTTCATAAAAATAATAGAATTATTATGTTGTTAGTTTTTGGGCTATATTATTTTTCTTGATTAAATTAAGGGCACAATAAAGTAGTTGGTATTTCATTTTTTAGATATATCAACCTATCTGTGAGCATAGTCGTTTTACAATTCTAATCTACTTCTTGTTTCTTTTTTTCATAGGATGGTGATGATTGGGAGTGGATAAGGAGGTACTTTGTGAAGAATTTTAGAGTGCCCATACATATTGGTTTTGTTTAATATTTAGATTAATTCATTTATATACCATATAGAATGACGAAAGATATTGTAGATGAAAATTTTAGCTAGTGATTTTTTGTTTTTGTATTTTGAATATGTTAAATGTTGAATTTTTCAAGTCCTTGTGGACTATACATTATATATAAATGTAGTTTTTGATCATTTACTTTTGATAATACATATATTAATATCTGTATATTGCTTTTAATATGTATATGAATGTTGCCTACATAATGATAAGAGATTGTTTTTACGTTAAATATTATTGGTATTGCTTTTACATTAAATATTATTGGTAACAAAAGAATAAATTGTTGCCTAAGAAACTTCACTTTGTTTCTTTATCTATGTAACATTGTTGCCTAAAAAGACTTAAAATGTTGCAATATTTATTTAAAATTGTTGCTATAGCTTGAAACTAATGTGTTGCCTTAGTTAAAACTTAAAGCAACATTTTTTATTTTGTTGATTAATTAACAAATTATGTTGCATTATACTTATTGCAGTGCCACTTCTTGTAACGATACAAATTCTATTTCCTTAATAGAAAGGCAATGATAATTGTACTTATAGCCACGCTTTTGTCTGTTGCCTAAAGCACTTTGTGTCGTAGTGTCTGTGACTTTTAAAAACAACTCCCTTATAGTTTTGATTTTACAACACTTATCCCCCTACCATCAATCCCCCTACCATCAACTTTCATTACAAACCTTAATAATATGTAGTATCATTTGTAGTGTTACATAATGAAACCAATGTCGTTTTGGAGTCTATGGCTAGAGTTTTTAATAGAAGTTGATAATAGGGGGTGAGTGTTATGAAACCAAAACTATAAGAGTTTATTGATAATTTTTAAAAGTCAGGGGATATATAGATAATATGTCAAATCATAGGGAGTCCACTGAATTTAATCCTAATTTTTATGATTTAGAACTTAAGAGAAATTAAAAATTGAGGAATGATTGTGTTATTATTACTTACCTTTTTTCCTCCCTTCCATTTTATTTGTGTATAATGAATGACAGATATCAAATCATTCCTACACATTTTTAGACCTTAGGTCCTAAATATAGGAAACTCATTGTCAAAGAATTGATAAAGGAGAGAATCCTATTCCAAAAGATAAGTAGACAAAGTGTGACAGTGAAGTCATACGACATAGGCTTCTCAACTACATTGTCGAGCTGTCAGAAGATCCAAGCATAAGCCCTTTAACTTTAGGAGATAGGGTTATGCCTAATGACTTCATTGATTAAACTTTACAAGTTTGAAGCATACATATGTGAGCAATCAATTATTTTTAAGGACAAATGAAGGTTTTTTAGTATGAGATGCATTGAATAAAGAGTCAACCTTTTCGGTTTATGAAAATATGTCACCAATCATCACATTTAACTTTGTTTTAATATTTCAACAGAGAGGAATAAAATAAGTTAATTATAAAAATGATTAAATGCATTGAGGAATGGAAAGGTCTATCAATCTTAATCTACCATATATGATGCATTTGAATTGTCAAGTATATGTATGTATACTCCTCCCATATTTTGCTTTGCTATAGAAAATTTACTTTTTGTGAAAAATCAAGCCAAAATCTCCCTTTACCTTACAATTTCCTGGTCCAAATTTCCATTTCTTAAGTCCATTCACTTTCATCAATACATTATTTTCTTAAGTTTCCATATTTTTTTAATTAACACTTCTCATTTAAATAGCATAAGTTATAGCAGTAATGTCTCTATGCAAGAATTTGGGGACTTGAGGATTTTTTGTAGTGAGTCATGAGTAATGATGAAGGTAATTATGTCTTTTTTTCACATTAGAATAACGTGGAAGTTTAATGTTAAATGTTTTGTAGGTAAATTCAAGTTAGGAGATTTTGAAGGAATGAGGGTAAACTTCATCATTTCCTCATGCATCAATTTAGGTACTCTCTCCCTTTTAAAGGGGCTTGCTTACTAAGCCTTAGAAGATCACTAAGTCAGTATTAAGTGTAAACGAGGATCTCTTGAATGCCTTTTGCCTTTAGATACTAGAGGAAATAGGTTTGGCAATATACCAACTTCACACACTATTGGTGTCTTATCTTATACTTCAAAGTAACTTGTCATTTAAGGGACATTAAGCTATCAATAGGTCTATTTAAGTTTATGCACCAAATTCTTCCCTTAGGAAAACTTCTAGGATAGGAAAATTTAAATGTCATGCTTGAAATAAAAACAGCAATAACTAGTGAGATTCTAGTTAAATTACAGAATTTGGGGAGGTCTAATAATATGTAGCCTTACCCCCACATGGTAGAAAGGCTTTTTTGATAAATGTCACGCTTGAAACTACTAAAAGTAACCCAATAAACTACCAAAAGTAATACATTAGTGGAGGAACCATTTTTTGTTCCTATCTTTAGAGGATAAAAGTGATTTAGGCTTTAATCAACTATAAGAGGACGTGAATCTAGGCTTCAATGAAAGATAAATATTAAATGTTCTTTTAGCCTCTCACAGGCATGCTTTACTATAATTTAAGAATCTCTTTCCTAAAAAAGAGTTACTATTAGAGGAAGATTTTTTTTAGAGGCTAGCATTACTGATTAGTAGCCCCATGTGTTACTTTACTATATGGTTACTAATATGAGAAAGATGGAAATTATCGATTCTTTACACTTTTTTATAAATATAAACCTATGATAACTCATGCCCACTACTCACAATAAAGATGATGTTTTTAAGGTGGTATATCAAGAGACCTTATAAACGTAACATACTGCTTCTGTTGACTTTGTCATATTAGTAGAGATTTTGTTTATCCCTTTAGCTTTATTAGAACTTTATTAAAGAACTTTTAGTTTTGTTTATATGGTGATTATTTTAAGCAATAGTACGTGTTTAAGAAATATTTTGCTACTTGATCTAGAAGAGCTCTTCCAAACTTGATTCTACTTACTTTTTCTTTACTTGTCTTTGTTCTTTTGGTCCTTAAGACTGCCTCTTAAATAATGCTCCAACTTTGCTACCTCATTTACTTCTTACCCATCATTCCTACTTCCATACTGCTCTAAAATTCATTAACCTTGCTTCCTTCTTCATTTTAAGAAAATTTGAAGCTACTTATTTCTCAGTATGTTATTAAGCAACTTAGTTAGCCTTATACCCATCAGACACTAGCTTTTTTTGATGAATAATTTTTTTTATTTCTGAGTTCCCACCCATTTCAGTAAAGAAACAAGTTTAAATGAATTCTTCAACTGCTCCTCAGGCTCAGACGTCTTCATGCCTAGATGAATCTTTTACATATGCCTATCTCAAACCCCTTATAAGTGAATCATATTAGTGGTATTAAACGAATATGGGTGAAAGTTGCTGGAGATCATAAACTAGAAGCTAAACTCATTTTTTTCCCACCCCAAAAATGTGATGAACAATATGTTGTCTCACCTCCCATTAAGGTTTGAAAAGTTGGTGCATAAAAATGGACTTCCACACAAATTAGATACTTTCTTGATAAGAGAGTAGCATATCCTGTCATTAAGTAATGGGCACAAACACATTGGAAGCAGCATGGTTTGGTGGATAGGTTGGTTAACAATGATGACACCATCTTCTTCAAATTCTCATCAAAGAAGCTTCCATAAACGTACTTGAAAAGGGATCCTAGCACATGCAGAATAAGCCAATATTGTTTCAAATTTGGAGACCTGGACTGAGAATTGAAGAAATTAAGATGGAAAACATACCAATCTGGTTATGTATACATGGAGTACCATTATAATACTAGACCATAAATGGATTAAACTATCTTGCTAGATTTATTAGCAATCCAATATGCATGGGCTAAGCAACTATCGAGACCTCTATAATTAATTTCACTAAACTATTAGTTCTAGTGAGCTCTATGAGCTATTAACTTGAAATCTTGAGATGGTTAAGGATATATCAAAGTCACTCATACCTTGAAACCCAACTAACTAAATACTAGAAGAGAATGGAGACTCACAGTTAGATATTTTAATGCTGGATTTGTGTAGGAAATCATTGAAACTAAAGAGAAGAAGTAGAAATGCAATATCAAAACCCTTGAAATAAACAACATTGGCTTTGATGGTCCATGTCATTCCAATGTTGAGACTAATCATGGAATTGAGGCTAATTCTAATTATGATGGGGAGCATATAAAGATTGAAGTATGTGTGAAGAATGAAAACATATATAAAACTCCTATGTGTATGAAAAAGACTAGAGTAGTGAATGAGATCATAAACAAAGAGGGTTAGGTAACTGAATCTATTGAAAATGAGAAGCAACCAGTATCTAGAAGAAGATCTAACAAGAGACAAAAAACTATTATTTTAGATGCAAATACATGAAAGTTATTACTTGGAAGTTGGAACCTAAGAGAAGCCAATGCTCCCTCTAAGAAGCTTTTGTTCAAGAATCTCATAGTGGAGAATAAACTAGACATATTTTGTATTTTGGCATAAAAAATAAAGATTGAAAAATGTGATCTTTTATAGTAGATTGAAAAATGTGATCTTTTATAGATGTTGTCTTCCAATTGGAGACAAATCATAAACCACCTTTATCACCCTAATGTGAGGATCCTGGTATACATTAGTTATCAATATGTGAATGTCACAATCTTGGGTATGTTTGATTTGCTATATATGTTCACATATTTTGCAAAACTACAAAAAAAGGTGTAATCTCGTTTATATATACATATAAAAATTTGAAGTGGCTGTAACAATTCCTTAGCTCATCCTCAACATTCACTGCAAACAACCTTTAGAACCACTCAATGTGCATTACTCAAACACGTTCTGTAAGTATTAGGATACCTTAAAAATTTACTAATTTCTTAACCTCTTTAGCAAGTTTTGCTGAAATTGTCTGGAAAGCCATCACTACAAAGTTTAGGGCATTAAGCAGTTTGTTTAAGCAACTAAAATGAAACTCGTTATAACTTGCCTAAAGAATTCGTATAAGGAGAACATTGAAAACACTAATCATTTGCTAACAACTACAAAAAAGGCTTTAAGATCTATCCAAGACGATCTGTATAATGAAAACAATGTGATGCATAACCTTTTGAGAGCTTTATTGTTTGACTATTCTATAATAAAGCAAAGATTAAAGGTGCAATGGCTTGAAGAAAGGGATAGAAATGCCATTTTCTTTCACATAACTGTGTTAACAAGGAAGAGCACCAACATAATTTTCAATATGATTAAAGACAATCAAAACATTTTTGAACAATAGACATTTCTTGAGGAGGCTCATAATTATTTCACTTCAATCATGAATGCACCAGCAAATGCTCACTCCATAATTGAACTACTCAAGGAAATCATGTTGGAAACTATAGCTTTTGAGGATGTTGATACATTATCCAAGCTTATCACTAGTGAGGAGATTGATGAGGTTGTAAAGCCAATCAACCCACATAAAACCCCGGATCCAAATGGCTTTAATATGTTGTTTTTGAACAAAAATTGGCCTCTGACTAGAACTATGGTTCATGAAGCTATCTTAAAGTTCTTCAATCATATAAAATTGATTAAGGAAATAAATATAAAATTTTTAACCCTAATTCTAAAAGGAGGAGAATTGAAATATTAAGTGATTATAGTCCAATTACTTGCTCTAACTCAATTTACAAAATCATCCCTAAGATTATTGCTAATATTGAAGAGTTAATAAAGTCTGTGGATGAAACATAAAGAGCATACATCCCTGGTAGATTAATAAGTGACAACATTCTATTAAAGTGGGAATTTATGAGAGGTTGCCACAGAAGAAAAGGAGGTAGAAATTGTAGTTTAAAGATTGAATTTAGGAAAGCCCACGACTAGGGATGGCAGTGGGTTTTCAACCCGATTAATATCTGTACTACCCGACCCGAAAAAATGGACATGGAGGCTAAAAAATAGATTTTGAATGGATGCTAAAAAATGGATGTGGATATGGGTCTAGTGATAACCCGAACCGATGGATACCCATATCCTACCCGTTTTTTATTAACTCTATTTTTATGTTTTTTTTAATATTTATGATTAAATATATAAAATATTAATATTTTCTGAGAAGAAACAACTTTAAAATTCCCACTTTACTCCTCAGTCCTCACCTTTTTCATCATGTTTCATTTTCTTATAAGATGATAATAATGCAAATGATATGGAGATGGAGTTTTGAATGTTGTGGAGTTCACGCAAAGACAATTTGAAGCTTTGAATATTTCAGTCTTTGTTCCATTTTTTGATTGTGAAAAATATATGTTGTCTTTGCACTAAACATTATGATTTTTATTATTCCAATTTTATGATTTTTTAAGACATACAAATCAAAATCTTGACATATTATTATTAACTAATTTTGATTTGGAGTGTTTGTAAAAATCTGCTCTTTATATTTTCTATTTAGAAGTTATATTTTTATGTGCTATACAACCCGATGGATATCCAAAAACCTGAACAATCCAATGGATTTGGATATGGGTAGTAAATTGTAAAAACCGACGGATATGGATATGGATTTGGGTTGAGTCATAAAAAATGGATATGAATATGGGTTGAGTAATACCCGAACCGAACCCTACCCATTGCCATCCCTACCCATGACAATGTTGATTAGAAATTTCTAATAAACATTATGATGGGAATGACTTTTCTTGAAATCTTTATTGATTGGATATCTCAATGCATTACAACTCCATCTTTCAATTTGTTTACAAATGAAGAACCTTCAACAAGTTTCAAAAGCAGCAAAGGTATAAGGCGAGGAGATTTCTCCTCTCCTTATTTCTCCTCTTTTATTATGGAGGTGTTTTGTAATACACTTACGAAGGTAGTGGAGAGAACAAATTAGTTCATATATTATTCCAAATGACAGAAGCTAGGCATAACACATTCGGTACCTATTGTTATTATCCAAAGTTTATAAAACATTTGTTCAACCTTCATAACTGCAATCAGAATGTTTTCTATAATATTTGGTCTTAAAGTAAATTTAGGAAAAAATTACTTTCACTTTTAAGAAAGTAATAAATCAAAAGGCAATGATACTAGCTATTGCAGGCTTTAACAAAAATGAATTACCAATTACATATATGAGGATTCCTATTTCTGCTTCTAAGTTTACTTATGGAGATTACAATTTTCTCATTGATAAGATACATATAAAGATCTTAGGTTAGCGTATGAAGGCTTTGTCCTTAATTGGTAGAGCTCAACTTATTTCCTCTGTACTCAATGCAATTAGTCTATACTAGGGAGCTCATATGTATCTTCTTAAGGATGTTATCAAAACAATCAGTACTAATCTTAAAAAGTTTATGTCGTTTGCAAATAGAATAAGAAAGCACTCAACTCCCATTAGATGAGCTAAGGTTTGTTCCTTGAAGAAGCATGGTGGTCTGACTGTAATCCTATTGAAAATCTGTAATATGGTCATTCTTACTAAAAAGTTATGGATGGTCATTGAAGATAAGCAATCCTTATAAGTTAAGTGGATAAACGCTTATTACATCAAAGGGAGGAGTTAATGGAAGATTAAAATACCTAAAAATGCTTCAAATAAAACAACAACAACAACAAACTTCAAATTGATAAGAAAAATCAGGCCATATGTAACCAGATTATTGGGAAATGATTTCAATGCACTCTTTTGTTAGGGGTAAGGCCACGTACTAGTGGACCTCCCCAGAACCCTTGTATTAACAAGACTTTCACTGGTTTGTTATTGTTTTTGATATCAATACACTCTTTTGGTATGACATATGGTTGGATACTAGTCCTTATGAAGATATTAGTGAGCTTAATTCAATAAAAAACATTATTAATGAAGATCAATCTGTGACATTGAACTCAAGGAAAATAAGACAGATCTCAACTGGGGGACTTGGTCTTAGCATGGTAAATTCACCAATGTGTCTTATAGAAAGCCTTTTCAAGAGCAAGGAAACATAATACCATAATGTGAACTAATCTAGTGCAAGTATATATTACCTAGAGCTTTAATCATTATATGGAGAGCTATTGAAAACAAATTGCCTACAATTGACAAATTAAACAAGTATATGGCAATCCTAAATAGATGTGTATTATGTAAGTAGGAGCAAGAAAGCCTAACTCATTTATTCTTCAAATGTCAGTTCACTCAATCTTTATGGAAGGATATTACTAGAAGATGCTTATTAGAAGATCCATAAAAGGAATAAGAGGAGATTGTATCTTAGTGTTTAGCTTTAAACATATATGATAAAACAAAACAATGGTACTTCTTTATTTCTTTATCATATTTGGTACAAGTTTTGTGGATGAAAGAAATATAAGAATTTTCAAGGGTAATGAGAAGCAGCATTCAAAGTTGTTAAGAAAAACTCTTAATACAATCAAGTTACATATTATTACATTTGAAGATAAAATACAGATTGATTCTAGTCTTATATCAATATGAAATTATCGGCTACCTTGTGCATTTGAAGTTTGTTTCACAATGTAATAATTTACCTAGTTTTTTTGTTATGCCATTCATAATGATGGGCTTTTTATGCTTGTAAAACTTGTTATTGCCTTTCATGGCTTATTTTAATTCACAATGAAAAGAAAACAATATGAGGTTAACTAATGTATGTATGTTGATGTTTGTGGGTAACATTTTAGTAAACTCTTAGAGGACTATAACTCCTCTGTTAGGGATACTTAAGGGTTTAAAGGTTTGTGAAATATGTTAAATGTCACCCTAAACCTATGAAACTAGAATTAATTCTTGTTTTAGTTAGGAGTGTTTAATTAGGTAAGTGTTTTTTTTTCAATTTTTTAAGAACGAACAGTGAGTTAAGTGAGATAGAATTTTATAATCCCATATTTTTGCATACTTATTTGGTTAAACTAGTTGAAATTTAACATCTTTATAGTATGTTTTACATGAATTATTTGATTTTTCCATTTTTAGTTCATTATCTTGTTGACGATTAATCCCATATTTGAGAGTAACTTTCTCTATAGTAATCCAATTAAGAAGGTATTAAATTCATTTTCAAGCTAACCTGATGGAAAACAACTTTGTAGAAGGCATCGAAGATCAATTTAAACTCAAAGATTTTAAAAACTTGAGGAAAGTAGATAAGTAGGCAACACAACATCAACAATGTTAGCCATGTTGAATTGGAACATGTATTGTAATCATCATCTTTACACTCATAAAGTTTTAAAATAAAATTGATACTGGTCTAAAATTATAATAGTCATTGAGTTCGTGATATAAAATCCAAAGATACCTAGAATTATAAGTCAATCACCTTATAACTCTTTTATGTGACCTTAGCTTGTAAATGCTCATATTAGTATTCTTTGGAGGGAACTTTGGAGGCTAGTGATAACCTATTTTGTCATTTTTCTATTATTTTTAGGGTATTTTTCTATGAAGGATGAATTTAGAGCAAGAGTGGAGGAGAATCATAACAACTCTTCCAAATCTTTCTTCCTCTTTTCTTTTAAATTAATATTTTTTTAGTTTTATTTTCTGGATGTTTATTAGTTAAAAACTTAGTTAGGATTAGGGTTGCAACTTGTGATATATCTTTTAATTATCAACACATGAATGGTTATTGTTTGGTTGAATTTATTCTCTTTACTCTTAATTGTTGAGTTTATGAATGGCTATCATAGTTTCAAACTTAGGAATTATAAAAAAGGAATGGAGAGTGAAGTATAATCTATATTCTAGGAGTATGAAAACCTTAGCTTAAGAGATAGGGATATCCTAGACTATTTTGATAACTAAAGAGAATAATTCTAATTAATGAGTTTAATTACGTTAAATTGCACATTAGGGAGTCGTAATTACCTACTTGAATACACCTATGTGTCTCTAGAGAGTGTGTAGATATATTAGGTTAGTTTTTATTTCAAACATAATAATTTATCTTGCTTGATAATCAGAATTCTACATAAGTGAACTCCAAAACCATAGCATTTGTAATCTGAATCCTTTTAGTTATTTAATTACCTTATGTTAGTCAGTTTCATAATTTAGTTATCTTCTATTAAATATTATTTTATTTATTATTTTTTCAGTATAATAAACATAATAGTATAGTCCTTGTAAGATCGATATACTAAATTACTCTAAAATTTATTACCTATTACAATCAATTCTATATTTACAGATAGATTTTGTCCAACCTCTTTATTTAAAGCCTTCCATCATAAAAACAATTTAGGATATGATTATTTCCTAGCTTGTGCTACAAATGGTCTCCTTTTTTATTATATATGAGGTCGAATATCACACTATTTCTTCTTAAGTCATTTTAAAGAGAGACACAAGCTCTAACATACATATATTGTAGATCATGTTTCTTTTAAAATTTTCCTATCGCTTAACATAGTCCCCCTTTGTCTTTTAACACATCATTCTTTTAACACCACCTTTATAGTGCACAACATATTTTGTAACATAACCGTGTGCTAAGTCGTGTCTCACCGCCTTTATAGTGGATAACATATTTTGAAACATAACCGTGTGCTAAGTTGTGTTCTTCTTCTAATCAAGATCCTTAACACTTTCTTGATATCTTCCTTGTAAATTCCAATAAATTCTTAACAAACATCATTCCTTAAGCATCATTTCCATAATGAACTACATCACATTATAAATCCAATTAAAAAAAGGTAATTTTATTTGAAATTATAGCAAAATGCTAAATAAAATATCTGTAAATTTTATGATTATCAATTACCCCCACACTTATAATTTACTTGTTCTTAAACAAATCAATTTTAAAAGTTATCAACATAAGTAAACTTCAATTCTAGGGATTTTCAAAAACTTAATTAAAATAATTATAACTACTCATTATCTGCTTAGTCATTTTGTTAATCAACTAGCTAAGTTTCTAGATATTTACACTAACTCATAATTCAAATTCAACCTAATGTAACAATCTTTCAAATATCAACTGAATTAAACAATATAGCCATAAATAAAATATGGACATAAAATAAGTAAAAAAACATAAATTCATAAGTACTTAAAAACCATAATGAGCATAAAATAACATAATTTCTTTTTAGAGCATGATGAGCTTACTTGAAATTTCATCATAACCTTTTATGTGATGACAATCATCTTGTAATAAATACCTTCAATTACTCAATTAAGTTACAATTTTAAATAGCTACTAGCAGTACTCATAATTAGTAGAATATAATTCATAATTCATATAAATAATACTTTGAATAATACTAAAGATCAACTAGACAAGTATGCTTATCATTCTTTTAATATAGTATAGTTAATACGAGTATCGTTCCTACCAGAACTATGAATATTAGTAATTTTTTTAATTATCTAATCTATCAAAATGAATGATTGATTTAAAGTAAGTGAATATTAGTAGCTTTTTTATTATCTAATCTAATAAAATGAATGATTGATTTTAAGTAAGTGGTTAACTAAATTAAAATCACCAATCTAAAATAACAAAATAATGCAATAAATGAGAATGAAACAATCAATAGATAATCAAGATCCAAATGTAGAATCTCCTTAGAACCTTTAGATGCTTAAATTTATCTTGATTCAATTGTTAACACTGGTTTCTAAGACCGCTATAAATTTCAAAGTTACAACTATATTCTTTATAAAAAATCATAAATCTTGTATTAAGGTTGGTTGACTGAAATATATTTCTACTCAAAACCCCTAAGAACACAATAACTTGTTTTTTTAAATGAATTTCTTTATTATATTGGCCTTTAACCCAAAAGATCTATATGATTATGTCTCTAAAATTTCATGCAACTCTTATTAGTCATATCACAGTATATTCATACATATGCTTTCTGAATTCCTATATATGAAATATGAAACTAAATTAAAATACTAACAAATTTTAATTCAAATAAAAGAAGTAATAATGAATAATTCACAAGGAAAATGGGTCTTTTATTAAATCAAAAAAATAATCCAAACAAATAGTTTAAGGGTTCACTCCATCTATATCTATCTCAATTTAGTTCATACTAAGATAAAGAAAACAAATAATAATCAAGAAAGAATCCAAAATGAAAGGACTCATTCTTGTGGGTCTTGAAATCTTAAAGTCTTTACTTGAATCTCAATGAAATCCCTTTCTTTTCTCTCTAACGTTTCTACCTTTTATCTTAAGATGTTTTAGTTCAAATCTATAATCATATGTCCGTTTCCCTCCTTTTTTTAGTATGACAAAACCTTAAAATATTCAAAAATATCATTGCCAACACGAGTGTAACATTGATTTGAGTAGCACACTTATTGCCATTCTAACTTTCATTCTTCATAAACCTCAAATTTCATAAAAATCACCACCAATATAAATATGTAGTTTAATTTATGTTAGAACCGTGTTACTTAACTCATAAACAAGGATTGGATATGATTCAATGTTATAAATTGTGTTAAAAATCCTTCATCTAAAGTCATACCAAAAATGCTACAACTTAACTTTAATTTACTGGAATTCCTTCCTTATTCATTAAAGAGCTAACACAACATTTGAAAATAAAGCACAAGCTAAATTAAGTATCAAATACTATAAAAACTATCAAAACACGAGTGAAATGCTCTTAAAATCATGCAAAAATGGAACCTAATTAGAACTCATCAACTTACATTATTCACATTTTCATTCTATCAATACTTAACTAATATGGAATACTCAGCCACATATAAAGCTAAACTCTTGACTTAGATCATGTTAAAATCATATGTATGGTCTCATTATTTGAATCAAGCATAAGTTCTCAATATTGTACAATTAAGTTTGAACTAAACTACTAAAGTAGGCATATCCATTAACCTAATGTAGTTGAATAAAAAAATAAATCAAACGTCTAATGTATCACTTTAATCTCCTCAATTTTCATTTTCTATTTTATTTCAAAATTATTATTGTCTAAGCTGATTACAATTGAAACTAATTTATTTAATTTTTTTATTCAATTAACTAAGATTCAAAATAATCATTCCTCTCCTCCACTTAAACTAAATATTACCATTAATAGATGACTAATAAGCACAAAAAAGAAATATTAATTAAAAAGAAAAGATGAAGGAAGAAGATAAAGAAAAAAAAGTTATTAGACCCTTGTCATTGATATTACTTTTTTACAGCAAAATATATCAAAATACAATTGGATGTCTTGCACAAAAACTTAACAAGAATAAAAATAATAAAACATAAAAGAAAGCTAAAAAATTAAACAAGGATTTGACATGCATGGGAAATAATTAAACATAAAATATAATAAAGAAAACAAAAATAAAAAAGACTAGCTATTAGTTGCATCATCATGAGCACTCCCAACATCTTATTCCCTTGAAGATGAAAAGGATGAATGAATTTTAGGTGGCACTTAAAATCCAAAATGATCACAATAAGCACTTATAACCAAGGTCATCTAATCTAATTATAGATGTTGCCAGTTTTGGAGTTCTCATTGCTCCTTTAAAATCTAAATGATCAGGGTTTATTATTGCTCCAGGTTAGCAACTATCTTTTCATGTCCTCACATATTGATTGTTAAGGGAGTGATTGTACATTCTCAAATGCTGATACTCTCCTTTGTGTTGCATAATTGTTAGTGGTGGTTGCTTAACTCTCTTATTGAACTTGTTAGCCTTCAGTCTTGACACATCACCCCAACTCATCACCCTCACGACTGGCTAAAACATGCACTCTCTAAACATTCATGACTGAATCCCATATATCTCAAAGTTTCAACGTTAAGGGAGGACATTTAATATTCACTGCTCATTATAGATAAGTTAGTGAATACCTAGAGGTCATTAGCTAGTGGGTAATGTAGGAGCATATATATTGTACCCTTATTCCTTGTCACTATATGGTCTGAATAATATGCAAGATAATGACTAATTTTGTATTGATGACATTCCACTATACACCATGAATATAACAAATCATGTAAGGTCATTACCCTCATACTCTTCCTTTTACCAAAAATATTGTGAGTAATCACTTGATGAAAATAACATTGTAGGTGAAGCGATAAGAGAGCTATTTGTTTTAATAAGATCCTTTGTATAGTATCAAAAATTATCTCTTTATAAAGAGGTGATACAAATTATATTCTTATTAAAGTTAATAAAAGAGGTTTGATAAAACGTAATTTCCACAAATTTGGGTGTATAAAATGCATAATACACTCTAAATTTGATAATGGACATCAAGATGCTTACACCTTTATCTAAAATTTTATCACTTTTGAGTCACCCCAAGCTATATATATCTTAAATTTGAATATTGACAATACTTAGATGGTAAGCTCCCTATACACATCTTCAATTATACCAAAAAATTAAAGTCCATCTTGTATTTTCAATCATTATTTTAGCCTACTCAAACCTACTTCCATCAAAGCATGCAAATCTATACTTATATTAGCTTCAAACAGTCTAGTCCTCAGGATTTTCATACCTCACAAAGCTTCATTGGTGAGCACTGTCAAAGTTGGCATTGTGAACCTCTTCCTCTCTTTGTTACCTCATTCTTTTTGCTTGATTATACTTTTACTAGTACTGCTGTAATTGCACGATCTATACTAATAAAAATCAACAAAAATCACATCCACACTTGAAAAAGCCCAATTTTGTGTTAAAATGAACCTTATCTTCAAACCTTTGAAAATTATTGAGGAAATGTTAGGTGATCAATGTTTATTTGGAATGATATGGACAAAATTAACTTAGCAAATATTTTAGGATAGATTTCAACAAGAGAGTGCAAAAAATTGAGAAATTTAAGTGATGAATAAAGAATTGTGTTTTGGTTTATTTGGTGTGAAAATGGTTTTAAATTTTTTTTTTGGACATAGGTGTCTTATATTTTATGTTTCTTATTAAAATATATATGTACTTATATATAGTTTGAAATATGGATGTATCCTAAGTTGTGTATCACACCAAAACCAAGTTAAACATATGATATGTAAATATGGTCTAGGACATAGGCATGTCCTAAGCTATTTTTTCACTAAAATATAAATTGACCTAATTATATTAATGTATTTTAGGTTATGTATAACACTGGGACTAATTTACACATAAGATATATAGATATGGTTTGGGACATAGGTATGTCCTAAGTTGTGTTTTCACTAAAATATAAATTAGCCTAATTATAAGCTTGTAGAAGAAGGTAAGGTAATGTCTCTAGAGTATATCAAGCCTATATCAAAACATGTTCTGAATTGCAATTCTATCCCTTATATTTTGTAAGTTATCCCCTTATTCTACTTTTTGTAAAAAAGAAAAAAAAAACTTTTCTTTCCTTTCATCTAAGGGAAATCACAAAAAATAACCTAAACATCTATCGACACCCTAAATTTTTTTAATGATGATTATGGATTAAATAAATATAAATATAAAAAACACTATTTAAAATGAAAAACTAAAACAAATCCAAAATATAAATGATTGTCTTGTAATTCAAAGTAATTGATTGAAATAAATTAAATTTCTTAAAAATTTTATCTAGGTTGCCTCCCAACAAGAGTTTTTTTAAGTCATTTAGTTAGAATCCTTTTTATTATTGATCAAGGTATGGAGCAACCAACTTGTCGCCTCCTTTTGTAGGAGTTGTATAAGAGTGTCATATAAGGCCTTCTTCTTCCCATTCCTTATTTTGTTTCTATGGAACCTGATCGTCTTAACCTTGTGCATCTCTTTCTTGCATAGTGCCATTCTTTAGTTGCACTATTTTTAATTATTTCTTACAAAGAATTATAAACTTTAAGATCTATTGTAATGATAACATAAGAGAAATCATCAATAGAAATAGAAGGATATTTCTCATTTGAACTTTTAAAATGCCTATATCTCCTTCATCTTCACTAAGGCCTTTCCACTTGTCTTATTAATATATATTACCTGCTTCTTTAGGTTCAACTTATTCTGACTTGGTAAAGATATATGCCCATTTGAGTTTATTGAATTAGAAAATTATATTATTTGAAATTCCAAATTATTATTCAAAGTCACCAATTGATCTACCTTTAATTATGACCTTTTAAACTTATCAAAAGTTCTATGAGCTAGCTTCTCCATTTTTAACCCAAGCTAGTTTGTATCTTTTTTAAGTTATAGGTATTTGTAAGAATCCACAAGGTTACTTGGTATCTGTCTTAAACATCTTACTTTATTGCTCCAAACAAAGTTTGGATTATTTTGTTAACCTAAATTATATGTAATGTGGTAGAAGTTATTTTGTTGTCATCAGTATTTCTCTAAATAGTCCACATGCTTTGTTGACTTAGAAAATGGACTTCCAACTTCATACAGCTATTGTCATGCTCTACCTCATATAGTCATAACATAATGCTTGGATTGTTCATGCTACTCTATTCAAGCTATGAATCTTCCTCAGGAGTGCTTCAAACTGAGTTGGTAATAATGTGACTGCATCAATATTGTAAATATTTGCTGGTTTTAGTGCCCTAAAATTGTTTAATTTTCACCTCTTCAATTAACTCTAGGGATACTTCTAGAATCTTATTATCTAACGTTCCTCAAACTATTACAGCAATCATCTTTTTATTTTCATAATATAGACTATTGTAGAAGGTTTGAATTGCAACTAAGTCGGTAACCCATAGTGTGAGCACCTCCTGAGTATATCTTTATACCTTTCCCATGATTTATAAATTGTCTTGTTATTTAACTATATGTAAGTAGAGATATCATTCCTTAACTTCATAGTTTTATATAGTAAGAATTACTTGGTTAAAAACTTCCTCATTTGAATATCCCATGTAGTAACTAAACCGATATATTTTGATTTCATCGTTGCTTTGATTGATCCCACAATGATAATGGAAAAAACACTAATCTAACGATGTTGACAGTTGCTTTATTGCTTTGGAGATATGTGTATTGGGTTCCTTATCAAGCAATATATCAAACTTTATGGACATCTTAATGATGTTTAGTCTCAAAGTTGCTGTATTGGATCATCGATCTTTTTATGATAGATTATGTCCTTATTAATGATGGCTTCATGTAATCTGCTATAATTTTTCTCTCTGCTTCCATTATTTTATGTTATTGATCTACTTAGTCTACTAATCTTTTCCTCTCTCTCATCTTCTCAAAAGTGTCTTTTCAATCTTTAGATTCTCTTCAATAAGATCCGAAGAATTTCTACTTGTCATACACTAAGTGTCAAATACTTAAAATAAAATAAGCACAGTATGGAAAATAAATAATTGAAAAGTAAATAAATGAATATGTAAAAAGATAAAAAATGACTAGATTAATATCTATTAGGTCTCTTAAACAATGACACCAAAAACTTGGTTGGTATTTCATTTTTCTTTACTATCCTAATATAAGAATAGAAACGAGTGAGTCTATCATTCTATATTAGTGTAGTGATATGTAGAGGTCAATCTTATAAGAAAAGGTATAAGTAATAAATCTAACCTTACTAATATAAGATTCACTTTTGACCCAAAGTAAATATGGCCTAATATATGTTCATTAGCAACTATTTCACAATTATGTAAAACATAACATAAATTCAATTAAAAGAGACAATTTGAATGAAAAGCATAGCAAAGTACTATATATATATAATGTTTATCAATCGAGGTGCACCCAAAGGATATAGTGAATCTGATCCACTGAGGTTCCTTAAAACTTTTTCACCCTAGTTCTAAGACTTTAAAGAATAATCCTATTTATCACCTATATTAGATCATTGGATTAAAAATGATCAACATATGTGAAACATTTCTTCATCTACATCTAGTTTCAAAATTGTAAGAATCCATTACTACTAAATTAGGGACCGTGATTTGTAATAGTAGCTAAAAAGATTATATAATGAATGAATATGTTAGTTTTAAGAAACTTCTCTATAGTCTTGATTATGATGGTGTAGGTTTCGACTTTTACCCATTTAGTAAAGTAATTAACGGTCGTCATAATAAACTTAATTTAATATGTTTCTTGAAGGAAATAGCTTAAGATATACATATCTCACTAAGAAAACGTTACTATAATAGAGATAGGTAAATAAATACGTATTATCTTATGATGCATATTAGAATATCACTAGAACTTATCATATTTATTCATATACTTTTAGGTTTCCCTACTCAGTATTAGTTAGTAATATCCATACCTTAGTATTTTGTGGGACTATTTATAAGCCTCTAGATATGCTCCACATTCTTCGTCATAGCATTCCCTTAGAATTTGAGGTACTTCAAATTATACCACATAATGTAAGTAGAGCAAAGTAAAAGACTTAATATAGAGATTTTCACCTTTCAATGTATACTTTATAGCTCCACACTTGATCCTTTTTAGCTTCTTTGACTTTGTTAAGGAGACATTCCTTTTGTATATATTCTACAATCACCTTCACCAAACCATCCTCTCAATAATGAATTTTATTTTCTTAAATTTCTAATTTTGTAAGTTAAAACCTATTTCCCAAAATACTCCCTCTTAAATTCCCTGTGCCTCAATTTGGAAAATTGATCTAGCATAACATTATCTTCAAGGGATCATCTACAATTTTATGGACATGACTTGGGTAGTTTGAAGATATATTTTTTTATATCTTTGCATACTTTTCTCCTTAGCTCATAAATTTTCTAGTACCTAATTTATCATCAACTGAGAGTTTGAGCATATCTATACATCCTTCAATTGTATGTGGGATGCCAATCTCACTGCATGCAATAGTGTTTTATACTTTGGTTCATTGTTTGGGACTTTGAAGTTATGCTTATGTGCATACTTGATCTTTATATTGAATGGCCCTTTAATCAAAACATTACCTATTGTTGTTGGTTATGCTTCCTCTGACTCTATTTACTGACCTATGCATTCTACTAATAAATTGATGATCACTTTTGATTTAAGAGACATCTTTATCATATAATAAACACCGTGTTCACTTAGCTTTGTAAACCATTTAACCAATTACATATAATAATTATGTTTGTATAAAAGCTAATACAAAGGTAAGCCAATGAATGTGTTGATAATATTGTTTAGATACCAGGATATGACCTAATCTCAATCACAACAGAATAATTACAAAACTTTTTCATATTTAAATTTTCAAAAAACCAAGATGACCTTAATTCTATAAAATAATTAATACATAAATCAATAACAAAGTATGAATCATAATTCATACCTTATTCCAAATCTTGATCTTTTCTTGTCGTATCCCTCGACCTATTTCTGAAACTAGTCCATCTCAACTACCATGGCCGCATAAGCGTTTGGCCTCTAGCAGTATCCACATATCAGATTGAGAGAACTCTGTAACTTTTACATAGAAGGTTAAACAAGAAGTGCTAGCTCCATTAGGGCTTAAGCCTATTTAGAATAGGTTTTGGACATTTTAGTAATTTAATTGAAATTAAATTCCAATTTCAATTAAAATTTAATTAGAATTACAAATGATTATAATTAAATACCAATTATGCCCAAATAAGATCCAATATTTTATAGTGATCCTTATTTATTAAATATCTCATATTTAATCATAAAGTTTTTCAAACTTTACAATCAAGTCCAACTTTATAATATATCTTTGCTCTTTTCAACTTATTCTATATGTGAGACCCATTAGGTTGCCAAATATGTTGGCAATAATTATAAATTATAAATTTAATTCATAATTAGAATTATACAAATTAAAACTCTTTTTTAATTTACCTTTAATTCTCCAATTAAACAATTTATAATCAAAATCATAAATTGTTTAATTGGAGAATTAAAGATAAATTAAAAAGGAGTTTTAATTTGTATAATTCTAATTATGATGAGTAGCTCCTAGCAATGCATCATGGCTACCTAAAAATTTAGAAATGTCAAATTGGTTTTGACTAACCTTTTCGTGCATGATTTTTCTATCTAATTCAATCCTTTTATCATACAATGTTCTAACTAAACAGAGCATGAAATTAACGTCTACCCCTTTTGAGTCTAATTATATTATTTCTTTATCATTAGCTATTGATTCAATTAATGACATTTGTAAACTATTTACAAAATGTCATTCCACCTTGGCCAAAGATTTTTCGAATTAATACTAATCGCAAATAACTGAACATTATCCCTAATTATTATAAAGTGATAAATCCTATCTTGATCACACAACTAGCTCCATATAGTTCATGATGCATCCAATGACTATTGGCTAAATAACCCATGATTAAATATGTTATAAGTAATATCAAAACATAACAATTCCTATACAAGATAACTTTGAATACCTAAAGTCAAAGGATCACTTATACAATCATCACAACGAGAATTTCCATAGATATAAAAGTAATGTTGCAAATGAATTTCTCATGTTGGGTTAGTTTAGTGAACTTATTCTCTAGCAAGCACTATATGTTTGTTTAAGTATATCCATAATTTAGTCTATGAAATTAACTACTTCCTTTATAAGGAAAAACATATCTTGTGCTAACCTTTTTATGTTCTATTAATGTCTACTCTTAATAGAAAAGAGACTAGGAACAATTTAGGAATAATATATAAATGCAATATTAATCTCATAATTATAAGCTCATTATAATTTCATTTGCAATGTATAATTATCTCATAGACTTTATCATATACATCTAAATATGTATAAGATAAGAAATGCCTTTAAATTATTTTGTCACTAAATTACATCCAAACGATTGACTACAGGGTATAAACCAACAAATATCAGTATAGAATTAAGGTCTAATCTTTCTTATAGAGACCAAAAGAGTAAGAATTTATCTTTTTTAACTTTGTGTATTCTCTCTGACTTTATAATCATAATACGATGACTTTTATTACCTCTTCTCTTCCCCTATTAATACTTACTTGAGAACCTAATATGATATGACCAAATAAAGTTGTGACATATAAGCTTTCAATTATTCAAATGCTAATTAAGAACCCAACTAAAATTTTTCACCTACTTAAGTGCATAGAAGATGGATTTATAGTAATCTGTTAACTTAGACACGCTTGCTAGTCTCCTTATTAATCTTTAACAGAGCCTAAAGGTTTTATAACATGTATTGCCTTTCATCTTTTCCATGTTGAATTTTATGCCTCCTTTTGTCACCATAAAGCCTAGGAATTATTGATTCTCTAACCATACACTTTTCAAGTTAAGCTTCATTCCAAATTTTCACACAATTTTACATCATTCCCTCATATCTATAACATGGACTCTTTAGCATTTGTTCTTGACTAGTATGCCATTGACATATGCCTCTAATTTTCTTCTAAAAAAAGGTTCAAATGGCATTACTCAATATTAATATGTTACCGTTTAGATTAAAAAAAGATATTTTCTATATATCTGACTATGCATAAGGATTTGATTGTATCTATAGTATGCATACAGAAAACTAAACCACTGATGACCTATTACCTCATTTATTAATTAGTTAAATTTAGGCAAATGGTAGCTATCTTTTGAGCATGACTTATTTAGATAAGTGAACTATGTACATATGTCATTTCTCAATGGACATCTTGACCATTACCATATTAACAAGCCATTTTGGATATTACACCTTGTATATAAAGTCATGCTAGAATATTTTTTTAACTTCCTTTTCTATAGAGAGTTGTCTCTTTAAGGAGAGAATCTATTTTTTCTACATGGCAAGCCTAAATATGAGCTCAAATTTTATTTTAGGCATCACCATATTGGGTTTGATTCTCCTTATTTCTTTAGGCTTTTAGGCAAAAATATTAGCGTATTCTTTTAGTAACGAGTCTATAGATCCATCACATTTGATATGTCACCTCTTTAACAAAATCCCCTTATGATTTTTCCTTCTTGATAATCAGCCTCATAAACACGATCACTTTCTTCAGCCTTTGTAAATACTAGATAACACTGCTTAATAAATTCCAAATCCTTATACACCGCGACTACCCTCTTGTCAGTCGAAATTTTCATATGATAAGTTGACAGTATAGCCCTAAGAGAGTATAAAAAGTGTCTCTCCAAAAAATATTATAACCTAGAGGCCTATTAACCAAATGAAATTTCACAGATAATGAGTGTCAGCCCCATGACTGATTTTTCAGTAACTTAAGCATGGAAAATCCGAAGCTTCTTGGCATGAGAAGAAAATGAGGGCATTTTCGGTATATGGCAGAAATGACAAGGGTAAAGTGGACTTTTGGGATAGGTATGGTGAACATGTCCTTATGGCAGAAGGCAGCGTGAATGAAGAAGCAAAAGA
>JAOQMS010000180.1:36154400-36183534 GCA_027563885.1 Erythroxylum longipes
TAAGTGAGCCAGGTTAGCAAGCAAGCATGCATGCAAGGGTTAGACTCCGAACTCGGGGTCTGACAGACATGGTATCAGAGCAAGCAAGTAGTCATGAACAAGAGTCAGACTCCGGGAAACGGGGTATGACAATGAGGCTTATTTGGGTTGAGTTTTTAATTTCATTGGTATTATAATCTTTCATAAAGCATGGATTTATCCTCCTTTGAAGCCAACCAATGGTCTTGATTTTGGTCTAATTTGTGCTTTGGTGAATCCCAAATTGATGAAAGTGTCTTAAAACAAAATATCAATAAATTTGCCATTGTCAACCAAAATCCTTCTTCTATCATAGTTGGTCAAAGTTGATGTTATAAACATTGAATCATCGTTAAGGTTGACCAACTTAAGATTCTCCTCATTAAAATAACATGTTCCATCAATCTCCTCTTTCTTTTGATTCTTTAACAATAATTTCAAAATTTTCAGACTTGCCTATAGATAGGTCTTGCTCACTATTTGATCAGGGAACTTTTCCTACTGTTGATCTCTTTAGCATGGGATCATTAGAAATCCTTATCTTGACCTTTGATTTCTTGATCAAATTCCCATAAACAACGTCAATTTATGTACGTGCAAGCGTGCATACTTTTTTTGAACAGTCTGATTCAAAACTTAACTACAAACCTGCTAGACAAATTAATAAATTTCGATAAAATAACGTTAGAGGTGATTCCAACGTTAACACTTTGATGCTTAAGTCAATTTTTAATCCTTAGAACTTAAAGAGAAATTGAAAATCAAAGATGAGATTGTAGTCTTATTGTGTACCTTATGCCTTCCTTCCATTTAACTTGCATAGGATGAATGACAGTTGAGAATTCATAATCATTCCCACAAGTATCAACACCTTGGCCTTGAGTATAGGAAACTTAATAAGAAAGTGATAAAAGAGGAAATTGCATTCTCACAGAGGAAGCAGACGAATTGTGTTAATGAAGTCCTGAGATGTAGGTTTCTCAAGTATCCTCATAAGTTGTTAGAAAATGTAGAGCATATGTCCTTTTACTTTAAGAGATGAACTTATTGGGCATCGCATTCAAACTCCCAAGTTCAATTCGTTACTTTTTAAATTTTGACAAGTTAAGCCTAAATAAAGATTGCATTTGAATTTACTACTTAGTTAAGACTATTATACCAATCCTCCCCTCTTTCAGCAAGACTTGAAACTTAAGACTATTATGCCAATCCTCCCCACCTTCAGCAAGATTTGAACTCGGTAAAGTTGATATATAAGATAAACTTATCTCATCATCCAGCCAATACGTTGTGGAGTTTCACTGTGTGATCTTTAATGCTTTATGTTTACATTGAGTAATTTGGTTTTGCTATGATCTAATTAGTGTCAGCTCCGGTGTCATTCAGATTGGAAGCTCTAGAAATGGCGGATGCCTAATGATAGCTGTGTATTTTTCTTCACGAAGTGCCCGTGCAAGTCTTGGCCAGCAACCTAGAAAATCACTAAAAACACTAGGTAAAGTCGATAGTTGCCTAGGGTAGGCCTTAAAGGTGCCCAACTATGTATGGGATGCATATCAGAACTAACTAACCAATGGCATTTAGGTTACATGTTTAATTATTCGATGATTCAAATTGATAGGGCCCTTGGATCAGTTCACAGATGGTAGAAAATCTACCTCTGCCAACAGATTTATGGCTCCTAGTTTCGTTGTTACACCTTTTCGAAAAGTTCTTGCAGTACTTTCATGTTTTGCTGTTGGCTGAAGTTGGTCCAAGCTTATTCTCCTTGGCAATTAAGCTGCTCTTCCAGAAAAGATAATGGAAACTGTCCCCACTATAGCTAGCATCCATCATATTTAGACTAGGTGACTCTTCACCACGTCGGCTATAGAGCTAGTCTAGCTAGCAGTCAAGCACCCTATATATTTTGAACATGTCTATGTGACCTTTCAAATATACCAAACAAGAAAATGTTGTGGAACCGAAAACAAAATGTAAGCTGAAGACAGCTAGGTCCTAGCTAGGTTGCAAGTGACCAAATTGAATCAATAATTTGGAAATCATGCTGTCGGCCACTAAGTATCGCAGTCTGTCATATGCTAAATGTGAGAAAAAGACATCACAACCTTCTCTAATCGTTTTATTATTAGAATGATTTGATGCTCTCGTGAACCATGTCATGGCAATTTTTTAGGATTAATTGGAAAAGGAGCACGTACGTATAAAGATGCTAACAACACTAGGCAGAATGAGGTCTTGAGATGAAGCTCGCCTTAAAAACTTCGTTTGGATGATACGATAAAAAATAAGTTAGCCACAGGTTGAAGGATCTATGTCATAACTATTGGTAGTCCGCACAATAGCCTGAAGTAACTGTAAGATTAATTGTTAACCAGATGGTTTGAAGTTATGGGATAAAAGATAAACAAGTTGTTTCTAGTTTTTTATGAATGGACATCAAGCAATTTGCTATGGGTAATAATTACTAATTAAAGATAAAGTGAAGAAGACAGCTAATGAGTCTAAATTTGAAATTCTAAAACTCTCCATATCTTCCTCCGTGTGTCAGTGCCTGTGTAATGCTGCAGGAGTGGACGTGTGTCTGGAGAGAGAGAAGAAAAGAAAAAATACAAGACTACACAAGTGTTAAAGAATATATAAAACTAATTGAGTTGGCCTCACACAACAGCTTAAGCAATTGTGATGAAATGGTCGCTTAATTTGGTATCAAAGCCTCTGTGATCAAATGGTCATGAGTTCGAATCCTATCACCCACTTATTAAATTAAGCATAAGGTAAAGTAGGCATGTGTAAGTTTCAAGTTCAAAGAATTTTCAATTGAGGGGTTGTGTTAGAGAATATATAAAACTAATTGAGTTTACTTCACACAACAGCTTAAGCTAGCCGAAATTGCGTCAAATCACATTAAAGTCTAGACGGTAACTTAAGAACATGTTCTTAACAGATACCTGTACAAACTTTCAAGTTTAATTTGTTGATTGACAAATGTAAACTTTATAGTCTTGAGTGCTTACCTATTGAGATGACAAGATTCTGAAACATGTAACATTATTATGCTAGTTCTCATGAAATATCGGGTATTGCGCACATGAAATTTTTATTTGAACAAGTCGCTATTCTGAGACATTAACCTGTTCAACAGACACTAGGGACCTGTCCAGAAGAACCTTTCTAGCTACTTGCCCTTAAATAAGAGGAGCACAGGAGAAATGTAGCCAAGATCCATATACAGAATGCACGTACTCATTCAAGCATCAGAAACCACCAATTAGGTAACTGAAGTACTAATATTTAACAGCCAATTAGCTAGACAAGGACGAGCTAATACAGTACTGAAAGTTTAGTAGCTCGAGGGCTGGGCCATATGTTTTCTGGTTTCCAGATACAGAAAAAGCTTAAATTAATAACTTGCACACAAAAAAAGAATAGACCTACAATTCCAAACTCTGCTCTCCTGAGCCAAAACTGGACAAGAACCAAAAGTACTTGCATCATTATTGAAAGTTGACCAGCTAATAAGCATTGAATTCCAAGTAAGTTGATAACTATTGGGTAAAAGAAGCCTGCATTGTTTTCTATACAACAAAAAAGGGTGCCTCAAACTTATCCTATTAACTATATCGAGTGCACTTGAAGTTGGTTGTTTGAAGATAATAAGAGTTTCGTAATATTTTAAATCAAATATTTTAAATTTCTTTTGCAAATAGAATGAATCCATTACAGAATTAATTCTCCATTGTATTACTATGTTTTCGGCAAGGTATAAAGGCACACTTTCCCTTGTGTTTGACCTATTCCTAGAAAATTCTTTTAAGATTTAATATTTTTAAAAAGTATTCATATGCATATTTCAAATAATTTCTTGTTCTATTTTTGTTAAAATTTTTAATAGAAAAATTAATAAAAAATATTTGTATTTAATAAAGTATGACCTTTTTTTAATATTATATTGTACGAGATTTTTCAAGGATAAATAAGACAAGTTTTCATATCTGTTACTGGATTGGACAGACTAGATTATAATATAGAATTAAATTGATTTTATGTAAACCTTTTGCATATAATATATAAGGAACATACTGAAAAAAATAATTTTCTAATATATCCTTAACTTAATGAAGAATATACTTAGTTTAGTTATTCCAAACAGACTGCTCCTCCATGATTTATTCTGAATTTTTACCATCCCTCAATGCCATAAATTGAGACATGCATAAAAATAAGCAAATTCCATCATGTAAAGTTATATTCCCCTTTAACAAGATATGCAATTCCATTATGTGAAACTCCGGATATTAAGTAAAGTTAGGTTGCTAATTTGAAAATGATCTTTGGTTATAAATGATGAAGGAAAACAACATGAATAACGTTGATCTTAAACAACATCCTATAGTTCTACTTGCATAAATATTGTTTGTGTTGGTTTATACCCTAAGATTAATTAGTTAGTTGTAGTTTCGTGACAAGATAATTTAAAGACATTATTTATCTTGTACATATCTAGATATATATGATAAAGTCCATAAGATAGTTGTACATTGCAAATAAAATTATGATAAGATCATAATTATGAGATTCATATTGTATTTATGTATTATCCTTAAATTATTTTTAGTCATTGTTTTACCTAAAAAGACTAGCACATGTTATGCTTTTTCTTATGAAAGAAGTAGTTGATCTCATAAACTAAAGTATAGGGATATTTAAACAAATATATTTAGAAAATAAGTTCACTGAACTGATCCTATATGAGAAATCTATTTGAAACATTACTTGTATATTCATAGAAATTTTCATTGTGATGATTGTATGAGTGATCTTTTGACTTAAGATCTCCAAAGTTATCTTGTATAAGGATAGCTATGTTTTAATACTACTTATGACATATTCTAGTTAAAAATAGATCAGTCGGTAGTTATTTAATGTAACATAAATTATATAGAGGAAGTTTAATGATCAATATAAAATTCATCACCCTAAAGTAATTAGAGAGAATGTTTTTTTGTTCTTGATTAATATTGATTCAAGAAATCCTTAGTCAAGGTAGAATGACATTTTGTAAATAGTTTACAAATGTCATTAATTGAATCAATAGCCAATGGTGGAGAACTAATGTGATTGGACTTAAAATGGAGTAAACATTAATTTCATACTTTATGCCTAATTGGAACATTATATAATGAAATGATTGAATTATACAGAAAAATCATACATAGAAAGGTTAGTCAAAACAACTTTGATATTCCTAAATATTTGAGTAGTCATAATGTGTTACTATACGTCAATCTTGATCTATGGATATAAATTGTTTAATTAGAGAATTAAGGATAAATTAAAGAATTTAATTTACCTGTTCCTAAATATGATTTAGGGTTATAATTTAAATTCATTGTCGACATATTTGAGAACCTAATGGGTCATACATATAAAATGAGTTAAAGAGAGAGAAGATATTTAATTAAGTTGGACTTGATTGTAAAGTTTAAGAAACTTTATGATTGAATATGACATATTTAATAAATAAGGATCAATACGAGATATTGGATGTTATTTGGGCATAATTGATATTTAATTAGAATTATTTGTAATTTTAGTTAAAGTTTAATTGAAATTGTAATTTAATTTTGATTAAATTACTAAAATATCCAAAACATATTATAAATAGGCTTGAACTCTAATATAGAGTTAACACTCCTTGCCTAATCCTCTCTTCAATAGTTGTAGAGTTCTCTAAACTTGTTTTATAGATACTATTAAATACTAAACACTTATGCGACTACGGTAGTTAAAATGGACTAATTTTAGAAGCGGTTTGAGGAGTACCAAAAAAAAAAGTTTCGAAATAAGGTACGAACTAAAATTCACGCTTTATTATAATTTATGTATTAATTATTTTATAGAATTTTAGTGATATTAACTTTCAAAAATCAAACACAAAAATTTTTTATAATTATATCGTTGGACGTTGTATCAGATCCTAACTTGATTTTTCAACCGTTTGTGATAAGAGAAACTTCATCGATTATATAGCAAATTAATTTCCTTATTTTGTTTCTCTTCCTCCTCGGGCATCTCTGGTTAAGTGCGCGAGGTTCTGAAGTGCTACTAATGGAGACTTTGCGAGAGAGAAAAACATCTCCACGAGGCAATTTATTAAAGACGATGCCATTTATTTAATTATGCTGTCATTGAGAGAGCCGTCTGTCTTATCAATATTCAGTTGGTGGCATCAGACAGCAAGCAACATAGGCGACAACCTTATTCAGGTGATAACTGATTGGTTTGTCCAACCCAAGTAAAATAACATGGTATATGCACATGGTCGGAACAGAAGCCCTTGATTCGATGAGCTACAATTTTGGGAATGTTAGTGGGCTAAGAATCTTCTTCAGTTTTTTTAATTAGCTAGCTCATGCACAACCGATAAAATAAGCATTACAATATATAATTTTGATAGCACCTGCCCAGGCGGTGAAAATTCATTTTCTACGTTGGATCCTAAATATCACATTGGCAGACAAAAACAATTCAAGTCAACGAAGGAAGTTGTACCCTGATCTTTGCATCTAATTTAGTTTCCTTTAGATAAGGCCTCTCTTTTAGGCATAACACACAAATTATTGGTGAAATTGCTATTTTGAGAGTGTTTGGGAAGATGATACTCCATCAAGTCACTTGGTATTATCGACCATGAAGAACTGTTGCTTTTTTATTCTTTCCCCAAGTGGGATTTGAAAATTAAACCTATATCGGGCTCTGCTTCTGTTGGGTCAAACAGCCCTTATTTTTTCAATAAAAGTTTGAAGAGAAGACTTATTGCCTCCTCTGAATTGAGCCAGCAGGCCCAATGGTGAAGATAAAACTATTAACAAGAGCTTCATATGGTTAGAGAGGGTTCCTTTGAGAGCTCAATCATCTTTTAGAGTTTTTGTTTGATGTGATCCTTCTATATTCAAGATTGGCTTCTAACTTATTAGGCCAACTACTAACTTTCTTTTTGTTGTTGTCTACAAAAACCGGAATGAATGAGTTAGGTTTGCGCATTCGTGGGTTTCCTGTGAAATGTAGACTCATAGACAATTCGTCAACATTTCACAAGTCCAATTATCAGGGGGTCTCAGTTTTCTCGTCGTAAACAGCAATCTCTAAGCTCTGGTTCAAAGGATATCCCATTCTCTATAATAATCATGCTACTGAATTGAAGTTCTCTGGGTCATTTTCGCAAGGAGCCAGGACTCTACTATCTCCACTCCTCCACTTGCAGGTATAATTATAAAAATAATATAATAGATTGTCTCCACATAGACTGAACAATAGAATGTAGATGAGTCCTTGAGAAGACGCTTAAAGATGGACTGGTGACATCGTAAAACGTAGGAAGTTTTTTGAAAGATTGGAACGAGTGACTTTGATGTCAAAAAACACTTACAAAGTAATCGAACACAAAAACGTTAGTCAGTACAACAGAGCTTCACAAAAGAACCAGTCAGGCAAATGACAATGATTACTGTACCAAACAGACACAAAGTGGTGTACATAAATCAAACTACTGAAGAATTCGCTTCAGTTTCAGAGAATAAATTCTAAATGGTTGGTTGATGCCCAACATTAATCATAACACCTTTTTACCCATATCTCACAGACAAGCAAACGTTACCATCAACTCGGTTAAACCCATGCAAGCAAGCCATCCCACGGATCAATCTCAAACTATATATCCAGCAAAATCAATATCCCACCAATTAGGTGTTGATTTATATGCCATTGATTGTATGTTTATAATATAATTAAATATTAATAGTCTTCATCTTATATATATATATATATATTGTTAAAAGCCAACAAAATTAAGGTGAGAAAGTAATTGTAAATTTTATATTGCATATATATATATTATACCTAAATTATTTCTAATTATTACTCTATTAAGACTGAACATTAATGATAGAAAGAAAAGACTAGCAGATGTTATGGTTTTTTTTAATAGAATAAGTAAGCAATCTCATAAATTAAAATATAGAGATACTCATAAAAATGTTTGGATACTTTTTAAAAAATAATTTCATTAAATTGACTTGACATAAACATTTTATTTGGAACATTATTTGTATGTCTATAAAAATTCTTATTTGTGATGTTTATATAAGTGATCTTTTGACTTGAGATCTTCAAAATATCTTATGTAGAAAGTGTGTATTTTGATACTACTTACGACCTATCCTAACCAAGGGTAATTCAATTAGTAGTCATTGGATATAATATAAATTATATAAAGTAAGTTGAGTAATTAATATATATGATTTATCAATTTAAAGTAATTAGAGATCGAATGATCCATTATTTTCGATTAATATTAATTTAAGAAATCCTTGCTCAAGGTGAAATAATAATGTAAAAATAGTTTCTAAATATCACTAAAAATTTGTTAATAATAGTAGAGAACTAATATAATTGGATTCATATATAATAGATAGTAATTTCATACTTTATATCTAATCAGAACATTAAATAACTGATCTACTTTTCATTTGCAAGTGTATAGAGTCAATTGTGGATAGTTCACTAAAACTTGAGTGATTTTAGACGATTGATCCTACAGAGAACTAGTTACTAAATCTATTAAGCTTAGTTAAACAAGCGAATTAAATAAAGTAAATAATTGATTTGAAAGAATGTAATTGTTAAATTAAAGTAAGCAAAGCAAATAAAGTAACAAAGAAAGGTCAACAAAAAAATGTTAGAACTTCCAAATTCACTTATATATATTTTTAATTATCATACATAATTGATTATTTAGATTAAAATAACAATTAACTTAAGATATCTATGCCTTTTGTTAAGGAATACAAGTATATCTAATAGGTAACTACTATCTTTTGATGCATAGTTTAACATAATCAAGTTCGTTAAAAACAACTAATAGATATAGTTATCACTAAAGTCTAAGATATTGTCACTCTTTAGTGCTAAAATGTTTATTCTCCTAGTGCACTGATTCCACTTCTTTTATCGGACTTTTTATACAATCTCTAAGATTGAAACTATGGTGGTTAATTACAAATTCAACATTAAAAACAAAGACAATAAATTCAACCAATTAAATAGCTAAAGGATGTATAAATGATTAAGTAATCATTAAAAGCTCCATTTCTAGTCCTAGCTAGGATTTCTAGCAACTAAACATAATAAAAATAAAATAAAATAATAATTCTCAATATAAAAGTAAAGAAGTAGAGAAGATATCACTAATTCCTCTAATCCTTACTCTAAATCTTCCTCTTATGAAAAGAAAACAAGAAGTCTCTCTAAAAGTATGTTAGAAGTCTTGTAGGAAATGTTAAAACGTACTCAAAGATTGCTAGATTATGTTAATAGATACCTAAATTGTTTGTAATACAAGTATTTATAGTTAAGGTAATAAAAATAGGCTTCTACAAGATTTAAACTTAAGAAATCATATGTCCTTGAAATATGTTTCTAATAACCACTGTCAAACTAGCTCTAACTATGATGTCGATCTTGTCTAAAATGTTTATTCTTCATGTAGTCACACATAACTAGTGCCTGAAACCAATTTGTAATTGGACCTGCTTTGTATTATTTCTATTTGTAAATTTAAGACAAATTCAGTATTAGTCTTAGTCTACTTCTAAACTTCTTAGATCTTTTGAAAGATAGGTACTTGTTAACATTTAGAGTTTGAAGTTTGTTGTGCATTTTACATCTTCATATTAGAATTAGCTTCTCATATCTTCTACAAAGTTGTGGTCAGAAAGGTTCTTAGAAGGTTTGGAAGTTTTACAGCTTTTTATCTTTCCAATGACTTTAAAATATCATCAGTTGAAAAAATATAGAGAAAGTTGCACTAAATCTTATATTTATTTCCTTAAATCCGTCACCTATCAAATAATTAACTAAACATCAAAAACATAATATAATCTATATAAAACATGTTATAGAAGTGAAAAATACCAAGTAAATCAACCTCAAGTAACATGTAATATTAAAAATTTTCACACTTAACTCATTGTTGTTATTAAGCAATTAAACTGTAACTACTAACCTAGACCAAACTAAAACAAAAAATAATTCCCCTTTTATAGGTTTATTGAGACATTTAGCATATTCCATAAGCCTTTAAACCCCTAGGTGTCATTAGTGGAGGAGTTATAGTCTCGTGAGTGTTTATTTAAATGTTGCTCATAAACGTTGACCTAAAGTCATTACTTGGCTTCATAATTAATAACAGAAGATATATAAATCCAAGTTTCAAAAGAATTGTACAATTTAAAAACATAATATTTCATAAGCAAATCACAATACAAATATGACAAAGTTAACACCACTTTACCTCCTTTATCAAGCTCAAATATTATGAATTGATATGTTCTTATAAGAGGTCACTCATTCACATAAATGTTTAAAATTTAGGTGAGATGCTCTCATCATCTTTTGTTGAACGTGAACTTTCCATAACTTTAAAAATCATCTAATCGCCATTGCTAAAATATATATGTATAAAAAAAATCAAAAAGACTTCAACAAGGTTGTAATAGGGTGAAAGGATTAAATAGGTTAATAAATGAAAGGTAATAAGGGAAACAAAAATATTCATAATTAGTAGAGTAATAGTAAATAAATATATAGAAAAACTCGATTATAATACCACTAACTCCTCATATTCTTACAATTACCCTTTTTATATTATATTATATATATATTCTTCATTTTTTCTTTTTACTCTTTCTTTTTTTATATTGGTAATAGATTCCCATTTTGCATTGCCACTTTCAAACACTTACGATTTTCTGCTCACTTATTTTCTTTCATCCTATTCCAAAATATATCAAAATATAAGTAAAAGATCTACAAATAATGAATTAGGAAGTAAATCCTTGTGTTTATTTGTAGGCTCAAGGTTTTTAAAAAAAGGATTATTATGAAGAGGCTTTCAATTTATATAAGGCTCAAAGGGTTAACTAATGGATTAGTATATAAAGGTAGGTAGTTTAGTCCAAACTTAATCCTAAGTACCTTTATCATTTTAATGCTCATAAAAATATTAATGGAAACTTAAAAAGATGAAAGTTAAGTCCTAGAAATTCAAAATAAAAGAAGGTATCTATATAAGAAACAAACACAATATACATAAAGGCTCAAATTTCTCTCGAGATCACTCAAGTCAAATCAAAGTATTAACACTTAACAAATTCAGTTTCCTAGCATTCATAAAGTCAAAATTTGCATATAATTTACATAATCATATTTTGGATTCAATTTTTCTAATTAATCTACGAAAAATCGTATATAAACTCATGCTAATAAGCTCCTCGACATAAAATTTAAAAACATAAAAAATTTTAAAATTTTTAAAAATATCATGCTATTAGATTAATATCTTAATCACCCCCATACTTAGAACAATATTGTTCTTAATATTATGCATCAAGTAAGGAAAAAAAAGATCTAGAAATCTCTGTCAAAACTTGTAATGGAAAGTCCCTATCTTGAAGTTAAAATAAAATCAGGCTTATAAATAATCAGATTCAACTTACATTAAAACTTTCAACATTCTAAATTCATAAAAAAACTAAATCGTATACTAAAATAAATAAAAAATGCAAAGTATCCTAAACAAAACTATATGTATACATGAGATGGTAGAAGACCTAAAGTCATTAGGGATGTAGAAAGTGTTGTATGTAGGCCATCATTGAATCTATCTTGGAATTCATTGTTGTCACTATAGTCCCTAAAGTCTGTTACTAGATGATACCAATTACAGCATCATAATCCATGTTAACTTATCAATTGTCCCTATATTCCCTCCAGTAGTGGAGGTAGTGGAAAGTGTTATAGGTAGGCCATCATCAAATCTAGCTTGTCATTCATTGTTGTCGATTGTCCCTGAAGTCTATTAATAGATGAGACCGGTTATTGCATTATAGTCTTTGTTATCTTGTTAATTAGCCCTATGTTTCCTCCTTGACTTTCAATATCTTTGTCATAATTCTCCTTAACCCTAAATTTGAGTTATTTAGGTCCCCAATCGAGAAAGCCTTACATAAAGTTTTCGTAAATTTTCAACTTATTTAACTATATACAATATTGTTTTACTTATTTTAAAATTAATACACTTTTACTTATTTTTCATAGACACAACTGAATATCGTTGATATCGAAAACTTTGATGTTTCAAACTGTGTCACTTCATTGTTGAAACAAAGGACCAGGGATTATTGTTATCAACTGCATCAATATTATAAACCTTTTTCTTCTAATGCGGAGGCAAGGAGGCATGTTCCTAAATAGATGTCTCTAAAAAAATAGAACAATTTTTGTGATTATTGGGCCTCTCCCAACATTCAAGTTTGTTTTCTTTTCCTTTATATTTGCTTTCATTAATCTTGTTAGATGATTTAACGACTATCTTTTTTCTTTATGTAGGAAAAATGTAAGAAGAGCAAAGTGAAAAGAGGACAAATGAAAACTCCTCACAACCAAGGCTCTAAATCATTTGTTGTCCTGTGAAATGAATATGTAAGATATTTGTTTGCTAGTTATAATTATATTTATTAATATAATTATACATTTTCGTAGCAAGGTGCTAAGTACATGATCTGGATATATCAAAGGTCTTGGATTTGGCCCTAAGCCAACTGGTTTATGCTCATCAAGACCAACATAAGTTGTTTAAAAAAATGGCAAATCATGAAAAGTACCTAAAAACATTACTTGGCCCGCATTATGTAAGCAGTGAAGATAAAAATGAGGCTAAGTGATTAAAAAAATCTCTGTATTTATTATTTTGTATATAAGTATTTTTGAAGTTATAATTAAAATCTTGCACCATGAACAAATTCAATGATATTACAGTAAAACCTTTATAAATTAATATTGTTGGGATCATGATATTTTATTATTTTATAGAGGTATTAATTAATCGATAAATTAATATTTATTAATTTAAAGAGATATTTGTAATTGATTGAAGTTAAATTTTGATTACATCAAAAAGCATTGTATCTTAGAAAAATTCATATTTCATATTAATTGAATAAATCTAAAACATAAATTCATTATACATAATATTAATGAAACTAATAAATAATGTTCATTGTTTCTTAATAATTAAGTATTATTCATTGTATTTTTACTAAAAACATTCAATGTATGTACGTATGATGGAGATAGAAAATACTTTATAAACAAGATAGAAAATTTCTTGAAACCACACCCAACAATGGCTCCTCATCTAAAAGGTGTCACGAAATCAACAATTTTGGACCAAATACGCAAAGAAAAATATTATCTTAGAGAGTTTATTTCACTATATTATCATATTTCACTAAATTGTCTTAGCTATGTTTGTGTAAGTTTATATAATTATTAATTTATGATATTAATGGGACCCTATATTACATAGGAAATATATTATCTTATTATCTTATCTAAATTTGTTAAATTTTCAACTGGCCCAAGTCGGGATCGGAGAAAAATATTATTTTACAGAGTTTATTAATTTACCGAGTATTAATTTAAAGAGGTTCTACTGTATATTTTTTATATACAATGCTTCAAATTATCAATTTTATATAATTTTTATAATAAATTAACGACAAAAAATATAAATATTATATGCAGTAATATGGATTAAAAAGTCACAAATAATTACAATTCAACATGGTATATGATTTCATTAAAATGTATATTAAAAATATGACTACATTTTACAAAATTTAGCTAAAAACATTTGACTACATTTTTAGAAACGTAGCTAAAAATCTTTGGCTACATTTGTGGAAACGTAGTATTTAGCTACGAAAACTAAGCATAGTTAAAAATTATTGTTGCTGATTTCTCAATACGTTGCTAATAGCTTTTCGCTACGAAAATAAAATGTAGGAAAAAACTATTTGCGATTATTAGTTAAAAACGTTGCCTACAATTTTTAACTACGGGAACTTGGCGACATTTTTAGTGACAAATATAAATCGTGGCTAATTACTATTAGCGACGATTTTGGGACTGTTATAGTGATTATTGATGTAGTTAGCCTCCTCGGTCTTTATAATCTTAAAATCAAAAAGGTCTACCCCTACTTTACTAGTAGCTAACTTATTAATATAAGAAATACAAAATTTTTATTCAGTGACATATGTTAAAATACACAAATGACGAATTGTAACATCAAATATAATAACCAGATTGGTGGAGTGTCTCATAAACAATTAAAGTGCAAGTTCATAAGGAATAAATTGGTGGTTCAAATATGATCTAACTTGGTAGACTGAGGTTGAAAATTATGGCTCAAGTTGTAAGCCATTATCTAGGGCTGGATGGCAAAGTGCTTACATAATAAATGCATCTGTCCAGTTGAGTATATGATCCCTAGTTTGAACCTATATAAAGCACTCTTATGACTCTACTCATAGTTCCTTATTTATCGTAAATTGTGAAAACTCAAATGCGTCCCTTTTAATGACAATGTTAGGTGTTCTTCAGTTATCTCCTCCAAAATCACTGTTTCATTACCTTAAACATAGGAGCAAAAAACCATAGGTTTGGTTTTAACTTTATCCTTAATGTTAACATAAAATTTCTTTCATCTCCTCTAAGTAGTATTCACCTTAAAAAGTCAACAAGTGCTCCCATTGTAAAGCTCAAAGTATATTTTGAACCTTGAAGACCTGATCAATATTTGTGATGATGGTATTCTCAACGATCATATAGTTGTTATTCCTCTTATTGAATCATTCCTTTTTCTCTAAACTTTGGAACTTCAAATATCTTTCGGAGGAGATGACATGGATGAAGAAGCATTTGAAGATACCTCACTTCTTATAGTCTTTCTCTTATATCTTAGAGGAATTATTTAACACAACTAAATAATAGGATAACAATTCTCCTAAATTCATAATGTCATAGCTTTGCCACACAAATCCATAACACTTCTTTATAGTTCCAACAAATATACAACCACAGAGAAGGATAATTATACCACAAACATCACAATGCCAAGCCAGGAGCTCCCTAAACCCATAATAGCAGTACAGATAATCCAAGTTCTTCTCAATCAAGCTTAAATTCCCAATTTAGTGTGTTATTACTATGAAAATTGATAAAAATAACTTACCTGGACACTGTTAATCTCAAAATATATGCTTGAATGGCTCCAACACACCTTAAAATCAAAATCCCTAATATATGACTCTTTGGTGTAAAAATCTAATGGGTAAAGAATTAATGCTTTTAGATACGAGCTTTGTGTTTGAAAGAAAGATATGGTGTTTGGAAGGTCAAAATAGGTGGATGAATTCAAGTTAGTTTAAAAATTTAAGTTAAGAGGTGAGAAGGATAAGAGTTTAGGGTTTTTGGATAGAAAAATGACAAGTTTTCTACTTATATTAGTGGTCGTTAGGACGAGACCAATGTTGGACACACTTTACAATCAACTTAGTTTTGTTTTACAACTTTAAAAAAAATTTGTGCTTATAAAATCATCATCAGAGGCACTTTTCATATAGGCATCAGTATGGTTCTATCTCTAGACACTCTTAAGTTGTTTCAACATTAATGTGTATCTCCCTTCCATAACTGATATCATTTACCCACTATAACCCCATAATTTAAGCTTGAACTTGAAATTTTCTATTTTTTAATACTAAGTCACATCCCTCATGGTATTTTCCTTTTGAAATATCACATGTATGTATGCAATAACACAAAAAAATGCAAAAATAATAATTTAAACATATTAAACAAAAAACTTAATAAAGAAACTATGTTGGTTAAAGCATAAAAACTAAGAAGAAATCTTAGAAATTTTAACCCTCACACTTAAGAATGACATTACCCTTAATAAAAAATAATTAAGATATTAAAATCAATTGAATAAGACAATTAAGGTAAAAGTTTTCCTATAAGTCTATGCACATTTAGTGAATTAAAACTTTAAGAAATCCAAAAAAAAGTTACTTATAAAATAAAACTAATAGTATTAAAGAAAATAAAATAAAAGAAAGTGATGTAAATGAAAATAATGGTTAGAATCGTCAGACTGCGTGTCCCAATAAATGCTTTTCTATAAGTCTTTTAATTAGACTCCCCTTTCAGCTCTTTACACATCTTGAATCTACATTAGGATTTGCCTGATTTCCTTCCTACATAGAATAGAAAGGAGAAATGGAATTAGTAGGCTTCATATGCATGCCACCAATGAGGAGGCAAGGTCTCAAGCTCTAAATCAGGTGCCTATTTGGGAGATGTTAAGGGTTTCATCTCCCATTTTTTCTTAACAACACCATCTTTAATGTTATGTTCCTCTTTTTTACCCTTAAGGTGTTACATATTTTCCTTGAATTATCTTTAAAACCCTTAGGGACTTCCTACATATTAAGGTCTTTTAAGTTCTTCCTAAAGTAATCCTTATAAAAGGCAACATGTCTTTATAAGCTTCTATAGATGAGACTTTTGACTTTCTCTTTACCACCCTATGTTTAACCCTCAATAACATTAATAATAGCTCCTATAGTTGTTAAGAATGGTCTTACAAGAATGATAGAGATCACTGCATCATACTCTATATCCATCATAAAAAAATTAGTTGGAAAGAAAAATTTTCTTACTTTCACAAATAGGTCTTCCATAACCCAAATTATATCCTTAATGGAACAATCCACTAGCCAAACTAACACACTTGAGCTCCCATATTCCTAGCTTCTAAAAAATGGATAAAGGCATTAAATTAATACTAGTACCTAAATCATATAAAAGCTTAAGAACTTTAAGGTCACCTTGTTTCTAAAAAATAGTGAAATTCCCTAGATCCTTCAACTTTGGAAGTAACTTATTGTCTATCATAATGTTATACTCCCTTATTAAGGATACTGTAGCTTAATAAACTAATTTGTTTTTGTAGGAGATAATCTCATTCAAAAACTTTACATAATTAGACTTTTAAGCTAATACTTTAGTGAAAGGTATGTTGATGTTGAGTTTTTTGAAGACATCTAAAAATTTATTGAAATTATCCTCATTCATCTTTGTTTTTAGCTTTTGAGTTATGAGATTGGTGACTCATAAGGTTTTAAATAGGGTTTAAATCTCTTTTCATAAATGGAACCAATTAAAGATGGAGCTAGTGCTAGTTTTATTCTGTTCCCTTCTGTCTCATTCTCCATATGAACACTAATGCCAAATGAATATGAGAACAATATTGATCTGCTACTGTTTCCTTATTTCTTGAGTTATTCTTTAACTTTTCTCAACTTTAACATTATAATCAAGTGTTGTTTCACTCCTTAATTTAATGTCACACACTTTATATTTAGGGTTTACCTCAGTGTTACTCAAAAGCTTTCCTTGTCCTCTTCTACTCACCATCTTAGCTTGTTGCCTCATTTGCATCTCTAAATTATGAATGGGTGTAGATTACATTATTTTTTTCAAGTTGATCAAATCTATTCAATTTTCCTCATATGAGGACAAATCTTTTCAATTTTCCTTATATGAGGGCATAAAGTATTTCGGTGTCCCTTTTAAAAAATTATTTTATAGTGGTTATTATTGAAATTAAGATCTATTTTGGAACATAGTTGGTCTTATTGGTCCTCCTGCTTTGAACAAAATGATGGTACTACTATTTACGTTGATAACAGGTTAGTTACAATGATTGAAAAATAATCCCATTAATATTAAGAGAAATGAGCATATTAAAGTCAAATTTCATACTATTACAGAATCTAAAAAGGAGGGTAAGTAAAACTTAAGCATTGTTCTTTAGAGGAGCAAGTGATTAATAATGACTAGAGTTTTAACCAAGGGTAAATTCATTTATTTGAGGTGTAAACTTTGTATTTCTAAGAAATATATCAAGGATGAGTGTTGGTGTTAATATATTTTTATGAAAAACCTTCAATTTCAATTCAACTTATTTTTTTTATAAGTCAAGAAAACATTATGGATATAAACACATTTGTGTTCTAAGTCAAATACTACATATATATTTTTAAAATTTAAAACGGACATAGACATGTTTATTTTTTATGTTATGATGATTCAAATATGATATTAGTTGAGTTATTTGTATTATTTTGACATATTAATTCATCATATTGTCCTTTTATATTTTTATATTTTTTCATTTATAATTTCTAGGATGTTTTCAGATTATGATTTATAGTTAACTTGTATTAGACTTCATCTTTTGCATATACTGGTTTGATGTAATGAAAATTTAAAAAGCATTATGCTCTTTGTTTTCCAACCTTTTTTTTCAAAATATTAGTGAGTGCTTGAGAGCATTACTCTATAGAAGGTTGCAAAGTTAGACAATATCGATAGAAGAAGCTTGTTAGTGGCACTTCTCTTTGATGGATTGTAACATGATTGGAATTAGAACTAACAGCGGTTGCATGCCATTCTTTAAAGAATCTAATTGTTTTGGCATTAGAGATAGCAATTTCGATGATTGAAAACCCGAGGTAGTGATGCTTTATCTTAGTGATCATGTCCAAAAGAAATTTTAGTATAGGAAACAAATATATGCTAACTTCATATGGAGTTGTATAATTGAATAATTGAACTTTTTTAGGAGAACTTCATCATAAAGACAGATATCATGGATAAGATGAGTGTAGATAGAGGCTTCATGTGAACGTTTGTCTTAATCTTGTTGCTTCACTTAGATAGAGTGAATTAATACAACATTTGTGCTCTCTTTGTAAATATCATGTTTGACAAGAGGCTTGTCTTATTCTAAGTTATGTTAAATGATAAATCTTATTTAAGTTATGTTAAATGATAAATCTTCTTTAGAGGGCATTTTCTTAAGAATAATAATGTTTTCATTGAATGAAAAGGCATTATATAAAACTTTTCAAGAGAAAAAGGGATTACTTCAAAGAAATACAATGTTGGAAGCAATTACATCAAAATACTATACGGGCTTGATATCCAAATGATAGAACCTACAAGTTTTAATTTCTTGACTGATTTAGGGTTTGTGATTGTATAGGCTTAAATGCAATTTGATTTGCTCATATATAAGATTAGATAACTTAGCCCCCGAGTGAACTAACTTTACTTACACGTTATTATTTCTTTTAGTCCATATACACATGATAAGATAAGATAGAGCAATGCATACGGTCCATTTTTCACCTTCAGTTTTGTTTGCAATTCCAACCCACCATTTATGATGTCAATCCATTTTGAAAGGGGGGGGGGGGTGTTTGCCACTCTACATGCAAGCATAATAGATTTCTATAATTTAGGGAAGCTACATTGAAAAAATAGATGATTATGGGATTTTGAGTCTCTCCTAAAAAGTGTGCACTAATTTGATATGCATAGGTGTTTACTAAGTATGTCTAGGGTGGGAGGTTTGAATTTAATAGCATTCTTTAGTGTATAAGTAGCTTTGAGGCAGTTGTGTTTTCACCATACAATCTTATACCATCTCTATAATAAACAATCTCTTTCTGGTAAAATTGATAGAGGATAAAAGTCATTTTGAATCTCTAATTTGTAGCTAAGATGCCATAAAATGATTTTTGATTATTTGACTTTTGAGCTACTATAGTTAAATTTATATCTCTTGAATTTAATTTGTCTTCTAGTAAATCACATATCATAACAATAAGGAAAATTAATGTCAATTTAATATCCTAAAAGGAATTTTAATATCCATACAATCCTAATAAATTTGATATATTGTCTTCAACCACAATGATTCAATTAAAAAGGAAACTAACACACAGTTGAATGATTGTTCTTTAATTTGTCTTGTTTTAGTTATGACACTAAAAAAATTGTTGGTTGAAGGTTAAAAATCAAAATTGTGGTAATGGAAATATGTAACCTCATTTTGTTTCCCATTAAATATGCTTGCAACAATCATCTTAGGAGGTCCTTCTATCAAGATAGGTTTATGTGATTATTGCTATCATGTTATGTTAACATCAATGAAACAGATGCCCCTTCTTGAAACATGACTTATCATGATTATTATATTTAATAGAGAGATGCTTTATAGTAATCCTAATTGATAATTCAAATTGTGAATATAAATGATAGATGAGTAGAATTAACCCATAGACATATATATTTTTCACAACATCAAATGATATTATTAACAATTTTATGTTTATGTAAAACAAAAATATCATAAATTTCTAAAATAGAAAGAATGATCAAAGAAAAATTAGGTTATATTTGGGCATGCCTCGATACTTCAACTAAATTCTAAATAAAAGATGTAATTTTATTAAGAATTTTTTGATCTTTTTTTTTTGGTTTGATATCTTTTTTATACTACTTGATACTACCTTCACTAATAAGATTGATGAGATTTTATATCAATATGATAAGACTTAGGACTATTCTATAAGGATTAGGTCTATTGCAAGAAATTGAATATAAAATACATAAAATGAAGTATATGAATCGTCGTATTCTAAAAAAGAAAGGGATTGGGAGTGATAAGATTCTAAGGTTGATTGCCACTAATAAGTTAGATAAGATCTATAGTTAATACAAAACTTAAATTAAAATTTTCTTTAAGAAAAAAGATGAGGAAAACTCTTCAAAAAAAATTTATTCAATAATAATAATTATAAACTATCAATTTCATCCATCATATAGCCTTATAGTCATGAAAAACTAAAATAAAGTCCTAGAAAGAAATAACAACTTGAAATAACAAAACCTTAACTAATTAAAAGAAATTTCTGACACCTATCTTAATCAACATTGGCACCAATTTTGTTATGAAGCTTTTAGTGTATGAATCAAACACAAGTCTACTGCTAGTAATATATCAAAATGTAGTGTCAAGTTTTTAGAACTCCAATTTGTAAAACTCAATAAAAGGCTAACATCATTTTGCTTTTAAGTTTAGCGTTGATTACATTTTGTAGTCACAATCTCTAACTTTTTTTAATGTTTAACTTAAACCTCTCATAAATTGTTCAATCTCCTCTTTATGCCTATCTTAGGTAGACATCCATATACCTTAGGTCTCATCATTTCCCCTCTTTTCAAAATAATTTATCTTCAAATCATCACCTTTATTTACAAAATTAAATGGCACTTGACACTTAACTAAGCAATGTAACTCTTATATCTTGCACTCTTGCTACCAAACTCACTCTTTTCCCCTCATATTTTCTCTTTTCTTTACTTTCTTAAAAAGACTTGAATTATCCCAAAGTGTTCACTCTCATTTCTTTCCCATTTCTTTCTCCTACTCAATCTCATTAAGTTTAAGTTAATCTTCATAAACCTTTTTTTGTGACAATGGAGTATTGGTATTCAATTTGTCATTTATGGAAAAAGAATACATGTTTTTTTACCGATCATGTAAGGCCTTCTTATAAAATTGTCACATACACTCAAAGGAATATGTTTTTCTTGTATAGGAACTACATCACACAGTACCTCATCCTTATACCTCACAATTAAAAAGAAACCAATACATGCTTTATTACCTTAATCTTTTTACCCTCATTCAATCACTGTAGGTTATATAATTTACAGTGTCTTACAGTTGGCAGTCCTAACTTATTAAACAATTCCATACTAGTCATTTAGCATAACTTCTCTTAGCTATAATCATGTTACATATTTGATCCTTGATGATATATATAATATAAAAAAATTTCTTTGTTCATTCATACCATCGTCTCCCATATGCATGTTCAATTCCCTCCTAATGACTAGCATCCTTCCAACCTCATGTCTCTCAGTGCAATCCTCATCTCTAACATCTTTTAAAATAGGTGCCTCATCATCCTTTTCCTCCTTTTCAATTTCAAACATATATTCTTATTCCACTCTTTTCATCATAACTCTCTTATTAGGTCATTGAGATGTCATACGTCCTCTCCTTAAACACTTGAAACACTTAATATCTTAATTTCTAACATAGAAGTTGAATTAATGTTAACTTTCTCCTCACTTAGTGCTTATGCTTTTAGTTTATTTACTTCATACTTATGTTTTGGAGAGTTTGTCCTCTTTTTTACTCTAAGGTTTTCTCTATGATGAAAAACTTGCATTAGAAACACTAAAACTATTAGTAGGCCTCCTTTTGAATTGTTTATCTACCTTTGTGTTCATATGCATTAAATCTTCCAACTTTATATAATGGTGTAAATCTAAGTTATTAGAAATTTTTGGATTCAACCTATAAATAAATTAAACTATTATCAGTTCCTTATCTTACTCCATGTTTATCCTAGTCATGGAAACCTCCATCTCCTTATAATACCCTTCTACACTCTTGAAACCTTGAATTGATGTTTGCAACCTTTAATGGAGATCCCTATAAGAACTTGACATAAATCACTTTCTCATCACCTTCTTCATCTCCTCTAAATTTTTAATCCACATCTTTTGATTCCTCCTTTGAATAATATTTTTTTGATCTTATTAATCCATAGTATAGTCACCAAAATCTACAGCAGTTAATTTAACTTTTTTCTCTTTTGAAAAATTATAGCAATCAAAAATTAGTTTCATATATTTTTCTACTCCAAGGAGATGTATGGATCTATCTTTTCTATAGAAGGTGATATTGTCATCTTGATACTTTCCATGTTATTATATCCTTTCTTCATGCTTCCTTTTATACCTTACTCTAAACTTGCCTCCTCTTTATCCCCCACTTATTCCTTCTCCCCCCCCTCTATGACGCTTTAGGTCAAACCCTCCTAGGTAGTTGGTAGTATCCTCAAACTTATCATTTGCCTTAAAGTCACCCATCCTAGGAATTAGAGGTGGATTATGTTATAGGCTAGCTATAACAAAAGTTGCTTGTATTTTCCTTGGATACTGTTCATAAAAGACTCATAATCTATTTATACTCTTTTCTCTCTACTTACTTCCTTGTCTTTGGACATGGTTCTATTTCTCGTTTAAGTCATATTATATTTGTGTGGAAAGTTAGTAATAAAAGTACTCTATCACATGTTTCACCTAAAGATTCATTGAACTTATAACCCAAACTCTTAATTAAAGGTTCTTTGCAAACTAAACAATCTAAATCAAAAAAGCTAGTTTAAATCTCCCCCTTTACCAAATACTCCAAAAGAACCAAATTTAGATAAGAAGCAAATAAAGAAATGATATTAGAGACCAATGAACACAAAAAATCTAAAACAAAAAATTGAGTTTGGTGGAACCCAATTAGATCGAGTAGAAAAAAATAATAAGACTCAATAAGATTAAATTAAGTAATAAGGGAAAACAAGATAACTAATAATTTTTTTCAATTAACTTGTAAAATCAGGAAAATAAGAAATAAGAACCCCAATTGTATTATCCCTTCTCCTAAATTATTGAGGGTTAGAAGGCTTAGAAGATTGAGCTCAAGCATATTGCATTCAATAACATAAGTTATATCACTAGATGATTAATTTGGTGCATTAGGATATGAAATTTGTGATTCTATGTACATACATGAGATTAGCATACACATACATAGATTATTATTTATAAATATGAGAAATAATTAATAAATGTTTTATGTACACTTAATTGACATATTCCAAGATGCTTGGATATGATTTTGATGAATTAGAATTAAATTAGAAATTTTTTGATTTAAGTTAGTATTTTGAAGTTAATTGTTAAAAATCGGAAGTTTGAGGAGTCAATGTATAAATTGGCTTAGTAGAATTCCTAAATGGTAAGATTGGAGACAAGTGGAACTTTATATTTGTGGCAAGTAGTACTTTATATTTGTGACAAGTGGCCCTTTAAATTTGTGACAAATGACACTTTAGACTTGTGAAATGTGGAACTTTAGAATGGTGACATGTGTAGCGTTACAAATGGTGACATATTGAGCCCTGCAATTGGTGACATGCATAGCCTTATAAGTAGTGAAATATGGAGGCTTAAATGAGTGACATGTGGAGCCTAAGTTTAGTAACATATGGAACAATAGAAGAATAATACATTGACCAATAGAATGGTGACACATAGACCAATGAAATGGTGACAAATGGATTAGTTTGACTTTCTTTGAACTTTCTTGTAAAAGGAAACATAAGGGAGAGTGAGGGTCTGTCGGAAGACTAGAAGAGGGAGAAAAAAATGAGAGAGAGAAGGAAAGAAAAAAGGGGAAGAGAAGAGGAGGAGGAAAGAAGTCACCAAGTTAAGTCGAAATCTTGGTTTCAAATTCATATTCCCCCTTGTGATCTATTTTACATACCCTTAGAGCATGAATTTGTAGAAACTCAAAAAATAAAAGTTGTAGATATAGGTATTAGCTTGACCTTATCTAAAAGGGCTTGATAAAATAGTGATTATAGTTTGAGTTACTCTTGTTTCCCTAATACTGCCTGTGACAGATCCCTGTGTAAGAATCTTGTATTATTTCATGATTTTTTAGGGCTTTAGAGCCCGAATTAGTCAAAGTATAAAACATGAAAATGCTTATTAATGTCTTATTAATCCTTCTGTGAAACAGTTTGGCTAGAATATGTCTTGATAATGATTTATTGTTGTTTGAGCAGTGGTTGCCAGCCTTTTTCTTACAAGAAACAGGACAGATTTTAGATGGGGGTTGTACTCCAAGGGGAGATTCTGTTCATGTAATTTTTGGATATATTATGACTAATGAAGTCTAGTTTCAGGGGACATAAGAATCATGGTATTTGGATTTTTGTAGAGAGAGTCATAGTTAAAAGAAGGCAACTTGTTCATAAAGTAACATTAGGAAGAAAAGGATATAAACATTGCACTTAAGGATTGCATAAATATTCTCTCTATTTGTTATCAGTGACCAATGTTTATATGCATATCTAATAAGCTCTCAGAGTGATTGTCAATACCCAGATATTGTCAGGATGTCGAGGCAATAGCTCGTTGGAGTGTTATATGAGTTAGCTAAATGTTTCTCATTATGGTTGATTTACTTTTGGTTAAATGTCAGTTATTAAATTGTTGCTTATATGATTGTTACAATTCTAGACATTGTTGGTCTGAGGAGTTTGATATTTGGGACTATATATGGAAGTGTTTTTTATTTTATTGTCAATTAATGACTACATGAATAATTGTGAAATGCTTATTTGAATTGAATTGATTGTGAATTTTGGACAATCAATTACTTATAGAAGAAAATGATATATGAGATGATTCATATAATTGCATTTGGCATTCATAATGAGATAATGAGATTTATGATCAAAATAACCAACACTCAAAAATTCAGGGTGAAAAGCTCGTAATTAGGGCCTAAGGCTCATAATAAAATCTCAGGGCTTAATGTTCGTAATGTGATCAGGGCTATAATGTTCGTTAAGCTGGCCAGTAAAAATTTGTTTGAAACTCGGGAAATGAATTGGTATATTTGATCACAACACAAGGAAATAAGAATGAAAGCATATTTGCATTTTCATATACATGTTTGATTAAATTGAATTGTGATTTTGAAATATAGTTTTTTTTAATTGTGATATGTTTTTCTAAGTTCCGCTTAAGTTAATGTGTGTTATTAAAATGTAACTTGATATTATTGGTTATATGGTATGTTGATTTGACCAGTCCTATATGATATAGTTTGCTAAGTGCATCAATGATGGTTCACTCATTGAGTTCGCAAAAATCATCAAAATTGCAACGACTTTTTGCAGGTTGAGGAGATGTTTATAGTTAGTTAGAGTATAACTCCTACATTTTGGAAGTTATGGCTCAAAGGTCTGATAAGTTGAATCTACAGAGTCTAGCAGTAGTTATGCATCTGCATATCACAACACGTTGCTATGTTTTATATAGTGTGTTAATAACTTTGTAACTAATATATATGTAGCTTGGTATGTTGTATTTTTGTATACTAATTTTCGAGATATATGTATATCTGTGCTGACAGTAAATTATTGCCTGATGTACGTGTTTGGTAGTAATATAAAGAAAAGTTTTATGAATTTATTTACTCTCAGATACTGGAAATGACTATGAATGTGAGAATTGATAAATGGCATAATAGAAATTTTTTGTTATACATTTTTACTAAGGTCATTAAAGAGGAAAGCCAAGCTTCCTTGAAATATTTTCATAACGGTTGAATGTGAGAAAGTTATGAAATTTAGGTCAAACTCTGGCAATTTGTTGATTAAAATGCCTCTGTACTATATGATATTATGTGTAAGGTGGAAAAACCTTTCTGAATTGTTTGCTAACATATCATGTTCGTAGAGTATATCCCAAATATTCTTTGATGCTTGTGGGAATATGTCCTATGGGTGTGGTATGTTACATTTTTAGTATCAGAGAAAGGTTTGGCATTCAGAGGGACATAAGTTAGCATTTTAGCATGACATAGCATAAGCAATACATATAGTAATCAGAATCATTGTCTGTTAAAGGTCATCCGCCATAGGTGATCGTGTTGCAGAATCAGCTGATTTTGAGTTGGTAGGGGCTAATAGAGAGTCTCCTACACCACAATATGAGTATACACCACAGAGAGTCCTGGAGAAGAGAGAAAGGAGATATGATAAACTTGGGAAACAAGGAGTTGTGAACTTCCATGGAAACACAGACCCCGCAAAGGTTGAGGGTTGGATGGAGATGATAGAGAGAGTGTTTAATTAGATGGCTTGCGAGTAGGATGAAAGGTTTGATTATGTAGTCTCCTTACTTCAAGGCCCAACCTATCGATGGTGGAAGATGGTCCTAGGTAGTTCCACTCAACCTTGAAAATTGACCTAGGAGGACTTCTTAAAGGCATTCAGAACTAATTATGTGCCAAAAGTATATTTGGATCGAAAGATGAAAGAATTTTTTGATCTTAATCAAGGAAACCTTAGAGTAGCTGAGTATGAGATACAATTTAATGAATTATTAGGGTATGCTACTGCTCTGATCCCTATAAAGGAGGATAAATGCAGGAGGTTTAAGTATAGACTAAATATGGAAATTAGGACAAGATTGTCTATTACCAATCTGAATCGTTTTACTGAGCTGAGAGCATCTTCTATTTTGATCAAGCAATTATTTACAGATGAACATCGGTGTTTAGACAAGAGGTCAGGCCTAAGAGGCCTGGTGATTTCGAGCTGAATCTGGTAGCAGATTCAGTAAATGCCAGAATAGACCACCAAGATCACAGTCTAGATCTAGGGCAGATGAAATTCAGATCTAGAAGAGGTACTGCTCAGTCTGGTATTAGTAGAGGCCAAACATTTGGAAGCCAATCTTATAGAGGACAGGCATAACAGATACCTAATTACGGGCATTATGGAAAACATCATGGTAGAGTATGCTGGAGGGTGTCAGGAGTTTGTTATCGTTGTGGCTCCTTTAACCATCATATCAAAGACTTCCCAGCAGCTTTAAGAGCCCAGTCTGAAGTTAGAGGAGGACCAATGTTTAAGACGAATGCCCAACCTGTTAGAGTTAGTGGAGCTGGACAGAGAGGCAGAGGTAGAGGCAAGATAGCCTCAGCAACCCCTAATGTACCTAAGACCGAGGTACAGAGTAATCAACCATAATCTCAAGCTAGGATTTTTGCTATCACTAGATAGGAGGCACAGAGTTCTCTGGATGTTGTTACAAGTACATTACATCTGTTCAACCCTGAGGCATTTGCATTGTTAGATTCAGGATCTACTCATTCATTTATTTCCCCACACCTAGAATCTCAATTTCATTGTGAGAGAGAGGGATTGGAGTTCAAGTTAGAGGCGAGTACTCCAGTTGGTAGTAATACAGTGATTGGAGAGGTATGTAGAGGATGTATTATCCAGATTGACCAAGCTAAACTGAAAGCCAATTTGATAGTATTGCAGTTGAAGGAGTTAGACCTTATTTTAGGTAGGATTAACTTACTACTCACAGGGTTGTGATGAATTGTTACACCAAGGAGGTTGTTATTGAATCTCCTAATTAACTGAGAGCTATATTTCGAGGTGTTTGTCAAGTGGTTCCAACTCAATTGATTTCATCCATATGCACATTTAGACTGATTAGAGGTGGATGTGAGGCCTTTCTAGCCTCAGTGACAGATACTAGAGTTGAGCAAACATTACATGATATTCCCATTGTCAAGGATTTCCCAGATCTATTTCTTGATAAATTACTGGGATTACCACCAAATAGAGAGACGGAGTTCACCATTGAACTAGTTCCAGGTACTGCTCCTATATCCATTCCTCGTTATAGGATGGCACCTGTAGAACTTAAAGAACTTAAGACTCAGTTGCAGGAGCTATTAGACAAGGGTTTTATCAGACCTAGTATGTCACCTTGGGGAGCTCCAATTTTATTTGTGAAAAAGAAGGATGGAACTTTGAGGTTATGTGTTGATTATAGACAACTAAATCAGGTGACAGCAAAGAATAAGTATCCACTGCCAAGAATAGAGGATTTACTTGATTAGCTACAGGGAGCTTAGGTATTTACTAAATTGGATTTGAGGTCAGGATACTATCAATTAAGAATAGCAGAAGTTGGTGTATCAAAGAGTGCATTTAAAACCAAATATGGGCTTTTCGAGTTTTTGGTGATGCCTTTTGGATTAACGAATGCTTTGGCTGCATTTATGGAATTAATGAATAAAGTGTTTTAGCTCTATTTGGATCATTTTTTTATTGTATTTATAGACGATATCTTGGTGTATTCGAGGAGCAAAGAAAAACATTATGAGCATTTAAGGTTAAATTTTACAGATCATAAGTGAAAAATAGTTGTACGCCAAGTTTAGTAAGTGTGAATTCTGGCTTGATTAGGTGGTATTCTTGGGTCATATAATATCTGGACAAGGCATATAGGTAGACCTAAAAAAATTGAGGTAGTGATGAAGTGGGAAGCACCTAGAAATATTTATAAGATTCGAAGTTTTCTCAGACTAGCTGGTTACTACAGGAGCTTTGTTGAGATTTTTTCATTAATCTGAACCCCTTTAACAAAGCTTCTGAGGAATAACGTACCTTTCAAATAGACTAATTGTAACATCCCGTTACCTATATTAAGGCTAGAATAAATAATTATAAGAAATTTCTATTAAATTAGGAAAATGCACCTCATGCATAAGTTAATTGTGACATACACATTTATTTTATACATTCATATGATTGTACATGCATTCATTGACATTTCC
>JAOQMS010000180.1:36183634-36206600 GCA_027563885.1 Erythroxylum longipes
TTCAGTTTATTTTGTTGTTAAACAATTATATAGAAGTTATTTGCGATTTAACTACGTAATAATTTTCATATAAATCTCGTGATATCTTTTTAACAAGAAAGAGAAGTTCTTAGCAAGATTCTATAATCAAAAAAAAGGATACACCATTCAACCTCCCCCCCCTCTTGTGTATCGAGTTTCTTATATGTAAGTCTATACTAACATGTGATTTACTTCAACTATGAATGTGAGAATTGATAACTGGCATAATAAAAATGTTTTGCGATACATTTTTACTGAGATCATTAAAGAGGAAAGGTAAGCTTCCTTGAAATATTTTCACATAGGTTGAATGTAGGAAAGCTCCAAATTTTAGGTCAAAGTCTGGCAATTTGTTGATTAAAATGTCTCTGTACTATATGATATTATGTGTAAGGTGGAAAAATCTTTTTGAATTATTTGCTAACATATCATGTCCGTAGAGTGTATCCCGAATATTCTTTGATGCTTTCGAGAATATGCCCTAAGGGTGTGGTATGCTACACCAAAAAGATCTATATTTTGTTAAAATAATTTTATCCATGAATGATGTGAATAAGAAAACTGAGTACACAAAACAAAGACACAAAAACATTGAAAATTAAAATAATGATATCAAGAATAAACCTAATTATAGAACCGAGCTCTGATATAATTCTTATTAATAACACTTTAGGAGATTCGATATCAATATGACATGAATTAAGAGCGTCATATTGAAATCTGGTCTAATATAAGAAATCAAACATAAAGATACAAAAAAAAAAGAAGGATATGAGTCACCATGCTCTAGGGGGAAAAAAAAGGATTAAGAGTCTAACATTCTAGAGTTGACCACCTCAATAAGCTAGATAAGATTTATAGGTAATAAAGAACCAAAATTAAATGTTTCTCTAATAACAAGGAGGAAGAAAACTTTTCAAAATTTTTTGATTCAAAAATAATAATGATAAACTATCAATTACATCCATCACATTCTTATAATTATAAAACCCTAAAACTAGAGCCCTAAAAGTAAATAACAACTTTAAAAATACAAAACTATTAACTAATAAAAAGATGTGTTTGACGCTTGTCTTATCCAATACTAATGGCAGTTAAGTTTTTGGACTTTTAGTGTGTGAATTAAATACTATTTTTGTGTCCGTTACATGTTAAAATATAACATCAATTAGCTTTTAGAACTCCAGTTTAAAAAACCTAGCAAAGACCAACATCGATTTGCTTCTAAAGTGTCGATTACATGTTTTAGAACTCCAACATATAAAATCTAGCAAAAGGCCAACATCGATTTGCTTCTAAGTCCAGCTTTAGTTATGTTCCGTAAGCATAATCTGTAGCTTCTTTTTGGTACTTGACTTAAACATTTCACAAGTCATCTAAGCCCCTCTTTGTGCTTCTCCTTATTAGAAATCCATGTAGCTGGAGTCACTACTTATGTCTCATCACTATTTTAATAGATATATTTTTTTAAAGATAGTGATTTTATCTTTATAAAGATTAACATGACTAAAATTATTACAAAATTGTATTTGATTTGTATCACACAACAAAAACCTAAATAATTTTATATATTCAAAATCAAATTTTTTCTATTAAAAACTCAAAAAATGTTTTTCATGATAAAGCCTTTGTAGGTAGTCTACTTAAAATATAAGTAGCAGTTAATAGACTTTTTGACTAATATGTTTTGGCTTTTTGACTAAGCCCTTGTCATATTTAAAGTCCTTATACTTTCTCTCTAGTTTTCCTTTTTATTGTGGAGTGCAAACACAAACTTTTTTTATGTCAAATATTATATCGATATTAAATCAATAAAGGCAAAGGTTTAATATTTAAAAGTTCAATTGATATTTAATAATAAATAGAAACTATAAGAAACTTGTATCAACTCCTTGTATCTTTTATTTAAATGATTTTTTCTTTTCTTTAGAATCTCGTTAATAGTCTCAAACTAGTGAAAATAAAATGAATTGAGATATGACTAGAGAAAGAAAATATAGCCAAAGTTATTAATAGAGCAAAGAGCAAAGAAAGAAATACCAATTGTTCACTGCCAAAGAATAACTTAAAAATACTACGTGTAGAGAAAACTCTAACCATAACAAATATTGGAAACAATATGCATAATCTAAAAACCAAATGAGATAACATTTTACTGCTCACAGTAGCATTTTCATATAAATCTTTTTTATTGTGTAGAGCCAAAAATGGAGCCTCATGAAAGTTTCTAAGGTTAGCGATGAAACTTTCTAATTAGTTATAGGATAAGTCAACAGTCATCAAGCTCCACAATAACTCGAATATCGATGGAATAAACCTAATAACTTCTTGCTATAAAGGTTCAATGCCTATTAAGTTTCTCAAACCACCATGTATGGTATTTGTCACAACAGCATGTCTTGGCTAAGATCAAAACTTTGTAAGGAGATCAAAACAGCAAACATAGGTGGAATCTCTTCTCTAAATTCTTTCTTGCATAAGTTTAAATCAAAGGGTTTACTATATTATCCTAATTCTTCGAAGATTGAGTCACTAAGATGATTTTCAACCAAATTAAGCCCAACTGCATTAAGAATGGAACCTAAAAGCTTATTATTGCTCAATGACAAATTGAACAACAACGTAAAGTCCTTTAATTTCTTTGGAATCTATGCAATAAGATGATTGAAAAAGATCAACTTACTGCAGCTTGGTTGCCATTACAAAGTTATTAATGGAAATGCAATGACAGTGGTTTGGTATGGTGAAGAAAAATATGGTAGAATTAAAAAGATTAGGCAATACAGCTTTTCTACTTTTCTTAACTGAAACAAAGTGAAAAAAACGAGCTCTCTGGTATATTACATGGAAGAGAACACTTGTACGCGGTAAACATGTTAGAATTTTTAACATAAGCTGAGTTTAGGGTCTACTAATAAAAATTAGAATTGAGTTAATTATTGTCAAAATAATTAGAATTAGTTATTTGAATAGTTGACTCTTCTTACTTATAAACTCTTTAATATTTGCATATTTAGGCAATATAAAATATTATACCAAAACAGGAAACTGAAAATATTGGCCCAATTAAAGTTAAGCAAGTTGAAATCTGAAAAAAGTAAACAGTAGTAAGAGAATAAGTTTAAAAAAAAAGATCAAAAGTGGATATCTGACATAATAACAGGATGAGTAAGCTAACGTTAAGGGTCAAGAGCCTCTGAGAACTTTTTAAAACTACGATTGAAACGTCTGTAGCTTCTTATCCTCTAAATTCGCCAAAAAAGATAATTACTTTCTTCAGTTGACAATTATGTGCATAAAAATGAAGAAGTTTTAGCTACCAAAAGCCTAAAACCCTATCTATACTTATTATGAAATTAATAAGAGAAAAAAATGGAATCAATAAGTAATACAAGAATTAAGAAAAGGAACAAACAATTAGATTGAAAATTTCAGTGAGAACTAATTAAATAAATAATTGGTGATAAAGATTGAAAAGAATTGAAGAAGTTATAGAAGTCTGATTGAATAAGAAAAACCCTAAAGCTAAAAATAATTTGAAATAGAATTGAAAATGTTGGAGAAAACTATTTGAAATAAAGATGGAAGAAATTGTAGAAGTTTGATTGAAAAAAATTGAGATTCGATTTTTTATGATTTTTTTACAGAAATATGAATTTAAAATTTTAGCCAATTTACAATTTAACTAACTGATTTTGAGTTTTAAAGATTATTACTAATAATCGAACTGATTAACTAATCAATTCTTAGTTAATCTAGTTAAACCGACTAGTCTATTTTAATTTCTATTTCATTAAAAATACTTTTATTGATAAAAAAAATTCACTAATGATAGCATTAATTAAATCTGCCTGTTACCTGACCTAGGAGCTTTGACCCTCGTTTAACTAAAAGAATGAAAGTTTTCAAAACATTAGAAGTTGGTTTTTTTTGTTATAACATGTAAGTCCATACTACCATGATCATCTCACGTACAATTAGCAAAAGTAATTTGCTCCACTTGATTGAATTTATAGAATAGGGACCCAAAGATGAATGTGAAACAAATCAAAACATGCTTGAGAACTTGAATTACTGCAAGGAAACCTTAATCTTGTATGTTTTCCCATTGGATAAATTGAACAAAATTGATAAATTTTAGTAAGATCTTTATCAACATCAATGTGTGCAAGTTTTTTTATGAAATGCATGTACCAATCTAGAATGCCACACAATTGAATTTGCATTTAAAGTAGCAGAACAATGTTCTACCTTAGATTGACTGTAAACCATTAATTTTATTCCACATTGTTTTCTCCACATTATTTTTAGATAAGTATAAATCAAAATGTGTTGAGTTTTGACTCCTTCTTTGTTTGTCCCATATTGGTTGGGGAAAACAATTGAGACAAGGCTCTTATCTATATAAGGAGGGTGCTACCTCCTTGATTAATGCACCAATCCAAAGTCAAAGATTTATATGACAAATTTGACTCTAGTTAAATTCCTCTTTTGAGGTGAGAGTTGGAGAGTTTGTTTTGAGTATTTCTTTATGGGTGTATTGGTGTATTGCAATATTGGGTGAGAAGAAAAATTGTGTGATTGTAAGAATTTTTTACATAGTGAATTTTCTTCTCGGTACCTGTGGTTTTCTCTAGTTTGGGAGTTTCCACGTAAATTTCTTGTGTTGTTATTATTTCTCTATTTTCTGCTATTTTTTGTCTATGAAATATCCTTGGTGTGGGTTTGGGAGGTCTAAATTCCCAACAATTGGTATTAGAGACAAGGTGTGTTTTTTTTCTTGAAATTTTGAGTATACTCTATGGTCACAGTTTTAACTAATCTTCTACACCAGAAAAGATTTTCTTGAAAAAGGTTCATTTGGTGTGGTGGAGCTTTGGTGTGGTAGTGTGGAAGTGCATGTCTAGGAAAGGTCTGGCTAAGGAAAGACTTGGTACTTAAGTGTCTCCTTTGTGACTCACCTCTCTTTCCTGTGAACTTACCTGGTGTACTGTTCATTTCTACAGTAAAATTCATCAAGGCAGAAGAGCACAGAAAAAATGTCAGGAAATAAGGTTTCGAATCTTATAAGGTTTAAGGTGGAGAAATTTGACGGGAGAATCAATTTTGACTTGTGTCAAGTATAAGTCAGGGACATTTTGATTCAGTCGGGGTTACCCAAGGTATTGAAAGGCAGACAAATACCTGATATCAGCACTACTACTAGTGATACTGGCAAAACAGCTAGTACAGACAAATTTAGTATGAGCAATGAAGATTGGGAGGATCTGGATTTGAGAGCGGCATGTGGGATACGACTGTGTTTGGCCAAGAATGTCCTTGCGAATATGCATGGAATATCTACGGCAAAGGAGCTCTGGGAAAAGTTCGAGGAGTTGTATCAAACAAAGGGCGTCTCAAATTTGGTGTACCTAAAGGAGCGATTTCATACACTGTGGATAAGGGAAGGTACTACAATTTCAGATCATTTAAGTGTTCTCAATAGGATCGTCCCTAAACTGGAGGCAATTGGAGTTCATATAGATGATGAGGATCAAGCTTTGAGACACATCTGGTCTCTTCCACCTTCCTATGAATATATGAAACCTATTTTGATTCGTGGGAAGGAAAAAATAGTTCTTTCTGAAGTTACCAGAAAACTCTTTTCAGAAAAGAGAAGATTGAGTGGTGGAAGAAATGTTCCTCTTGAAGACTCAGCTCTGGTGGTAGCTGGATATTAGAAGAAGAACTCCATGAAGAAAAATATAGTATGCTGGACGTGCAGACAATCTGAGCACGTGAAGAAAAATTGTCTGAGAGGTAGAGCGGGTTCGGCAAGAGGCTCTGGGTCAGTTAATAGAGAGACTGACAATGTCGCTAACATTATCTCTATGGATGATTTTGTTCTCTAAAAGTGGGCATGTACATCCTCATGGCATGCCGCTAATCTTAAAGTTGCTATGATAAAGGATGTGTTACTGTTAGCGGGTTCAGAAATTTGCACACGGGCATTGGCTTGGTATTGGTGCAAGGTGTGTGGTGGAATTTATGTCGATGGCTGATGAACTTCCAGGAAAGCCAAACATGGGAGTTTCACTATAACTTTTTTAGCAAGATTATTTTCGACATGTGCCGAAGTGAAAGGCTTGGAATTGGTTTATTTTGAGTGGGTATGCTTTTATGGTGGAGCATGATGTTGTAAAGCATGATAATTCTCTACTTTGAGAGTTACGTTATTTTCATGAGATCTTTATTGAGTTGGAGTGTAGTTATGGGATCAACCAAAGTCACTAAGGTAGAGATTGTTGAATTTTGGCTCATTTATTTGTCTCATATTGGTTGGGGAAAACAATTGAGACAAGGCTCTTGCCTATATAAGGAGGTTACTACCTCCTTGGTTAATACACCAATCTAAAGTCAAAAATTTGTATGACAAATTTGACTCTAGTTAAATTCCTCTTTTAAGGTGAGAGTTGGAGAATTTGTTTTGAGCATTTCTTTGTGAGCATATTGGTATATTGGGATATTGGATAAAAGAAAAAATTGTGTGATTGTAAGAATTTTTCACATAATGGATTTTCTTCTCGATGCCTGTGATTTTTCTACGATTTAGGAGTTTTCACGTAAATTTCTTGTGTTGTTATTATTTCTCTATTTTCTACTATTTTTTATCTACGAAATATCTTTGGATGTAAGTTTTGGAGGTCTAAATTTCCGACAAAATGAATATTTGGTCTAACATGGTATTGGTTATGCATGTGGTTTATGTACATCTGTGTAAAGCTCGCTTTCGCTTCAGTAACTCTGCACAGCCCCTCTTCTTCTTTCCCTAACTTCCTTCGTTTCAAGGTCCTGAAACAAACAGAAATAGGGACAGAAAGCCAGAGTTATATTTTATTAATTTGCTAACTTTAAGCAAATTAAAACTGAAAGAGGGAACAAACGGAACACCTTTCACCACAAATTTGGCAGCTAAGTTTACACTTCCTATGTGTGTAACATTGATTTGTAGTTCCATCTGGCGAGAAAACAATCAAAGGCATAGGTAAAGAAGAAAGGTTATAGAAAATGGTCATGTCAAGGTTCATATGATTTGTGTGCCCTTTGAATAAACTGCACCTAGACTAGCTGCTAAAGGAACCCTGTTTACCAGCAAAATTGGTGCCATTCTCTCTATAACGCTGGAGTTGTGCCAGTCCCATTCCCTTCTAAAGCTATTTGCTCTTTGAAAGAATATAGAAACTAGTAGTTGGCATTTGGCATTTGGCATCTTGAAGAAGGTGTAAGGGAACAGGTTGAAGTTGCAAAGGTTTTTTCTTGGAGAGAACAAGGAGAAAGCAACGAGTGACAGCGAATCTGGAATCTTGAATCTTGGCTTGTAGGTGAAGGGTTAGGGTTCAGGGAATCGAGTAGTTGAAAAGCCCAATTTTATGCATTCTTCTCTAGGTGTGATACAATTTGATCTAAAATTTTCTGAAACAGACTCCATGAAAACGTTCTGAACTAAAAATAATTCTAATCATTAGATTGAGAAGAAAGCCATTTAAAATAACGAATAATGTTGTGAAAATGATAATGGAACGTAAAAGGAGCTTTACAAGAAAGTCACCAGTCCTTTTGACGGAGTATGGATATGGTGGACTACATATTGAAAATTAAAGCCAAGATCGCTCCGTCCGCATCCACAGGAAAAGAGTGCTCCACTTTAAACACGGTTCTCTTCCACCGACAATTGTGGGTCAATCCACCCAAGTACAGTAAACTAATAGTAAGAAAAGAGCCAACCATAATTAATCGTGGGAAAATAATTAAATCCAAACAAATAAATATTTTCATTCTATGCCCCATGCCATACAAGATAAAAAAAACTAACGAAAGGCAGAGTCAGCCATTTGCTTGCTCAGCCGAAGAAATTTCAACTCTTTTTTTTCATTTTAAAAAATTAACTAAATATAAATTTAAAGTAGTTAACTTTTGCAAGCTTTTCTTTCCTCCTCGTCTTAAATCAAAGTTGCTGTCTTCTTCTCTGCCTCTGGCTAATTATGTCTCAATGGCTTCCAACTTGAGATCTCTCCTTATCCTCTGCTTCTTCTGCAACTGCATCAATTCAAACAGAGCCCTTGAAGCAGAGACAGAATCAGTAGTCTGCACCGACCGCTGGATCCACATCAGACGGCTGCCATCAAGATTCAATCTTGATCTCCTCACAAACTGCTCTCAATACCCCCTTGTCGACAGTTTCTGTCCTTATCTTCCGAACCATGGCCTTGGTCCGAAAACTCACAATCGCTCTCAATCGTGGTATCGTACAGACCCCCTTTTGCTGGAGCTAACATTCCATCGGAGAATGCTTGAATACCCATGTCTTACTTCAGATCCCAGCCTTGCCAACGCTATCTATTTGCCATACTACGCAGCGATCGACGCATTGAGATACTTGTACGGCCCTGATGTGAACAACAGCATGGAACATGGTTTGGAGTTGTATGAATATCTTCGTGAAAATGAAGGATGGATATGGAATAAGCGTGGTGGGATTGATCATTTCTTAGTTATGGCACGTCCAGCTTGGGACTTCTCCCAGTCTCCTGATGCTGATCCTCCAATATGGGGCACTTCGTTCCTTGAATTGCCAGAGTTCTACAATATCACTGCATTGGTTGTAGAGTCAAGACCTTGGCCTTGGCAAGAACAGGCTGTGCCTTACTTGACCTCATTTCACCCTCCAAGTTTAGCACTGCTCGAATCTTGGATTAAACGTGTCAAAGCTTCTCGTAGGACAACGTTAATGCTTTTTGCCGGTGGTGGTGGAATTGCCGCTCAACCGAACATCAGGAGAAGCATTAGAAACGAGTGTGAAAACAGTACTAACGATAATGGTGGTTTGGTAACTAATCGAGGTTATCAATACAGCAAGGTGTGTGACATTGTGGATTGTTCTAATGGTATATGTGAGCATGACCCAATAAGGTACATGAGGCCAATGTTACAAGCCACGTTCTGTTTGCAACCTCCTGGCGACACACCAACTCGGAGGTCCACGTTTGATGCGATTATTGCAGGGTGTATACCTGTTTTCTTTGAAGAACAGACAGCAACATCGCAATACGATTGGCACCTGCCGTTGGGGACGTATCATCAATTCGCTGTATTGATACCGAAAGAGGATGTTGTGTTTAAAGGGTTGAAGATTTTGGATGTATTGATGGGCATTCCAAGAGGTCGAGTCAGAAGGATGAGGGAAAAAGTCATAGAATTGATGCCACGAGTTGTGTATAGAAAACATGGGAGCCCGTTAGGTTTAAGATCGAAAAAGGATGCTGTTGATATTGCCATAGATGGTGCATTGCAGAGTATCAATTATAGGCTTAAAGGAGGATTTTTCGGATAGACGACTAGTTTCTGGGCACTGTAACTATTACATATTGTTGTATTAATGTCTCCTACTTCTACAATGATCAGCTGTACTCATACTTGTGAGATTATGTTTTCTGAAATACATATTTTGAGCAACTTTATGTGCAGAAATTTACAAGAGAAGCCGCAGAAGAATGTATAAGACTAATTGCTTGACTCAATACATGAAATAATTATTCAACATCCGAAATTTTAACAAACAAAATAAAAAACAGGAGAAAACTGGAGCAGGAAACAAAGTGAGCTCTTGTTGGTATTTGCAGCCACATGATCTGCAGTTAGATGCATTACATAAACAGATGTGTGGGGTAGCCAAAAAAAACGCTCGACAAGTGCACGGAACAAGGACTTCCTGTTTCTTTCCTTCATTTTTCAACATCTTCTCTTTTGTTTTTTTTGGAATAACGGTCGTTCATCTCCGCACAATGTTTCACCTCCATCTAACAATTGCTGAACCCCATGTTAGACCAGCTCCAAAACCTGCAGCTGCTATGAGATGCCCGGACTTCACCTTACCACTTCGAACTGCTTCATCCAATGCCAGTGGAATGGAAGCAGCGCTTGTATTGCCATAATTTGAAAGGTTTGCAATAACTCTTTCTGGTGGGACTTCCAATCGCGTTGCAACTGCATCAATGATCCTTTGATTTGCCTGCAGATAATTCATCTTTGTCGTAACTCCATAAACAATTACAATGGCTAGGCATTTAGCAAGCAGCACAAAATTGGTAAATCGGCTCTCAAAACGCAGCCTTGCAAGAACCATGTAATTCTACAGCACAGTATGCTTATTAAGAAACTAAAACTCACAACCTCTTTCGATGATCAATATATGAAACGTACAACTTTCATGTAACACTAGTAAACTTTCCACTAGACCTTTTCCCCGTTGGAGATTTGTAAAAATTATGCAATGCAACCATAAATTTCTGTTTTAGTAACTCCACAATTATCCTCTTCCAATGCATCCGGTTAAACAAGTCTTTACTTTTCTGCCTAACGAAAAGAAGGCATCTAGTAGAGAATCAGTGGATGACTAGGATGAAGAAAGAAGAGAAATTGGCGCATGCTGGAGACTTTTGCTGAAGTCAACTGTGCTTAAGATGAGTGTTTTAAATAATATGCATACCTGGTGAAGAAGTAGCCAATCGATGTTAGATCCACTGATACCAGCCTTTTCAAGAGCAGACTCTATGGATTGAGGGACACATCGCACAGCAAATCGAAAAACCTCCTTCCCGTTCATTTGAATGTTTGAATATGAAAGGTGTTGTGGAGGGAAGCCTAAAACCGCACCATTAGAACCCAGTGTATGATCTACTTCATTTTCTTTCATTACAGCATTTAAATGCCTGCACAGAAGGTAGTCATTTTCTCCTTTAGCAGAAACTACCATATCGTTTCTTTCCAGGAGATATAAGCATTATACCTTTGGCCATCACCATCACTATGTAAGTCAAAACTGAAGAAACCATCATGTTCGCTGTCACAAGCCTGCAAAGTCATTGTAGATTGGAACAGAAACATAGAAGCATCAATACAGTTTTGTCAGCTACCATCAAATCAGTTGCAAATAATTATTAAACAAGAAAGAGATGGAATGGGACAAAAAGTACTACTATTGGCAATGCCCTCAACAAAATTTTTTAACTCAGATCATTAATTACAAAAAATGGTTCCAATACGGAAATTTCAGAGAAAGATTCAAAATACTAATATTTTTGCAGTTTTAACTGGGGTTATTTCAAATTTAGCTTACAGATAACAAGTATAACTAGGCCTAAATCAAGAATTATTTTGGTTCTCTTCTTGCATTCCTTTGGGTATAAGTTTACAAAGCACTAAGGACTGCTATCAGCTTGATGCTTTCTCTTCCCATCAAATAATAACAACCCTTCACTGACATCTGTAACTTGGAAAATGCTACAAACTCTAATCACATGCTTGAATACCGAAAAAATGAAACATCATCAAATGTTGATCAAAATATTAATCATCAGATATCACAAGGACAGTGTTTTAGTAGGAAAAGAATCCTCTTCAGATGTATAAACCAAAAATCATAGAATAGCAAGGACTATTACCTGCACTAGCACAGCACCAGCTGCATCACCAAAAAGAATACAGGTAGTTCTATCCGTCCAGTCAACAAACCGAGAAAGAGCATCAGCACCAATTACTAATATATTTTGAAATGGACCTCCTGTAGTTACCGTAGGATGGTAAAATATCTTTCAACCTGTTAAGTATAGTTGCACAACTGAAAAGCTTTATTACCTCTTATATGACAAGCAGCCGAAACTAGACCGAGCATAAATCCACTACATGCTGCTGTAATATCATAAGCCAAAGGATTTCTTTTGCAGCCCAGTGCCTTTTGAATCTTAGGTTCAAATTAAAAGCCAGGTGAAAGAGAAAAGCATTAAAAAGAAATGTAGAGGAGAAATCTAAAGTATCTGAAACACACAGATTTTATTAGCAATTTAAAATCCAACCACAGTAAAAGTTTAAATCACCACCAAAAAAATTCAAAGAAACTAGGGACAGGTTTTTAGGCCGAAGACAGGATAAATGAATGACACCTAGAGTAGATCAATACCATAAGAAGTAACGGAAAGATAAGAAGACGGGAAAGCTGGGAGGAAATGTAAGCAATAATCTGTGTTTGCATTGTTTAGCACAGTTGACCTTAGCAATAGGACATATTTCCAATTTTCCACCAAAACTGCACATGTTCTAAAAGATACTAATTTGTCTTCCTCAATACTTGAATATCAAAGGGTCATAAAATAAATTCTTCTGTCCACCATGCCAAACAAACATAAAAGTGCTTTGTTAACTGTGCTTCTGTCCAGAAGGTGTATATTACCAAAAGGGGATCATTTAGGACACAAAATATCATATGAAATGTTCCTCGGGAGGTCTGCAAGCAAGAAGTTCATTTTTCCATATATGTCCATCAAATTTCAGTTCATTACCCATTAGGCTAACTTCAGGAAATTATATTTTAGTAAAGTTATAAGAAAATCATCTAGTTATGAGAAATAAAGAGTATCAATTACTACTTAAAGAGTTCAGACCCAAGTTATAAAGTCAACCCTTAAGTTCAACTTCAAAATGTTCAGTTTTGACAAACTTTGATCAAGGAGGATCAAGAACCAATTTAGCTTAGTTGATTCTTGAACTTTAGCTGTCAATGGTGCATTGCAAAACTCAAAATCGGCTATTACTAAATATCAAGAAATTACAAATTCTTCACCAAGACACTTAATAAAGTGCCATATATCCACGTCTAAATCTAATAAATTTATCATGCATCGAACACCAAAATTCAATCTATTCAAAGAACTTTATTAATTCTAATCCCTTAACTTTTAAAATAAAACGGAAAATGCAAAGAGCTTCCACCTAAATTCATTTCTACTGAAAATTTCATCAACATGAGTTCAAGAAGTGTGGTAAGAAATGCATATTGCAGCATGGATTAAACTAATAGACAAGATGAATTTAGAAGAAGCTATGCAAATCAAGTTGCACTTTAGCATATTATTAACTTGTAGCATAAATTATGAGGGTAGACAAGAAAACGATTCTATCTACACATAGATGGTGGATAGTAGATGCAGCAAAGAGTAAATAAATATGAATTTAAACAGTATTCATACTGTCTCATAAATCACACAACTTTTTGCGTTTTCATTCAACCATTCATAACTCAATTTCTTGTTGTTAGCAACATTAAGAAAATAGAAGAACCATAAAACATCAAGTTATACCTGAGGAGCACTACCAAAAAGATCTTCTGGCGTAGATGAGCAGAACAACACCATGTCTACATCATCAGGTTCAATCTCTGCCATCTGAAGAGCTCTCCTTGATGCTTCTGTTGCTAAAGAAACTAAGCTTTCTTTTCCTGAAATGTCATCGATAGAACCAAGTTAGTAGCTGTTAGAAATATAAGGATCTCCACAAAACAAGAAAAAAAAACTTTAATTCTCCCTCTCCATAAAAGAAACTGATCGTTAAACCTCTATAGGTTGTAGAGACAGGCAATGAAAAGACAAAGGCTAGATAGATATTAGGACCAAGCAGACATAAGATAGACTGCTCTTTGAATAATAACAAAAGAAAGCATTCTGGCAGTAAAGGTTTGTACTATTATTCAAAAGATAACTCAAAATAAATAATCACCAATGAAATCATTATTTTAAAAGAGGAAGCATCAATTTAATTAACTTGAAGTCAGCATAAAGTAATTTCATCAGCAACTCCAAGCAATTAAAGACATCCAGATTCCAAATTTTCAATATACAAAACAAAGATGCAATCAAAAGAAGGTAAATGACCTGTAAGAACTCTTCTATTTCGAATCCCAGTACGAACAGATATCCATTCATCGGAAGTATCAACAATTTTTGCCAGATCATCATTTGAAATCTGAAGTGTTGGCACAGCTGAGCCACAACCAACTAATTTGCATCCTTTACTGACAAGACTGTTGAAATAAGAACGTAAGATTTACAAGAAATAATGTTAAAGAACTATACAATTTCTAACAAATTTTTTACCATCCCAATAAGCAGAAACTTTTGCCTCAAATCTTTAAGTGTTCAAAAATTCAATTCCATAAACTTGGACATAAAAACAAGTATCTGAAAGGACAAATCTCAACCATTTTTCAAACCAATATATAGCCTTAAATGAAGATCATCCTTCGCTATTGATATTTTGGCTAAATCACCACCTCTTTCCCAACCCCATAAGCAAACGAAAATGATAATCAAGACCTAAACACAATTATCAATTGAAGTACTAACTTTCTGCATAAATGACATGAAAAGGAGAAAATTTGAAACAAATTTATTTCACAACAGTATATTCTTCTCCTAGAAAATCAACAACAGCATTTCTCCAGGAAAATCAGTAAGAGCTCAGGTATCCAAGAATAACACAGCAGGGGAGAGCAATACAAAGGTTAAAATTGTTAGTACCAAGCAAACAAGACACAAGAGCTACAAAGTGATCAATCATGAAAGCTTATTCCTATAACATGTCCTTTTGTAACATTTTGCAGGTAAGATTACCGTTCAGCTATTTTAATAATTTTTCATTATCACCACCACCAATGCTTATTCTCATTCATTGCTAACATAAGAGAACCCCATCTTTCATCCAGTGCACTAATATAGCTTAGGATTGCTGCATCAATTTTTCAAATCATTGTTCATTAAGAAATTTAAAAACGGCCCGAAACTCAAATCTTCTAGACAAACTTTATCTTTTGCATCCCCCAAATTAATTTCAATGTCCTAATTCATATAATAAGTTTCACTCACTTCAGGATCAGCTGAAAGAATATATATATGTGTGTGTGTGTGTGTGTGTGTGTGTGTGTGTGTGTGTGTGTGTATATACACAGAGAGAGAGAGAGAGAGAGACGTTTATGCACACTCTTGCAGATCTTTAGCTTCATCGATCATCGATAATCTACAAGTCTGGTATAGATTAGTTTCTCATTTTAGCTCTCTTTGGCCTAATCAAATCAACAGTACCCACCGGTAAATTTAAGATATGATTGAACCGATACCCTCCCCAAAGAACGTTAAATTCAACCTTTTAATCAGCTTTAACTCTAAAAGTAAAAAAGTCTATGTCATCATGCAAACTCTTAATCCATATAACACAAACTTCTCCTCTTTCTACAGCTATTGTTGAAGGTTTCCCTGTCTAGGCAAAAATGAACACCCTTAAAATGACTATTTGCATTGAGCACGATCAAAAATGATTAAATCGTAAAACACTAACCTAGGTGCTTGCGACTGGGAAGGGGAAAGCTTATCTGCGCCTTCAACCCTGCTGGAGCACAACACCCTTTTGGAGATTCCATCAATGGAACAAAACCCAGATCCAGGAAAGCCTACTAAAGGCTTAATCCGATTCCTTAGACTTGGAACTGAAGGACTAAAGAACCCAGATGCATTTGCCATCTACGGAACACACTTACAACTGGACAACAGTATAATTAAAATGAGCTTTGCTGTTCTGAGAGCTAAAAAGGAGGGATCTTTCGAAGTATTAGCTCATACATAAGAGAGTATGAACGATAAGCGAAGTGGTTAGACACCTAGGGACCATTAAATTTAAAGAAAAAGAAAGAATACATAGAAAACAGCAAACATTTAAGATTAACGGACACTTCGGAGACAAAGACACAAACAAAAACTAAAAAGATTAGATCCTTAATAACTTTGGATAGTCAGAGGATGTGATGAAAAAGAAGGCGATTATGCCAACCCAATTTGAGGAAAATCCTATGCTTCCTCACTGCTCCTCTATACAAAACTGGCTCTCTCCTTTGAGCTCAGCCATGCAACAAGACCCCAATTTCCAAGATTTGATTTTTTGGTGATACTAACGAAGCAGTGTGATTGTTGGGTTCCACCTATAAACTATTGGCGTTGGCACAGTAAGTCATAGTTGTTTTTGACAACAAGTGGTTATTTGGGCTACGTGGCAGGAATTCACTGAATGAATAGTTGAAGTTAGCGTGGGGTGGTATCTAAATGGCAACTCCTCGGCTTTACTCTTCTTGTTCCACGTTGCCTATGGTTAGCTTCACTTACATGTTTTCAATCCAAACTCTTTCGTCACCCAACAACATAAAGTTAATCCGTAGCCTTGTTTATTGTTGCTTTCTATTCTATTTTCCAGTTCCTTTCGAGCTACATGCTTCATCGACAAAAATTTCTTGTTTTGGTCATCTACAAACCCAATTCTCTAACGATTTGCCAAAAGAAATGCATATATTTTAATGTAAAAATTCCCAACAAACTTAAATCTTTGGTGCAAAATTAGAACATCTTCGAATAATTAATATTTTTATTGAAAAAGTAATTATATCGAAATTTTTAGCATCCGTAATTAACCTTTTCGTCGTCAAATCCAAGTTGTAGGCGATTAACTTTTATTCTGCTTGTGTTTTCTTTTCTCTTTTCATGGGACCAATTGTTGTCTATATGTTTGTTTGGCGAAACATTATTAAGATGGGGGTTGGTCATTGTAGTAGTTAGGAATGTGGTTGGTTCGCAGGCGAGCAAATACAAAAGATAGATAAGACTGACCAGTGTTAATTATCACTTAAAATGTACGAGTAATTTCTATAAAATCATACACAAAATTAAACCAGAGATTCGATACGAAGCTGCCAATAATTTGTGCAATTGTTTATTAACTACACAAATCGCAGTTAGCTGTATTAAAGAGTATGATAATCGTCGTGTTCCAACAAAGGACAAAGAAAAAGATGCCTTAAATTGCACCCAACAACTCTATAGGCTGTTTATTGTTCGCCTGTTTTCTACGGCAACTTTGTACGTATCGAAATCAGGGGAAGATACTACTGATCAATCCTTAGCTTCTTATACATTCAAAAGCTTAATTATATTATAATAATAATAATAATAATAATAATAATAATAATAATAATAATAATAATAATAATAATAATAATAATATCATGTTTATTTGTCTAACTATTTTATAAATAAACAATGTTAAAAAAGAAAAATTTTGTCTAACTATTTGATAAATAAAGAATTACCCCTGCTCCTCTCGACATTGGAAAAAAGTAAAAAGTATGTATAAGTTTTTAACATTTTTAGTTTTCAAAAAATAATTTTTTAACCTTCAAACAATAACTTATGAGATCTTACTATTAAATATTTGTAAATTAGTTATAATATGTAAGTTCTTATGGTTATCACATTAAAAATTAAAAATTATTAATTTTGTAATTAAATTTATATAAATAAAAGTTTTTTAAACTAATGCTAATGTTAAAGATTAATTTATGAACATCAAAACGATAAAAGTCTAATTGAGTTTTCAAAAAAAAATCTTAAGAATACATTTCCATCTTTGACTTAAAAATAAAATTATGGAAGTAATAAATAGTATATTTTCAGTTGTTACAAATTTAATTATTCCTTTTATTTGAATCAGTGATCCTAAACAAAGAGATTTATCAAACCTTTATTTTAAGTCAAAAGTAGTAAATAATGTTCTTTTATTAACTTTTTTTTAAAAATATAAATGAATTTCATTAAAGGCCCAAAGATACAAGAATTACAAGTTCCTATTACAAACACTAGTAATTCAAAGTATAAGGATAGAATTACGCATAGACAAGTGATGTGCTAAAATAGGAGTTGGTAGTTAAAAGTTACAACAATAGGATAAAGGGGTTATAATGACCATGATTATTTGGCATCAAAGAAAAGATTGGTGGTTAAACCTCTTGCAATTCAAACAAACTTATTTTAAGTACTATTTTTTTTATAAGCTCCTCCGAGCATCAGCAAATATACTTGTAATTAAGATATTATGTACTAGTATCCCTAGTGCACTCTTGAATAGCTTAGACAATTTGTTGGTTGGATGCCATAGATATAATATCATACTATCTGCTATGGGAATAGTGCAACCCCCAAATAAACTGAGAATTTCATTCTATATGATTGAAGAATAGGGCCAATTGAAGCAAATATGGTCTACATCTTCTAAAGGTAGTGAGTATAATAGGCATGAATTGTGTGAATTTGAGGGTACCTAACTTCCATGTGGTAGCTAACCACAATATAAAGACATTAGAAGGGGTTAAAGTAGAAACCCAAACGAGTTTGCTCAAACATGTTTTCTTAATTGACAGTTTTGCAGGACTTAATGGAGAATAATATCTTTTTGTCTGGCAACCTTCGAATTGAATCTTGATCCGAGATATTAAAGGAATAAGTAGGAAGGATTTCCATTAGAGCTAAGGATCCCTTGGTGGAGCATACGGGCCAAGACCTTGGTGTGCTTAGGAACGACGGATTTCAAAAATTGTAATTGATTGATCTTATACAGCGTCCAATATTCAGCTAGTAATCAAACCAAAAGTAAGTGTCCTCACTATTTCCTAACTTATGCTTGATAGAGAGTTTGATTGAAACCCTAAACTTTAAGATTTGCCTCATTATCCATGAAATAGTGTCTTTAGCTTGAAAAGTCCAGATGATTTTTTTTCTTCTTTTAGGAAGTAATGATGTAATCATTTTACCAACAGGGCTTCTTTGTCCACACATTCTTTTGGTTAATAGGACCTTATAAGTCAACTTGATTGAGCAGATACCTAGTCCCTTATAATCCTTGGGTAGACAAACGTTTTATTTTTGGAATTTTTGAGGTGTTGTTAATGCCATTGGTTCACCATTAATCAATACGGAGAAAGAAGTTGAAGTAATGCACTTAGTAGTCTAGTGAATGAACTTGCTAGTGAATCCCATTACTTGCATTAAGCGCTTATTATAAAATTCCAATTGAGAGAGTCGAATGATTTTACAAAATCAATCTTAAGTGCATAGCTTTAATTGGATTTTTTGGAGTAGTAGCTATTGAAGAGTTCCTTCACAATCATGAAGTCATCACCAATATTTTTTCTTTGTATATAAGATGTTTGGTAAGGGTCAATCAGGCTGGGTAGGAGTTTCTAGAGTCTATTGGCAAGGATTTTAGAGATCACCTTGTTTATCGCATATGAGTAGGCTAGCTATATGTCTATATTCATGTAGGGATGTGGCTTTCGGACATTAAGAATATGTATCACATAAATCTTGTTTAGCTCAGTAAAAATCTATGGGCTATTGAAGAACTCCAAGACTAATTTTCTTACCTAGTGCTTAGTTAAACCCAATTTAGATGGGAAGAATCTTACATCAAAGCCATCAAGGCCTAGGGCCTTGTTTGGATGAAGATTGAAAAGGGTATCTTTGATTTCTCCAAGTGTAACGTCTCATATGAATTCAGCTTCAAATTGCCTTAGGAAGGAGTTGGTTAGATAATCCTTTAGAGGAGTATGAACGGGATTCATTACCTGATCAGTACTAAGGATGGCTTTAAAGTACCAAAAGGCCAGGTCTTTTAAGTCTTCCTAGTTAGTATCTCAATACCCTCTGAGTTTAGTAAATATAAAATATTATTCCCGTTCCTTCTTACTTATATGGTCTGGAAAAAGAATTTAGTGATGAGGTCCGTATCCCTTAGCCATTTAATTCTGGACTTTTAACTGAGCTGAGAATTGTAAGAGTCACGAGTTAACAAGTAATGTTTTGAGGCTGTGGCTTCAAGGTATCCCATCGTGGTGTTTATAGTGTCTAAAGTCAATCAGTCTTGGGTTCCATCAAAGAGTTGTAGGAGCTGGATTTCCATTGGAAAGTAGGATTAGAACTATATTTTTAAAAAGAGATTAGTTACAACTTAATGGCCTTCAGAATTTGTTGACGTATAGAATTCAGCTATTTATTGTTCATATGTTTTCTATAGCAACTTCGTATTTATTGAAAATGGAACCAAAAATCAGGGGAAGATACAATTGTTGAATCCTTAGCTTCTTATACATTCAAAAACATAATAATAATAATAATAATAATAATAATAATAATAATAATAATAATAATAATAATAATAATAACAACAACAAGGACTTTTGTACCTGCATCCTTTCGGTGTAATGCAAAAAAGAGCATCAATGATTCCAGCAAAAATTTATACCCAGTTTCCAAAGAAAAACAATTTCAACAGGGTTAAAATTAGAGATAAAGAAACAAATTTTCTGATCCAGTTGTTTCAGAAAATCTTCTATTCTTTGCAGTTTATTTTCAAACTGATGTATTTCTTTTGGATTTTCGACCTTTAAGTCTATTAATCCCGATAAACTTTAGATAGTAAAGTTAATCGATCATATGCAACACTGATATTGAACAAGGTATTTAACTGCAAGTCACATACAAGATTTAATTGCCTGTTATCAGAATGATATATATGTTTAAAACCCTTTTTATAACAAGAAAATTCTATCCCTTCAATGGTTTCTTTTTCAAAAGGAGGTTCAACAGCCAGATCCAAATATTCCAATATTATCGTTCTTGTAACATTTAAGTTCTACTCGTTCTATGGTTTATTAAAGGATAAAGATCAACAGTCATGCCTGGATATTTCGAGAAAAGGAAAAGTCTTTTATAATGTGAGGTTGCAACTTGATTTTTCTGTTGCCAATAATGGCACCAAGGAATTCTATTTCAGAAGTTCCTACAGTCATTTTTTCTTTAGATAGGACAAGTCCATATCTTTTACAAATTGTCAGCTTTGATTATGATTCCTTCTTAGCTGGCCATTCCTTTTTGACATGAGGTTGATGTGATGATTGTCCTCTTGTCAGAGGTCTGAGTGATCTAGTTCCAGCTGCCCATTCTTCAACAGTTTTGAAGTATCGTGGATGCCTTCTGTCTTCATCATCAGATTGGTATTGATATGCACTAGCGATTCCTTCTTCTTCTTTTTGACTTTCTCGTAGTGGTTCTTCTTCTTTTGAAGATACCTCAACAGTATTTTTCTTTTGTAATTCTTCTATTGTTTGAAGGAGTTCCTGAACTTCTTCCTGTAATCTGATGATTTCTTGGTGATGAATTTCAGCTAGTGGACCATTTCGTGGTTCTTTTTCAATGAATATTTCATCATCGATATCAATAATATTTGTAAAAGATATGGACTTGTCCTATCTAAAGAAAAAATGACTGTAGGAACTTCTGAAATAGAATTCCTTGGTGCCATTATTGGCAACAGAAAAATCAAGTTGCAACCTCACATTATAATATTGTAATGCACAGCAGGCATTTTGCTTCTGTTTACTATTATTTGCCTTCCATATAGCATCCAGCAGACATTTCTGGTTTTCGTCCAGTGGAAGATTACTCAGAGGTCTATATGCTTTTGGATCATTGTGATCCGATATGGGTAATTGAGTTTTCCCAAAGCGGCAAAACTTTTGATTTCTTCCTTCCTTTTGTATCGGCGAAGACCGTTTCTTTGCAGTCTTTATGGCTTCTCCTAAAGGAATATTGATCCTTGTATGTGTTTTCATTCAGCTTTCTGTAGTCGAATACCATTCTTTCTTTATAATACCTTTCTATTGATTGATTAAAACGATGACTCATTAATTTCCACAAATTAAGTACTTTCCCGTTTTGGATTTCGAACTCAATTTCCCCTTCACACGCCCCTCTTGGCTTTAATGGGTACTTTTTGACATGAGGTTGATGTGATGATTGTCCTCTTGTCAGAGGTTTGAGTGATTTAGTTCCAGCTGCCCATTCTTCAACAGTTTTGAAGTATCGTGGATGCCTTCTGTCTTCATCATCAGATTGGTATTAATTGCAAGAGAAGGACAACGAGGTACAAGGTACGAAAAACCCTACAGAACTCTCAATGATTTATACTTGCAGCAGTTTAAGCAACAAACAGATTCAAGTTTTGAAGAATCTCATTCTGTCAATGAGATTCGTATTTATTGATTCCCATCTTGTAATGACATCCTCATATTGAGTTATGTCATCTGGTAATACTAACATGGCTCCTGTTGTATTTGAGCAGGTGGTAACATCCATTAATTAAATGTTTCCATTTTCTTTCCTCTTGTTTTGCTCCATTTTTCTCTTATTTCAGGAACACCAATTCTATCTTCCCCAATAGCTGGAGGGTAATCTGGTAATCCCATATGAAAATCTGTAGGTGGCCGGTATCCAGAATCAACCACTTGCGATGTTGTTGCAGATTTTATGGAATCCTTCAAAATTTCTTGTAAAAATGGAGTTTCTTGCAAATCTTCTTCCTTTAATTTTGGATACTCCATTTCTGATACGTCTGCCATTAGTATAGTTTCTTGTATATCATCCTGTTGGGATGTATAGTACCATGGCATTTCTTCATTTGATTCTTCTGAATCATAAGTTTCTTTTTGAATGATTATAGTTTCATTCTTTTCTTCAGAATCTTCATATTCATCATCCCATCCATCAGTTATAATGGGATGTTCTTCTTCTGGGATCGTATATTTTACCCAATATTTACAATCTCCAAGGTGATCCCATATTATACCTTTTTCTTTTTCACTTTGGATAAAGTGATCTGGGAGAATTCTGTTTATTCTTCTTTCTTCTTCTTTGATAACTCGATGAGTAATTACCAATGCCGTTTCTATTTGTTCTTCATCTTTATCTAGATTTTCTGTTTCCTGCTGAATTTGCTTCCTTTTTTCATAATTGGTTAATCTCATACTTATTGATCCATCAATATTTTCCCATGTTTGCGCTTTCTTTGGCACTTTTGCTATTGTTCCTGAATTCTGTGGAGGCTTGATCGTCCATTTATCACCATTGAATAATTCAGCTGAATATTTTTCTCCTGTGATTGCCTTAACACCATGTGTAGCTAGAAAATCAAGAAGATTTTCATTTCTATAACGAAATGAAGCTGCACTAGTATTTGTTAATCTTGGAACCACTCCTCTTGAAATGATCAAATTTGCTTCTGCCTCTGATTGAGTCCATGATTCATACCCTTTTGTTTTAATTACGATTTCCATATTTTTATAGAAATCTGTAATTGTCATCATTTGATTGGGTAGAAAATAGACTAATTCTGTTCCATTAGACAAATCTATTTCCATTTGTCCAAG
>JAOQMS010000180.1:36214016-36251574 GCA_027563885.1 Erythroxylum longipes
TTAAGTTACATGCCAAAAATGCCCTCAATTCATTCTTATGCATTTATTCCATAAACTATTATGCTTAATTTAACGAACAAAAATTTCAGGGGGCCAACATCTACTTTCTGCTTCTTCTACTTTTTGCTTCTTCTACTTTTTGCTTCTTCTACTTTTCTGCTTCTTCTACTTTTTGCTTCTACTTTTTGCTTCTTCTACTTTTTTGCTTCTTCTATTTTTTGCTTCTTCTACTTTTTGCTTCGTCTACTTTATGCTTCTTCTGCTTATGGCATTAATTTGTTTATTGCATTCGTCTGCTTTTACATTCGTCTGCTTTCTACTAAAGTGACTGAAACTTCTTCTTCTGTATACTGTTCATTTTGTATCGTCTAGTCCATCTTTGACCCATTAGACGATAGAATTTGTTCCTAAGGTCTTTAAGAAACTTATAGACCTATAAGTCCTCTCTCAAACTAGCTAACAAGGATCTTGATCCCATACCTATAACAAAAGTTATGCTAGTTTCCCCAATAGAAAAAGGTTCAATATGATTGAGGACAGAACCAAATTAAATGATTTTGGTGTCATTAGAGACTTAAGACAAAGGGGGAACAAATCTGAAGAGGTCAAATTGAAATTCCACTTTAATTAGCAAGCCAATTTCCATAGATTAATCTATTGCTAATATCAGGTGAATCAACTTTGCAAGGATATTAATATCGGTTACTTCTATGTCTTACTTAAGAGGGACATCATGAAGGTAGATCTATATAGGAATGTTTTCCTACTTAAGCAACTTTAATTTCAGCCAAGTCTCCATAATTGCAACAAAAGTGGTTTATTATAAACATGCCAAGGTCCAACTTAAACCACTGTTTTGGCTTCCTCAGACCTTGCAAATTTAAATAGAAAAACATCCTTATTATTCACAAGCACATCTAAAAAAACCATGTTGCTTCCAATTGTTCATTGCTCATTGTTTCATGGCTAAAAATGTTATACTTTTATCTAGGAAAAAGCCAAGTATGGTGGACTTCCATCTGCCTACTTTGGATTTCATAAGTTCCATAAGGAGGACATAATCCTCTGCTCAGAAATTTCATTAGGAGGATAGTAAACTAGCTTTAATTTAGGTCTAGCATCTCCAACCACCCAAGTCTATGATTTTCTAATAGGTGTTGAGTTTGTATCTAGAGAATGAGCATTAGAAGTTAAGCAACCAGGATCTTCCTTAGAGTTTTAAGTTCGGGGGAGGGAAAGTATCAGTGTCCATAGGATCAAGCTAAGAACTATTGGGTAAAAGTGAAGTAATTAAAGTAGAGCATTCACAGAAGGGTGGAGTATAATGTAGGTCATAGTAGAATAAAAAATGTAGCTAAAAGTTTAATGTGATGGAGATGTTTAGATGGAGTAGGCAAATGAAATACAAGGTGAGATCAGTGGAAAGAGAAGGGAAAAGATAGAGTTACAAGGACATAAAGGTGTTGAGAGAGCTAAGTTTGACAGTAAAGAAGGATGGCAACTAAGAGGATTGAAAGTATTCAAAAGAGAGGAAGTCATTGAAGCATTGGGAAGAACGTGAATAGTGGCCTTGGAGGGAGAACTCCATCTTTATCATTTTATCTTTAAATATTTTTCATTTTATAAGTTTACCTTTATTTCACCTTATAAACTTATCTTCACTTCTTTTTAAACATTAGACTTTTTTTTTCCTAAACTCGTTCTCTTTCAAATAGAAGTTCAATTTATAATACCTAAGCTTTCTTTGTAAATCAATAAAAATCAAGTTTATTTTATTTTCAATCTTTGAGAAATTTTTCTAGGCATTGCATTACCTCTAAACTACAAGTCTAAGTAACTTTTCAGTATTTTATTTTAAGTTCTAGGTCAAATTATAAACTTCTAGACATTTAACTTATTTCTATTTCTTTAACATGTTTTTATTTAACTCATGCCTAGATTTTCTTTCAAAATTCCATTGTTTATATAGTTTCAAAATTCTTCTTAGATATAGGTAATCACTTAGATGAGTAAAATAAAGTGTCAAAATCTTCCATATTTTATAATTAGACATCAAACTCATTATCTCGTTAGTACTTTTTAGTTAATTTCCTTAAGGTTTTCTATATATTTTCTTAATAAGGTAAGGTGGGGAGACTCTATTAAATGTTCATCCCATATTCAGACACATTTCTATTTAAGATGTCTAAAATTATCAATGACAACTTGGGTGTTACTAGACTTTAAGTGAAATAAATGTATGATTAGACTAATGTTATATAATGACAAAAATCTTAAGATAAAATTAATTGGATAATTTTAGAAAATTTGGTTAAATTTTAGGCAAATTAATTATCAATAAAAAGGAATTGTATACATCTCCTCTTCTCTTTGTGGCATCTAAGGATATTGTCAATTACTTAGGCACTTTTACTTGCCTATATATCAAATTGTTCAAGTATCTACTTGATATATTTAGCTTGTGAAAGTAGTAATAATTGTTGGAATATGCAACCTCACCAATGTCATTCATCTGAAATGTAGTTAATATTCAATCTTTGAGTTGCTTGAAAAACATATTAGCATTACTGGATATCAAAATATCATCCACATATAATGATAAAATCAAAATGTTAGTGTTGGATCTGTCTCCGTCAATCATTTTAAAATTATATGATATGATTGCATTGTGAAATTTAATATGTAGTTGCCTTAAAGTCTATTTTATATCATATATTGACTTTAGTAATCTATGCACTTTATGCTTATAGCCTTTTGAATAAAACCTATTGGCTTTTTAAATATAAAATTCTTCATATAGTTCTTTGTTTAAGAGTGTGATCTTCACATCTATTTGTTGTAGTTCGAGAGATCCGTTACATCCATCAAATACAGAATTAATTAGACTGAAGAAATCCTCATAAAAGTTATAACATTTTTCTCTCTTTATGTTTTTCTTCTTAGGAGGACCACTTTTTCATTAGCTTTAGCCTTTTTGGAATCCTAAGAGTTTTATAAGCCTTTCTTTCTTTCTTTCCTTTTCACTTAAACCTAATATCATGCTTCCTTTTCTTACTTTTAGCTCCTTATCAGGTTAACTTAGCCATATAAACCTTAATATATTGCTTAGAAGCCTTAAGATGTTCCTCTTCCAATAACATGTGTCTCATGGCATTCTCTATCATCCTGATATTCTCATTATGGGTAATTTTTATTTTCAAATGATCTTAACTTTAAGGAAAATATCATATAATTGCTTACACTTTTAACTCATTTGATAAGATATGAATAATATCCTTTAGCTCACTAACCATATTTGACATTAAATTCAAGTGCCTCCATATTAAATGATTTGACTTTTCTTTTAGGTGTCAAACTTAATATTAAGTATCCTCAACTTAGTTATTAAGGTCTTAGTAAAGTATGCTGCTAATGCAGACCATATATCTTTGACATTTTCATAGCTTATAAACTCTTCCATGGTGTCATCATCAATTCTACTTAGCAATGTAATGTGATTGGAGGTGTTCTCCGTTTTTCACAAGACATAGGCCTCACAATTCTTCTTATGCTGAGTCATAAACTTCCATTGTTTTATCCTAAAATTTAGGAGCCTTTTGATGTTCTAATATATATCGTATTTTCATATTTCAAATATTATAATTGTAACAATTCAATTCTTCACCTTTACTACATTTTTCTTAAACACAGTTTTCATAATGAGACATCTGTTATCATAATATTGTCATATCTGATTAATTTGATGTAATTTTCTAAATAGAAACCTTAATTATTTTCTTAATTACTCAAAGAATTGCAATCATTATATTTTCAATCACCATTCACTTAATTATTAGCCAATAACTAACTATTCTATTTAAACATATTTATTTCAAATACCACAAATGTAATGTATAACTCATATATAAAACAATAAAGAATTGCAATTACAATCTCATTGAATTGAATTGAATAAATGTTATCTATAAATTAACTATTATATTAAAGAACTACTAAATATGCTAAAAATTTAGTGCTTATTAGTTATCACCAAAAATGCACTAAAATCACAAACAATCTTTAACTAGTTTTATAAAATTCGATAAATCCTATAGTGAATTGAGTTCATTAATTTTTAAACAACTTATCAAGGACCATATCAACTATTATACTTACAATATTCATTGGCAATTCACTAAATAAAGACCTTTAGACAATTTTCTTCTCCTATACTCTTTTAATAATTATATTCGTGGATAGGATCCAATGGAGTATTACACATCTTAATCAACAAATCTTTATCTAAAGGCAAGAGTATTAGGTAAAGTGCTTCATATTTGCTTATAAGAGCAGAAAACCATCATAACCAACAAAATATAACCTTAAATCATGTTATTCACGAAAAAAATATGCAATTTCAAGTCTATTGTAGGCACTATTTAACACTAGTCCAATTATGCCTAAAATATACTCGATTTTTGTTTATGTTAGTGTCCAAAATTGCAATCAGATTCCTTACCATTTTAACCATTTTTTTAATAAATTGATTAAAGAGAAATATTGTTCAACACTTTGAATGAGTTAAAATGCATCACATAATATGAACACAATCCTCTAAGCTTTATACCTACAAGAACATAAAAGGTTTAATTCCTTTCTAATCAATACACATATATTTGTTTAAATAAATAAAGCATTGATAAACAACTAAAGAAATAATAAAGAAGGAGAATAAATTAAATAAACTATCAGTTGATGAGAACTGTATTATAAACAAGTAAAAGTAGAATTAAAATTAAAATTAATAGAAAGGTACTATCAAATAGATAACAAATAAGCATGTTTAAACAAATGGTTAATGGGTTCACATCTACCAAACCCCCCATTCTTCTTTTAAGGTGAATATGATCCGAGGCCTTGACTATTTTTTATTAAGCCCAAATAGACTTGTATATCTAGCCCACATAGGCTATACTAAACACACTTGGTTTAACCCACCTGGAAAAGTAGCCTAACTAAATGGGCCCATATGACCCTTTATCAATTCACATTAGCCAAGCTTACTACACACATTAAAACCCATAAAAATTAATTTAATCCCCTAACCTAATGAAGATCAACTAAAATACAAAGTCTTAACGCTTTAATAATTAAACTAATTAAAAAAAACACATCCTTCTAGTGGTTGAAAAAGAAGTTGATGTTTTCAAATTTTGCACAAACAATTTTAATAGTCTTTTACAAATAGTGGGATGCTAAGGAAATTCTCTACATAATCATATGTAAAATATTATTTCTCCTAAACAAAATAAATAAAAGAAAATGCTTATATCTAGGAGAAAGATCATAATATGTACCGTTGACTCTAATATCAATGTTATGAAAAGTAATATGAAATAAAGTAAAGCGTGGAAGAAAATTCATGTACGTTAAAACCATATTTTTCATCCAACCAATAAGAGATCATGATACCCAAAATATATTATAGGTATATATAAATAATCAAGCATAATATAGAAATATTTGCAAATTATCCACATATTAAAATCTCCTTTGAAACAAAATATTATATTTTTTCTCTCTCTCAAAGACTTCTGTGTAAACCTCTTTGAAACAAAATATGAAAAGTTTTTTTTATTTCTCTAAGACTTTCGTATATTTCTTTGTGATGTATGTTTTCTCCTGTGGATCTTTCAAATGTGGTCAACTACTCTATCTCATTTAATCAACATATTGATTATATATATGTCTCTCATGTTTTAATGAATTGCCTTTTCCATTCCCCTCACTTTTTATGAGATATCATTTAATTCAAAATTAAAATTTGTGCAACTCATGATGAATGTTCCACAATCAAAATATCCCAACATTTTGTATCCTACAATTATATATTTATTATATTTATTTAATAAAAAATGCTTCTTATCATATACTTTGTGTTTAATTAATTAATTCATAAGATAAATTCTATAGGCTAAAATACACATTCTAAATAAAATTATAATGAGATTATATTTTTGAATTTTATATTGTACTCATATATTATTTTTTAAATTATTCTTAATTTTTATTTTATTAAAATTGTAGATTAATAAAATAAAAAACTAACACACATTCTATTTCTTTTTTATGAAAGGAATAGTTTATAAACTAAAGTATGAATATGTGTGAATACTTTTTAGAGATCAAATTCACTAAATTAACTTTTTTATAATAATTCTATATAAAAAAATTGCTCTCTCTTTTCATGTAAGTCAGTTGAAAACCGTCTTTCTAGCAATTAAAGGTAAGGTTGCGTACTACTAGACCTCACCTTATGTATCAGCAGGATTCATACTGGGTGTTATTGTTGTTTATAAAAAACATCCATGATAATTATATAAATAATCACTATATTTTATATAGGAATTACTATATTTTAAAGTAACTAGATATTGTTTAGAATATTTGGATATTTATTAAATATGATATAAACCATAGGGAGTAATTAAATGACCAATATAACATTTATCCCCTTCAAGTGACCAAAAAATATTCAAGTGAAGCCTTGCAGTTTCTGTTTCGTTCAGAAAGTTATTGCAAGACGTTATGGTACAATGCTTAAAAGTGCTTGCTCGCTGTAGGAAAAGGAAAGTTTCATTAAATTGTTCTATATTACCCTTTTTTTTTCAGTTGCATATGTTGACTGCTGATCCCTAGATTTGTGACGTGCTTGTTTTGACACTACTGCTTCCCGTCAAAACTTAACATTGAACAGAAAGTCAAACTTCAAGCCATTAGTTGAATGTAGCAGGGAGCCAGCTCATTTATTTTATAGCTTAAAACCAGGAAACGAATTAATTGACAAAAGAGACCTTTTTTTTTCTTTCATCCACTCGATTCCCATATACAAGGAGAGGCTTATTGTTGGTCTTCGATTTGCAGTTAAGTTATCAGATCAAATCATGGTTTCTTTATGAGTTCTTTATGCTAAAATTGCCAGGAGATTAGAGACTTGTGCCTTTTACCTCAACCTCTGAACTTGACCTGATTAGCAGCCTGCCACCAGACAACTCAAAGGTGACACCCTGACCTAAAGATGTGACTTGTTCAGTGCTTCACCGAGAGGTGTATAGCAACTTCCTAATTCTTCTGAAATGTATGGAGTAAAGTCCTGGTACGCCTCCAGGATCAAGTGGTGATCGTCCCATTCATCACGGTAAGTTTCAGGCGAGTTGTGCCTCCTCTCACTCACTGCTTGGTACATTTTCTTTCTCCATTCTTCAAAGCCAGGACACCCACACTGCGCAGCGAGCCAGCAGTTGTATTCAAACTGCAAAATGACATCCAACAACTTATTTCCATCTCAAAGGAATTGTCCAAAACCATCACCAACACAGTTTCTTCAAGTAATAATAGACGAAGCATATAGTATATGTCCACCAAAACAATTGGGAAAACACAATCAGGAAGGGAGAATCCATGAAAGTAAAAAACCTGGATGTCCTTTAAGACATGAGTAGAAAGAAAGTAAACAAGATTAAAAAAAAAAAAGAACAGATCGAGATTGATATCATAGAGTTGAATTCTAGCTCTACACCCACGACACCATGACCAAAAATGAGCTCGATGGTTTCTTCTCAACCCCCAGAATTTCTCGACAGTGGTTTTATCTCATATCTCGTTAATAAAAGAACTTCATAGTAGTAGCTCCGTCCCCACTATGATCCACGTATGTGAAAATTTGTCAACAAAAAAGAAAAGCATATGCCGCCAACCAACTTATTTCCCAATGGTTAAAGCAAGACTGGAACATCAAAAGTTTGCCACCCAAATCAGACCTCAGTAAGCATTTTTGCATAATTTCAAATTAATTCTGAAAACTTATATCCTATATTCGATGGATTAAGTTCTATCAATCCCACTTTTGGACATAAATCTTAGCCCAAAATCTCTTTTGCATACACAACTAACAGATACCGAGACAATCAAAGTTTCTTTTAATTTGGTTTCGTGTTTAATTATCTCAAGAGGCAAAAGTTTAAGCATGCCGATGGTAACCAATTATCTAACAAGAACAATTTACGGTGAATAGAGGATTCAAGAAGGATAGAAAACATTGTGCATTAAACAGGGTGTCTAGTATTAAGCGACCATTTTACCACAATAGCTTAAGCTATTATATGAGACTAACTTAATTAGTTTTATATATTCGCTAACACACCCCCTCAAGTAAAAACCCTTTAGGCTTGAAACTTGCACAGGCTTATTTTATCTTGTGCTTAATTTAATAGGTAGATGGTAGGATTCGAACTCATGACCACTTAATTACAAAGGATCTGATACGATATTAATCAACCATTTTATTACAATAACTTAAGTTATTGTGTGAGGCTAACTTAATTAATTTTATATACTAGCAAACATCAAGTTCACATTTAATAACTTATCAAGTATACTGTCAGAAAAATGTCCATTACCTAGAACTGCATTAGCTTGCTTTCTAGACTTATTATTCATTAATTTTAAATGCAACACCTTCGATAAACCAACTGATACTGAATCAAGTTTGACCAACGTACTCTGTAAAGGTAATAACTAGAACCACAACAATGGACAGGGCGTCCTCATATGGAAGGGTTACCTGAGTATCACCCATGTTATGAGTATATCGTTTGGGAATGTTAGATGCCTCAAGTGACAGGTAGAATGCTTCAACACCTTCCATCATATTCTCTTGTGATGGAAGCAAAATTCGACCCGATAAAACACCAGCAATCCACTTGCTTTGAAATTCAAACATGGGGAAAGGAACAACCTAATGCCACAAAAGATAGTACTTCATTAATAACTGGACACCCAAGCAAAGCGAAGTATGTGAGAGGGCGTTAAACCTTCCAAGGAATTCCAACAAATGAAAGTGATGGGGAGAAGATGGGTGGAAAAACATCCTTGTATGGTGGTCCCACACGATTGTCATCCACAGTTACAATGCCATTGGTTTGGAGAAAAGGAAAGTGATACTTGAACCTTGAACAATTGCCACCAAACACTTAGTCCTTCATTGTTCATTGAAACAGATCTGATGTGTTCTATCATTTAAGCATAAGGGAAGTTGTTCCGTAAAGAGACAAATCAGGAGTACCCAGTGCAATGTAGAATGATGTTGGCAACAACGGTCCTCCCATTTCGAAAGACGACAGAACCATCTTCACGGGCACTTTCAATCTGCATTATTTTAGTAATACACAAATTTAGACAAGTCCTCACGGAAATAAAGTCAAATTACCTCAAGCATCTAATATAACCGGGTCAGTCACTTATGAGTTTGTACCATGGAATGAAGCCACATATTATCATATCCATGCCGCAATTCATATGTGTCATCTGGAACTGATCTGGAAACAACATGGACCTCCTTGGCGAAACCAGCAATTTCCCTTGATAAATCAGCAGCGCTAGATGAACTCCCAATCAAAATTACCACCTGTCCGCATATGAACAATGAGTAAGAAGAGGGAGATATTAACCAGAAAAATTGGGAAGCTTACCAAAGCTGTTAGGTTTAATTTGATTGTACACTATCCAGCTACCAGACAAACAGAAAAACATGGTTCAGCATTAGTGCAAGTGGCAAGAATAAAATTAGATGAAGATCATAAACCTAAGGATATTTGACTGAATGGTGGTTGACTTCACCATTGGCCAATCCAAGAAATGATGTAAACATTTTTTGGAACTAATGAATCAAAACAGATAGCAGTAAGAGGGGAAATGTAAATGCCAAGAAATTTTAGTATTATACGTTTACAAACTCACCATGTTTCTTCTAACATATTGTTTTGAAGATTTATAAACTCACCATGTTTCTTCTAACATATTGTTTTGATGATTATTCTGTTCATACAGTACTAAAATTAGAACAGCTAGTATCTTACAATGATTAATATTCTTGCAAGATATTGTCAGACAATGCAAAAGTTTGCAATGGACTTACAGAAAGAATGGATCAACCAAGTTTCTCCAAAACATTAATACCAACAACAAGCTCTGTTGATTACATATCTACCGCACAACCCAGTATCTTGAGACTATTTGGGCCAGTCTTTAAGTCACCCAACTGCAAATTCTATGTGTTAATGCACTATCCTTCATATTTTAGTTTAGACTTACCTACAGTAAAACACATGCTATACTCTAAGGCGGGTAACACTCATATGCAGCAGACTCCTTGTCCTTGCCGCAGAAGCCCTATAGCTTCAGTAACAGATTTTTATATCTTTTCTTCTCTCCGCTTTTCTAGATGTGAATTTCATGTGTTGTTTCCAGAGTTATAATTCAGCTTTTGATACATAAATTCACCTATACCAAGTAGATCTCTTACTTACTTCACAAAGAGAGGAAAAGGGTTCCCCTATGGAAATACTTACATGTCACAAAGCATCTAGACATAACCAAGAATCCAAGACAAACATCATTTTTACGAAACCTCTTTTTCTACCATACTAGAAAAATTTCACGAAAATCACTTGCCATAGGCCCATAACATGTGCAGAAAACTGCAGAAGTCCAGAAGTATTGTCGAAGCATTGACATCGAGTGCAACGTAAAAATATTATAAGAAGCAAAAGAACAGCACGTACTTGGTCTTGAAAAGGCTCTGGAACACGATAATTATGGCTATGGATTTGCTTTCCCGGCCATGCACTAATGCCTGTAAAAAGATAAATGTGATAATAGAAAGGACAAAAAAATGCATTTAAAACGCCTTCACATTCATTTTGTCGTGTCATTAACTGCGAAATGGGCTCTAATTCTAAATGTATGACACGAAAAAATGAATGAACTCAACAGAATCCACTGCAGTGAGGAAAAAGATCTCCCATGTCTAACGTCTGCCTCTTGCTATTTTGATTTGAACAAAATAGAAGTTTATCTACCCTTTTTGGAAGCAAAAAAAATAGAAAATAAAAATACTAAACCGACTCAGACAGGTATTTCGTAATCATTTACTTATATTTATTTATGTATTCTGATTAGTATAATAGTCATTCACCACTCAAGGTCAAAAAGGCAGAATAAAAGGTAACAACGAAAATTTTGCAGCAACCAAACCAAGCTCACCACAATTTCCTCGTAAAACAAACCTCTACTCGATATAAATGACCAAAGCCGTACTAAACAACACAAAACTCGTGGCAACAACCATGACATACCAGGTATATCGGCGACACGAGGCTCGGTGAAGTGACCGTTACAAACAACAACAGCATCATACGTTTCCTCCTCAAAATCAAAGCCAACATCTTTACCACCTCTCTTCTTTTGAGACTTGACTTTCCACTTCTTTCTCTCCTCCAAGAACCAAACTTTAACCACCTGCGTCTCGAATCTCACCATCTCTTCAATCCTGAACTCTTCTGCAAACTCTTGCAGATACAGCAACACCTCTCTGTGACCTGGAAACCTTCTGGGGTCTCTCTCTTTGTCGTTTTTGGCTATAAAGGGAAAGTCTTTGAATCCCATGATCTCTCTAGGGAGGTTCGTGCGCAGAGACCTGTAGAGGCTCGAGTGGATTATGGGTCGGAACGGGTCCAAGCCTAAGGGATCTGGTTCAACTCGGAGATCGTAGACCCAGGTGCCGCCAACTTGGTTGTCTCGCTCAAAGACTACGACTTTATGGCCCTCTAGTCGAAGTTCGCGCGCAGCAACCAGCCCGGCAGCTCCAGCGCCGATCACCGCTACGTTGCGGGAGGTGAGTGTAGGAATTGCCGGTGACATGGATAGATTGGTGAATCGTGGTGTGTTGGGTATGACCATCCGATAAAGGACGGCAGTAACCGAGCTTTGGCAATAGACCGGTCTTTTGAGGCTATCAATTTTCAGCGGTCGGTTTCGTTTTAGAAATAAATCAATTATTGTTTTTTTTGTCCTTGGGACATTTTTCGCTGGTAAAACTTTAACGCAAACAGTAAGTGTTAATATAATATGATATAGATTTAATATCGAATTTAACTTAAAATAATTTTATTTATATTCTTAATAAAATTTAACTAAACTTAATTAATTCTTTTTTTACTAAAAATCTTAACTATTTTTTGAAAACAAAATAGAAGTGCCGAGTCACTCATAGAATCAAAACTTATTCAAATAAAATTTTCTAGTTTATGTATTTTTAAAAATTATTGTAAATTTTTAATTAAAAGTTAAAAAAGAACATCTCTTACTATTTTCTTCTTAAAGTTAGGCGACATCAACGCTTTTAATTCTTTTGACTTCTACAAGTAAATTTCTTAATTTTAATGCTTAGTGTTAATCAAAATTACTCACGTAAAGGGAAATATCCTAGCGCAGGATCCCAAAATCGACCTCCCTCAAAATAAAGAAAGTACGACAATTTGAGTTGTGACACTTGACATGGTGTAAACTAATGTAGCTTCTGATTGCTCAAGAATTCTGTTGCCAAATTGTTGTGATGTTTGACTTCTGTCCTAAAAAATGCTAGCATTCCTCTCATTTCAAATGGCCTTGACTAGAAAGGACATAACCAGATTGAAGCACCACTTTATGGTGTTTATTGACATGTTTATAGTTATAAAATTATAATACATAATATATAGTTTATTGAGATATTTTTGTCGTCATCCTCATATCTTATCTTTAGTATATGTTTATGTTGAGCTTTATGCAGTATTAACGAAATCTTAAGTTATTTTTAAAAAATAATCGTTCCAAACCTTTAGTTATGTTTTTGTTCATTTTTATCTATGTACCATATCTCTGCTACTTTTCAAGATTGAGGATACTAGCATGCAAAGTTGATATGATGGATTTGATTAGTGTGACACGAAAAGAACAGCATAACATGCTAAACATGAAATGTTTTCATTTAGTATTCCTAAAAGTGATATATTACAATAAAGGATTAATTATAATAAAATTCTAAACTTTACTCAATATTACCCCAAATTTGAAAAAGTAGAGCTAAAATATTTAAATTTTCAATTTTTAATAAAAATAACCGGACGTTAAGTTTTTTGTTACCACATCATCTTGATATTTTTGCCACGTGTCCACCACATATGAAATTTTTTATTTAATAAATTAAAAATATTAAAAAGCCTAAAATAATTATAAAGTAAAACATATGCAAGAGAGTATAATTATTTTATAGTTTTTGATATTTTTAATTTATTAAATGATTAAATTAATAAATGGTATAAATAAAATATACGACAGTCACGTGACATAAATATGAATTTGATGTGACTTGCCATATCATCCACATTATTTAATGCCAGGCTATTTTGTTAAAAATTGAAAGTTGGAATATTTTAATGTCATTTTTTAAAGTTTGAGCTAATATTATAAAATTTTGTAAACTTTAGGCTTTTTTGCAATTATTCCTACAATAAACAATACATGTTTTTTATTCATCTAGAAGATATAAACATTTAATGGTCAACAGGTTAGGTCCTACCTAAAGTTGCATCATCCGTTAACCCTGCAAATGATGTACCTTTGTTTTTCTCTTTAGGATTAATTAAGGACATTAATTTTGTCATCTGGAATTGGTTCATAAGTTTATATTAATGGGCTAAAAGTCAGTCTAGTAATGCAAACAACTACACACATATTCTCCACCACCTCAAGTCTAGTACCAAATAAAAATTAAAATACATCCCCTAAAATACCTTCTATTTCTTACCAACTAAATTAACCACTTATCATGCATCAAAATAAAATGGATCTTGACATTGGCAAATGTTCATATTTGTTACCTTGTATAAAGTTTATATTAGCTGCTTTCATTTACTTTCACATGTAGAAACTTTATTTTGATATAAAGTTATTGTTTTATTTCTTATATATGCTTGTATTTAACTTATAGATAAAGAGAGAGAATTCAAGTGCTCTTAATAGTTTAACCTTTTTTGAAAGATTTAACAATCCAACTTAGTCTCATACAAAATTGGTGCCTAGTATAAAAAACGACTATATATTTATATTATGACAAACAATTGAAATGTGAGGGAATCACTAAGTTAAATAAACATTTAGCTAAGACCAAAGGTGATATGAAACCTTACAAGAAAGTTAGTCATGATGTAGAATGCCAGATGAAAATTTTGCTTGAAGAGTATAACAATGAGAAAGAAAGAAGACAAAAATTGAACTATGAAATTGGAATTGAAAGTTCATTTTTCATTGGTGAGGAAAATATTGACAGTACTAAAGCTAGTATTCCTATCCAATAATAAGGGATTTGTGTGACTGAAATGTGAAAAAGAAGAAAAATGACTAAAAGTTTTGCTCCACGAACAAGTCCTAAACTTTAAGCTTATATCCAAAGTGCATCTCAATCTAAAGAAGCAGCTCATAACATGAAAATAACAGTGACTATATGGTGGTATGATGCATGCATGCCATTCAATGCTACCTAATCTTACTATTTTTAATTTATAATGGAAACTATTACCTCTTTGGTCTAAGATTTGAAGCTCCTTTAATTGATGATTATAGAGATAATCTTTTAAGCAAATATGTTAGTGAAATAAAAAATTATGTGATGAAAGAAGGACATGGGCAATTTATGAGTATTCAACTATATGTGATGGTTAAACAAATATAAGACATAGGCATATTATCAATTTTTTATTTATTTTGCTAAGAGGATGATAGTTTTATAGTTAATTGATATATCAAGAGTTGTAACAAATGATAATACTTTGTAGGAGATATTTGACAAAGTTGTGAATAAATTTGGGTTTAAAATTATTATAAAGTTTTTCATTAATACTAACATTGTTTATAAAGCAACTGGGAATAGATTGGAAAACATGTACAATTTTTTGTATTGGATTCCTTGTGCTATACGTTATATTGACTTGACATTGAAAGATATAAAAATAGTAGATACTTTCCTATCATTGATAAAACTAAACAAGTATGAGAAAATTTGCCAATTTTATTTATAATTGTGCATGAATATTGAATTTGGTGAGAAAAGATTTTACAAATGGTAAGAATTTGAGTTACTTTATTATTATAGGATATACAACTAATTTCTTATCATTTTATGGTTGTTATCTCTTTCCAGTCGGAGCAATAACAACAATATGTCTACACAATGGTTAACGATGTTTTGAGGTCTAAAAATTTATTTATCCTTTCCCTTATTAGTGTACACTCGGAGTAATTGGCAGAGAAATACAAAAAAAATGAAGCTCAATATGAGCATTCCATCTGTTAACGATCTCCAATAAATTAGTTGCTTAAGCTTAAATCCATGAAAAATAAGTACTTTTATCTTCACAATTTATTAGGTTCTAGTTTTACACTATTTAATTTGTACAAAAGAAAATTAATGAAGATAGAGACCTGATTTGGATTATGTTCTCATTGAAAACATCTTCTATTCTTTTTTCCCTTTATTTAGGTCTAATTTTTTAAAGAAAATTAATGAAGATAGAGAGTTGATTTGCTTTGTGTTCTCATAAAAACATATGTTCTTTTTGCCCTTTATTTGGCTCTAATTTGTGAAACTAAGGAAAGATAAAGGAGGGAATGGATGCTTTGATCTAGTTCCCTAAATTCAACTACCATTATTTTTTACAGAGATCTTACACACTTAAGTTGATAATAAGGGACGAAAAAGGTAAATCACTTACTTGCATCACCTTCAACTTTAATACTGGATTTGAAAACTTGGTCTTTGATGATTGACCCTATGCTAAGCTTAGAAGCATCTTCTTATTCTCCAGTTTGTTCTAGGGTTGCTTCCTTTCTCAGTTTTTAGTTGTAATTTCATGGCACCAAACATAGCTTTAACATATACTATCGAGGAATAATGGAATCTTATGTTTTCATATATTAATGTCTATAATTAGTTATTTAGTGTACTATCATTTGCTTTTTTCTCTAAAAGATGTAGCTTAGGTTTTTTATCTTTTTTTTTAGTTTCCACATATTTGCCTTTAATATTTTTCCTTTTGCAATTTGGTATTTAATTTAAACCCTTTTCTTTTCAGTCCAACATTTTTTATTTTCAATTATAAACCCAAATTTTAATTATATGTTTAAATTAACCTAGAACTTCCTAAAATTAAAAAATTGCCTATAGAATTGAACTATTCAAAATAAAAATTAATTAAACAAAAATTAGTTTTTTCAAAAATTAACCAAAAGATCAAGAAACAAATCCAAGGCAATTAACGGTAAGTGATGAAAATTGATAAAAACTTTAAGTTAACAATCAAAACCCACATTTTTGTCTATAATATTTTATAATTTTTTGTTGATTTTGTAATCAATAGTTACAAAATAAATAAAGTAAAATAGAATAAAATTAAATGCCGATAACTATCTCCCTTTACATATCCTTATTTACAAGAATAAATAAATCATAAGTATTTTCATAACAATAAGTACATAAAACATAAAAATAACTGGCTTTAATTTTATCCACCACACGTGAAATGAATGAATTAGAAAGAAAAAAATCTCAAAATAAAGTGATTCAAAGACTAAATGAACTTAGAAGTCAAAAGATAAAAACTTAAGAACCTAGAGAAATATAAAAATTTACACTAAATAAAAGTACCTAGAATTTAGTAATAATTAAATAAAAGATAGAAACAAAATTACAAGTTCTAGAGATGTATCTTAGCATGAGATCCTAAAGAAGCATTTAAAAATTTAACTAAAATAAGATATGAGATGAAGGGAGATATATCTGCATTTAACTACGAACCAAAAGAGGTATCTAGAGTTCTAACCAAAGTTATAAGAGAAACCCAAAAAGGTATCTAGATATTTAACTGTGAACCTACAGAGGTATCAAAGATTTAAATTGAAGAATGAAGTAGGGAGCCTAGAGAAAAGTTTAGGTATTTAACTATAAACTTAGAGAGGTATTTATGACTTAAACTAAAAATTAAGATTTTTAGAGGAGTTTTTAGGTATTTAACTAGAAATATCTAGGATTTTAAACTAAAAATTATGATAAGATACCTATAAAGATATCTTATTATTTAGCTATTAACCTAGAAAAATATTTAAAGTTTAAACTAAATTTATGGTAAGACTCCTAAAGAGATGCCTAAGAATTTAAGTATAAACCTAAAGATGCAACTAGATTTAGAACTAAAAATGAGATGAGAAACCTAGAGAGGTGTCTATATATTCATTTATGAACCTAAAAAGATATCTAAACTTAACTAAAAATTATAATAGGAGACTTAAACAAGTGTTTATATATCTAATTATAAACCTAGAGCTATATCTAGTATTTAAATTAAGAATCATAATAAGAGACGTAGAGAGATGTCTAAGTATTTAACTACGAATCTAGAGAGATATCTAAGGTTTGAACTAAAAATTATAATAAGAGACATAGAGAGATATCTAGATATTTTACTATGAACTTAGAAAGGTTTCTAGAGTTTGAATGAGAAAACTAATATAAGAGACCTAAAGAAGTGTCTAGTTATTTATAATTACTAACCAAAGGAGATTCCAATCAATATTTTGATAATAACAAAACATAAGTACTATTAATAGATTTTATTATTTTCGATGAGAAGAAATATAAGAACAAGATGTAGTCACAAACTTAAGAAAATAGTTTATGAAGTTGATAAAAAAAAGACAATGCTTGTAACTTACAAAGTGAAGACCAATTTAAGAACAAAAAGAATAATAAGGAACATTGGGATCATTATTTAGTCTGTAATTTTATTTGGTGACTTTGATGTTCTAAAAGGCCCACCATGCATAAACATTTCATATCACTTCATTGCATGATTTTACTTATTAATCAAGAGTCAATGAAGCTCTTGGTTTTAATAAAAAAAAACTCTTGCTCTTTCAATCATTCTTTAGGGTACATTTTGGTAAGTGTTTAAATCATAATTTCATTAAAAATAATGGATTTTGATTATTTGAAACTATTAAAATAATTTTTAAAGGGGATCAATTAACCTATATAGGTTAGTATCCAATCAATATAAGTTAAAGTTGTCAAAAATAAAGTACCTAGTGTTTATAGTAATATTTATTCATGTATTAGTCAATCAATGTGCATAATGGTCAACCGATATGCCTAATAGTTAGCCAATGTCTCAATGATAATGAATCTGTATATTCAGTGGATACTAATTGTCCAGTACTATATTATTAGCCATTATAACGACTAATTCTTGGTTACAACAGCTAATAAGGGTCCTAAAATCCTATAAATACATGTTTTTTCTTTAGTTCTCATATCAAGAAGTATTTGGGTGTCTTTTATAAATGTTTCTAAAGGATCTTTTTGGTTTGATTGATTTTTGCTTGAGCCGAATGATGAAAAATTATCATGTCTAATTCTTTTAAAGGATAAATCTATAAAGAATTCACCTATCATAGTAACAAGAAAACCATATTACTGTATTGAATATTCCTAATCATTTACTGTATGTCCATATTATATATACAAATTTGGTTACTAGTTAAGCATATTCGATGGCTCTATATGAATTAGCAATTTTTGATCCCTCTGATCATGTTCTCAGAAAATTATTTTAGCATCATTGTCTCATATTTTTATGAGTGAGCCTCTTTAGAATTATCAAGTGATAAAGTGAGGCATTTTGAGTTCTAAGACTTGGTTGGAGCATTATATTATTATCTTTAAGGATGTACCGAGTGGGATTGAAGTCCTTCTTTACTTTGGAAGAAAATTGTAAAAGGATTCCTCTTTATTGAGAAAAGATTGTACAAAAGTTATTATTCACCTTGAAAGAAGAATTATAGTGGAATTCTGAGAAGAGTCTTAGGAATGGATGTAGGCAAAGTCTGTTTATTGAACCACTATAAATAAATCGATTTGCATTCTCTCATCCATATCCTCTTTAGATTATTGTTTAATTATTTGATTGATTTATATTAAACAATTTCCTCATCTTTATTTATATTGATTGTTATTAATTGAGTACATTATTTATAAAATTATTAAATTTTATAAACATCCAATTTACTGCCCTCTTAGTGCCAATAGGGACTAGCTAGTAATGTTAAAGCAAGTCGATGAGAATAACATTTCAAACAAAATCCTATAACAAAGATCATAATGATATATTAGGGTCATCAACATCATCATTCAACCAAGAGGGATAAAGCATTAATAGCGCACCTTTCTTTATGATTAACTCTATTTGAAAATTAAGATTTGATTCCTTTTAATGGTTGAAAGTGTAGACCTAAGGAAAATAGTTTCAAATGGTCCCTTTATAACTTAAAAAATTATAATTAGAAAAAAGTCCCAAAATAAAGGAAGAATGGGAACCTTAAGATAAGAGATCAATTTCCTTAAATAGTAGGGTCGAACATTTCTTATTTTATGCATTAAGAAGAAATTAACTTAATAGGCCTCTATATGGGAAATGGCTTATGAAATTTAGCACAAATTGGAAGTTACAAATGAGGGAACAAATCAAGTAAAGGGGAGCAAAATTATCATATTAACATATTAATATAAATTGTTTCAAGTGAAGCATGATGAACACATATCTAGTATGTACACTAGATTTATTGATATTTTCAATTCTCTCAAAGTTCTTAGAAAGACCTATATTAATATTGAAATAGTAAGAAAGTTAGTTAGGTCTTTTCGGAAGACACAAAAAGTTAAAGTGAGGGCTATACTAAGAGCCAAGGATCTGATGACTCTACCATTAGAGGAACTTATTAGATCTCTTCTTATATATAAAATAAAATAAAAAAGACATAAGAAAAAATGATGCTTTCAAAGAAAAAGAATTCAGTGTTCAAAGTCTCAAAGTAAAAATCGAGTGAAGAGAAAGAGACATTAACTAAAGCAATGAAGACATTGCGTTAATCATTAGAAAATTCAATAAATTATTAAAAAAGAAATATATTAAAGAAAGGGCTTCAAGAAAGGTAAAGGTGAATTAAAATATAAATCCTCTAATATTATTTGCTTTAAACTTAGAAAACTCAGCCACATGAAGCCATAGTGTCCTCTATTTAAAGATGATGAAAAGTATGAAAGAAATTATAAGAAAAAGAAGAAGGATAAGAAGAAAGCACTTGAAGCTTCAACTTAGGATGACATATAAATGGATCTGAAAAAGAACATTATGAGCTTTTGAGATGAAAGTGCTGGGGATTTTTTATGCTCGAGCCTAAATTATGGGCTTTTGAGCTTATAAGTAATTATCATCATGTTATTATTCTCTATTTTCCTCTGTTGTCTATTTGTAATGCATAATTGGATGATTAAATAACTTACTTTTATTATGCATATTGAGACCACCTCCTTATACTAGAGGCATTAAGATGAAAAAGACTCCTACATTACGCCCTTATTTGAGCCTTTTCTTTGATTTACCCTACCATAATTTCATCCTTTATGTGTAACTGAATTTGATCCTTATCCTTTTCTTTAAATTATTTTAACCATGTTGTAACCCGATAAATCATTTTTGATGTTAACCTAATATTTATTTTTTCACCTTGAAGGATTGTATTTACTTAATTGTATAAGAATATGATTGATAAAGAAGCATCAAGAATAAGGAAAGGTACAAGCTTATGTATTTGAGGTTGTATCTTCTTATTTATCATTTATCAATGTTTCATATATTCCCCTCGTAAGCTCGTAAGTAATTAATTCATAAATATCTTGAAATGAGCATAGTTAATAAAAAGAAAATTTTGTAACTATAAAAAAAAGAAAGAGAAGATTATGCTATTGAAATTTTATTTTGCATTTTATTGTCATTTTCCTTAGATACTTGGCTATATTAAATCAATTTTTCATATAATCTTGCTTATACAAATTTCTTCATTTTTATTAACCCAAAAATTTACCCTTACTATGCCTTTACCTAATTTTTATTATACCTTAATGTAGAAAACTTTTGATTTTTACCTCTAGTTTATTCTATAGTGGTGTAGATGTGAAATATTAGCAAGCCTATAGTTACAACTCTTTCCATGTATTGATATGAGAGTTCCATTGATTTAAACCCTGAACACTTAGAGTGAATTGAGTAAATCTTTTATGTGAGAGTGTTGAATCATTTAGCACTTGATTTCAGAAAGGTTGTTAAGATATCATTTATGATGTTTTCTTGAGGAAATTTATTCTATAATTGTTTTATTCTAATTGTATTTCAATTTGATTCTTGAGGCATAACATTTGAAGTGTGAATAGATAGGTTGAGATGAAGAGGTGGATATTTAGAAGAGTTGCTGAATTTGAATTGTTATTTGTTTAAGGACAAGCTAATGCTAAGTGTGAGGAAGTTGATACATGTTGATCTAGTCATATTGATAGGCTTATATTTAGTGTATTTTGTTTGTTTATTTGAGTATTTTTGTTGTTTTTACTACTTAAGTTGTTCATATTTTGTTTTAAAGATCCACTTCACTTGCGGCGGGCCTAAAATTGTCCTAGGACCTAGGCTACTGGAGGATCTTACTGGAAGTGGACTCCCTCGAAGTTATTAATATTCTCTCCACTTCTTGTCATTCACTAACTGAAGTCGCTGTTTTGGTGCAGGATATCCAACAGATGTTGGAGCGAGACTGGACAGTTCAGATCCAACATGTCTATCGAGAAGGCAATCAAAGCACCGATCTACTGGTTACCATAGCCCAGTGCGGAATTCCCGGTCTCCACCTACTCCCAGAACCCTCACCGGAGTTGGATTATCTCCTTCGCAGCGATTGTCACGGAACTATGTACAGGAGGGGACAGCGATCCCTTTGACTGCGACTTTGAATTTCTTTTTGTTTTTTTCCTTTCCGGTGTTTGCAAAAAAAAGAGATCTACTTCACTTATTTGAAGCAAAAGAAACAAATTCAGACTAGCTTAGAGCAATTTGGACAAGTTTTGACTAAGTTATAGAGTGTACGACAAGTAATTGGTTTTATTTGAAGAGTTTGGAGGCATATTAATTGATTTATGTGAAACGTGCTTGTTTTAATGAGGAACACATCCATGATGAGCGATGAGTATGCCATGTTGATATTACATGGCTGTGTTTGTGCACATGTTAGCCCCAAAAAAGCATCATGCATATGTTTAAAGCACATAGTCATTAACAAGCTCGTATTAATGCCTGTGTGGTTTCCAAAATCTAAATTTCAACCTATAAAAGGTAAAATTAAGAGAAAAAGTAATAGATGAGGCTCAAGAAATATAATTAGAAACCTTAAGACAATAGAAAGTACGAAGAATAACTAAAGAGACCCTTTTGAAATAGATTTTCATTGATCTAGATTGAATTTTCTAAAGGTCAAAGGGATTTCATCTTGTTATCCTTGATTTTTTGTTTTCTTTTTAATTTTGAAGTTATGTTGAATATAATTAGGAACTAAACCCTTTTTGGTGTTTGGATTAGATGAACCTCAAGACATATATATATTAAGGAATTTCTATAGTCCAATAAACTTTAAAGTAAATTAATTAGTGAAATTATAATTATATAAGAAGTACTATGGGGGGTTCGAATTCTAGGTACTATTGTTTTGTAGATTGATTTGTTTGTTTAATTTTTATTCTAGTTTATTTAAGTTGTTGATGCATTATTAGTTTATAGTTTATAGTTTTAATTTTAAGTCTAACTATCACCCCCATCTTAAATTGTTGATTAAATAGTAAAATGAGGGATAATATTAGTAACTGTAGTCTTTTAGGATCGATATTTGGTATTCAGTGTCCTATACTATAAGGGGATAGGTGTACTTGCTTAAATAATATATGGAGTAAAGGTATCAATATACATATAAACATTACATGAGTACACCATATAGTAATGTCAATTAATTAAAAATAAATTAAGATACAAAAGTTTGGGTGTCTTTGTGTATAATGGGCTAAGACTAAAGATTGCATCAATAGTAAGAGGAGCAATTGAAAGAGAAGATATTGATCTAGGGATGACAATTAGCATTTTATTGTGCATATAAAGATAGGATAAAACTAAAGATTACATCAATGGTAAGAACAATCATCTAGCAAGACACCAATTTAAGGGTGTGGAGAGGAACAACTGACAAGCAGAATGACTATGCATTGAGCGATAGTTAGGCAATGGTTGGGTTACTAATGGTGGACACTGAACATAATGACAAGAGGAATACAATGTTAGTTCCCATAGATGTGCGGTCATAGATGAGCAAATAATCCATATACAAGATACAAATGTTAGAGATAATATACATATTATAATCTAGCTTTACTTATTGTTGATTTACTTTTACTGCTGAAAGTTTGTAGTCAAATAGGATTTACTTTTAAATCAAAATACTTGGTATTTGTTTAAGTTGTGCTAACAGATTTTTATGAGATTAATTTGTGTTATTTGTACATTAGTGGGTTATTATTTTCTAATAGTTTATCACAAATTTTGTTTATAAAAGGTTGGTTCATGCTTTGAATAAATTTAGATTTTTCAGCTCACTTTTCTTGCTTACTATGTATTTGATAAAATTTCCCTAATTTTTTTATTACATAATTTCTTTATTCTTTGTCATTTAGTATCAGACCTTGGTTCCACTTCCAGGTGGCCAAGAATTATGGTGGTGTAAACCTCTCACAACATTTAATTCCAATTTTTTAAGGTACTAACTATGGTGTTTGAAATATCAAAATGAAGACATTGTTTTTATCCCATGAATTATGGGATTTGGTGGAGAATGGATACAACAAAGATGGAGCAGTGACTGATAATGTTAGAAAACTTCAAAAGAAATATTCCAAGACATTGTTTCTCATTCAACGAGTAGTGGATGACATACTTTCCCCCTCATTGTTACTGGCACAAAATCAAAAGAAGCTTAGGATTCATTTTAGAAAGTTTACCAAGGTAGTTCAAAACTGGTAATTGTTAAACTTCAAATTCTTTGTAGAAAATTCAAAAGTTTGTTTATGAAAGACAAAGATAGCTTGTTTGAATATATTTTAACCAAGACCGGTATTGTTAATCAAATAAAAAAATATAGAGTGATTTTGAGTGAGAATAAGGTGGTTGAGAAAATTCTTAGGAGTTTGCCTAAAAAGAATGATTATATTATGGCTAAAATTGAAGAGTCAAAAGATTTGTAGTTATTAACTATTGATGAATTACAAGGCCCTTTTTATTCTCATAAAAATATAATGAAGGGATATGATAATTATTATGTTGAGAATGTTTTTAATAGTAAGATGTAAATTTCACAAGGTGAAAAAGGTGATAGAGAATCAATTAGCAAAAGTAACTTTAACAAGTTGCATGGTGGACATTCCTTCCAGAGAAGAAGATGAGGCAAAATAGATAATCGATCCAATGGGAACAACTAACAATCTAGAAGCACTGGAAAAGGTGAAAATGGGACTATAAGAAATATGGGCATATAGAAAGGTTAAATGGGCTTAAAGACAAACAAACTAACGTAACCTAAGGAAAAAAGGAAGATGACAGTGATAGCTTTTTCCTTGCGTTTTTTCTGGCGAAAGAATGTCCTTGATAAGTTTGGTATATCAATAGTGGCTGTAGTAATCACATAACAAGTGATTTGCAACTTTTCACAAATTTAGATGATTATATGACTTGTCAAATTACAATAGGTGATGGAATAATACACTTGGCAAAAGGAAAAGTTTGGAAGTATCATTGGAACTCTTTTCTAAAAAGCAAGCAAGAAACTCTTCAAAACTGGCAAATCCAATTCTTATAGACATTTATGGGCCCATAAGGACACTTTCCCTCAATAACTGACTGGCACGTCGTAACGCTAGTCAAAATAAAATAACTAGACTACTACTATAGCAGTGGTGAGTCTAGGTCGATCTTACAGGGAGTGTTCGGTTAGCTTTTGAAATGAAATTAATCGGTGTTTAGGAAAAATAGGGGGTTTGGATTTTGGAATAAGAAAATAAAATGAATCTAACTAATAAAAATAAATTAAATAAAATATACAAAAAATGGTAAAATTGGGGAATTCGGTAAGGATCTGGTTCTTTGGTTCAATCTCGGCCTACACCCTAATTAAGCATATTTTATTGATTTTTTATTCTCAAACCTCTTCTAAAAACTATTAATCGTGGGTTAATAATTAACTAGAGTTTTCCCTTAGGTTTTGTTTAATCAAGATACGATTGTTGATTAAACCTAACCATCAAATAACCTAGGATACGATCTCTAGATTTAATTAAGCAGTAGTATTAAGAACTAGGAAAAGTGATTAATCAAGGCAATAACTACATATGATGCGTCATTTAACCTAGGTCATGTTATCCCTAATGATTACGAATCATTAGTCGCTACTCATGAATTTCAACATAATAATTACAGATTATATCGAGATTCTAGCAATGGGTATGTAATCAAACGATTCAATGAACACATTAAAATCATCCTTTCACAATCCCAATGGGTTCATACACAAATAATTGAATAATAATGAAAATTCGATTATCCATACACAAAACCCAAATCAATTAACATTGGATAACACAATCAATTTCTAATGAGAGAAAAAAACAACAAAAATAATAAAAATGCTTAACCTAGGTCGTTGACATCGATGTCGCCTCCGAAACGACGTCGGGACATTTATTCCTCTATGAATCTCTCCCGAAAAATACTTAAGCCCCCATACTTATAACCCTACCGAAAACCTTACCTATCTCTTCTCAATGTCGCAACCTTCTACTCTATCCACTGTTCATGATGTGATAAATAAAGATAGTGGACACCTCACTATTCACCTCCTAAGCTCTCTCTGTCATAGCTCTTAACTTCCCTCACTGTATCGTCCCTCCACTGAAGTTGATGGTATGAATAAACTTGGAGAGTTTATCGTCCCTTCCTGTACATGCCAAAACCCCCCTTTTTCTTGTTTATCTCTTGCATTCCTTTTGCCGCTGTTCCTTTCAAAACGTCAGCATCTCACCCTTTGCAGCTACCAAATGCTAGCGTTTCACGCTAGCTTTAAAACATGCGTTTAACACAGTTAGTGTTAAATGCTAGCTTCTCTGCTTTGACTTCGTCGTTTCTTGCTGGATTTTACTTTATGGGCTGTCGTTTTGTGCTTTAAGGAAGGCTGCATTTTGCTTCATCTTTTCCTTGTTAAACATTTGTGCTCCAATTTGCTTTAGAATCTTGTCTTTTTGGTCTCAAATATATATCAACATGTCCAACCTAGCAGTCAACACAAATTGAACACAAATTAAACATTTTATCTTTAAAATAGGATTGAAATCATATGGAAATACATAAGAAAATTTAAGATAATTCAATCCTATCAAATACTCCTACACTTGAATTATTGCTTGTCCTTATGCAAAACATCCAAATTAAGCTCAAAGCCCTAAAACATTTACTTAATTTGTATATTTTCCAAGACTATATAATCACAACTAAAGATGAATACTTTCAAAAATCATAGCAAGGATTCAACATTCAATGCTTCTACTCATGATCAATCAACAAGCATCATCTTCGAAAACCGAGCGATCTAGTGGTAGACTCGAACAATGTGTTTAACTAAAATATATCTACAGGTACACTCAACACCATTGATGATCATGACAATCCACAACTTTGTATATCATTTCATTTCTCCACCACTAAAATTCACATGCAAAATCATGAATCAAAGGACTTTTTAGGGTTGTAATATAGGCAAAGGTAAAGTGAGATGTATTTAGGTCAAGTAGCATAAAAGCTATCAAAGATAGTGAAACAAAAGTAACATTCTATCAAAAGTTTGGTACCGTCAGCTATGACGAATGCAACATTTATATTTGACAACCCCATTCAACTCTCACACACCAACCACATGAAGCATATACCAATTCGAAGGAATCACTCATACAATTTATTCCAACAGTACATTGAAACAACAAGAGTGAACCTTCCAAATCAACATCTACCTTATATCCAACATACTCAAATAACCCCTTCATCACAACTTTAGGAGAATGCGCTAATCAGAAACAACTTTTCAACACATATGCACATGCTCCTAGATACATTTATTCAGACAAATTTTTTCATTTTTTCATTTTCTTCTTTCTTTCTTTTTCTTTTTCTTTTTTTTCTTTTTTTTCTCTTTTCTTTTTTCTTTTTTAACATCAAAAGAAACTACATTAACATGGGAATTTCAATGATAAGACATAAAATAGCATCCCAATCATTATATCCAATCCACACATATGTATACTGTGACGCCCCTATACCCCCTGGGAGGATACGGGAGTGCCACATTGGACTCACAAACAGAAACAAATAACAGGCCGATGTGGAAACATTTCAAAACGTATTACACATTCATTACATGTATTTTCAGTAACTGAAACAAACATACATTGTAAATCATTCCAAACTTGTTCAAAACATACATACATTATATCGCATGAACTTAATACAAATTTGTTCCAAAAACCGAAACTAGCTTGAAACATAGTTATTACAAAAACTTACAACAATTCGGAATCATACATTTTATAAACAAGCCAAAATATATATTCAAAATACATTTTTATCAAAACAAGACTCAGACACCATTGACCATTGCGGTTGACTCGTCCCAGTCTTTATAATCCTCGTTCTGAACCTACACGGGGCAAATCCACTGTGCTAAGCATATAGCTTAGTGAATAATAACTAATCTATATATAAAGTGATAACTCATCATACTGAATCATGTAATAGCATAAGCATGCATTAACATATTGGTTTAACAATAAAACAAACATAATGCATTTCAGAACAGATTTTATAGTTAACAGAGCTGAATATCAAAAGAGGGTATAGACCCTTCAAAATCAGAATACAATTTTGTTTATTCAGAATCAAACATATATAAGAACACAAAATCAGATGACTGTTAAGCCATTTACAGAAGCGGGTAACGGGACTTATACAGGAGAGACCGAAGTCTCAACACCGAAGTATCATAGGAGAGACCGAAGTCTCAACACTGAAGTGTCACAGGAGAGACCGAAGTCCCGACACCGAAGTGTCACAGGAGCAGCTGCAGACCCTTCTAGGCATGCCTATTTACCTACAACTAGGATCAACAGTTTTTAAACAAAACAAAGTCATTTTAGATGTTTCATGTGCAAAGCAAGTAGTCAATCATATTCACATGCAAGTAGCACTTCCAATGATATAAACATGCATCAAACGACTCGGACAATCATTGTCCAAAATTCCAACACAATCAGCATAAATCAAATTCAACAAGCAGAACAAAGTAAGGTGTGACCATCTAAGATTACTTACAAAAGCTTCCTTATTGCTTATTGCCTCGAAGTCCCGGCAATATCTGGAGTGGTCGTTCTATGCATTCCTTTATAACATTTAACACATATACAAATCACTATTGTGCATGATTAAGCATTCATTTATGTATACTGAATATGTATGATGCATGTTCATGACAAATTCTAGGGTATGTTTCCTTACTAAACTGATGTAAACATCAATTGTACTTCAAAAGTTCCAAAATTCATACACTCATTTATTATTCACACACTCATTCACTATTCTAGTTTTTGCTGAAAGTATCTCATTCGGGTCAACTTTGTATAAGCAATAAGATCAAGAAAATGATGTATTTCTGTTATACTTTCTTCTAGACAATTGTTCCTCTGTGTCTTACGTTACTAATGACACCAAACTCTTGCGGTTTGGTTTATTATTCTGCAAGTTATACCTAAAATGCAGTATACTATTCCCAAACAATGATAGAATCCTAATTTCAACTTTAGGCCAAATTTCATCATCCTTTGGGATAGAAACAAAATTACATTACTTAATGAAAGTTGTAGGCATATGAGGGAAGTTTAATCTAAAATGAAAATCACCCCATTTGGATATCTACAAGTCAAGTTATAGCCTAAAAACCGATAATTGTTTAGTGAAATCTGTCCAGTGAAACCAGTACAATTCATTCACATCTTACACTATCAACACTCTTACTCCAACATTTATTCTTTTTACTACAATTCCACCTTATTCATGCCTCAATTACACATCCGTTTCATGTCCAGAACTTAATGCATCAATAAATCAATACACATTTTATCAAATCAAGCATCAAATACTTCATAGGATATCATGCAATCAAGATTAGTATTCCCATACCTTCTTTAACAAAATTTCCTCCTTTAATGAGCAAGCCACTCTACCCTTTCAAGTAGAAATTACAACTCCAATATTAAGAAGACCAAGAGGACAACAACACAGAACAATGGCAGGATCTAGCTTCCTTAATGCAGTAGCATGCAATTTCGTCAAGTGAAGAAGATGACCTAAAATGCAATCAGAAACTCGAGGAGGTGTGAGTGAGGAGAGAGTTTCAGTGGTGTGAGAATAAGTTGAAGAAGAAATCAGAAAAACAGAGCACCCCATCAGAAAACTTATCTTCTCTCTAATGCTAGGTGTCACCAAATGGTAACAACATGTGTCTTCTTGCATGTTCTACACTTGTCCTAATTTGGAGCTGCCATTTGTCACCAAGAATTAGTCCCCGTATTAACCATTAATAAACTATATTGATTTAGGTAGAATTTGACAAAGTTATCTTCATTAAAGTTGTAGCTTATCCTCTTAGCTTTCTAACGATATAAAGTTTGTAATTTTCAGACATCGGAATCAAAAGATATGACACTTACAAGACTTCTTTTCACTTAATCAACACCCAAACCTTGTGTAATGAATCTATGACATATATTCCGAGACCCAGGCCCAAGATTAATACCTTAATTTTCTAATGAAGACAAATAAATTCCAATTCTCTAAGTATGTTTCACTAAACCATAATTTAAGCCATATACAATACATGTTCAAATCATAGCACAATTTTAACTCCTATTTCACATATACTTTCATGAACATGTATCATTTCAACTAGGGTATATTTTGGGCCCTTACATATACCCCCACACTTACACTTTTGTACATCCACAGACTCAATAATCAAAAATGCTTCGCTAACTTTATGGCTTGGGTAGGACATTTGGTTAAGTTTAAAGCATGTAATATGTTTGATACAAAAAGAAAGGTATAAAGCTCAAAGGGGTTTATCAAGGGAAAATTCATGTCAATAGGATAGGTTATTTGGCTAATGTAGTTTATGAAAAACAAAGAATGCCTAATCATATCTATGTTAATGTATGTGATAAAAATGTGGTCTCGAATCGAAATTCAACACAAAGTCTGGATATACATGCCATAAAGGTCACACATTATCAAAAGACCATGAAATTGATATGAATGTGTCAGTCTAATAAGGTTCAAAATCTCACCAGCTTTGTCTACCATTAGTCATTACTCTTCTAAAGATAATGCACATCAACCAATCACAAGAGTAAAAGTACATGCCCAAATTGTCATGAAATTCTCTAGTCAATTCACACTCTAATCATGATTAAATAATCCTAGAAGCAATAGGTAACAAGTAAATGTTTCTTTGTTTGTTTTATTCTTTCTCTCATTTTGATTGACAACTTAAAACAAGCAAGAAACAAACCAATAAAGAACAAGCATGCATATAAAAAGAAATGCGAAAATGCACAAGAAAGAAATTTACTTCCCTTAGGTTGCCTCTCAAGAAGCGCCTCTGTTTAGGGTTGCTGGCTTGACTCCTTCTTCCGCTCACGTGACAAAATTGTGATCTTTAGGTGGCACATGCGGTTCTTCAATGTGAGGTTCTTCAAGATAGGGTCTTGGTTGATAATCATTCCCATTTAGCTCTTTCCTATCCCCAGACTTTCAATCTCGATTGAGTTTATGAACTTGGGAAATATTTCAAACATATCCTCATGTTTTTCTTCCTTGTTTAGTTCCTCTGAGATAAATGATATGTCCTTTTCGGCTTCGATCTCTCCCTCAACTTCTTCGACACTAGCAACTCCTTGGGGGTTGACCTCAAAATTCTCAAGCTCCTCATCACTTTGTAAAGTTTCTGTACAAACATTCATCGGGTACACCTCAGGTTGATACGACTGCACCTCTTCGCTTTATGGCTCTAGATGATTGGTATCTCCCTATTGAGGCAATGCATCTTGCTGGAATTGTAGAGCATCCTCTCGGATTTGCTGTACAGTTTGTTGAAACAGCTGTTGTGTATTTTGTTGAAACTGCTGAATATCCTATCAAATTTAAAGATTGTTAGCAGCTATAATATTAAGCATTTCTTCTAAAGACGTACCTAAGTCGTGTTGGCTCTCCGAACCTTGGTTGTTAGACCATGTAGTTTTTAGAAATTGCCCTCCATCATGCTGGAATTGTAGATTATTATGCCGCAATTGCCAAGTATTAGCATTCATTATATCAATCAACTTTTCCAGAGATGGACCGGAGTTGTGATAGAAAGCTTCTGGTCCATATGAGAATTGCTATACGTCTTGCAAACTATCATGAAAGTAATTCTGATGATTATCTAATCCATAACAAAAGTTAGGTTGATTAGTCCAAACATTGTTATAAGATTGAGAATATGAATTATAAAAGAGATTACTTCCATCCATATCGATTTTTTTAATAAATCACAAACATGAAACAGAATAAAGAAAAGATCACGAAATAATCACAAAATAACTGAAAAGAAATCAATTACGAACAAATATAAACAAAACACCAATTAAATCACAAACAAAAACTAAAACACCGCACTCCCCAGCAACGGCGCCACAATTGACCAGCTCGTCGTAACGCTAGTCAAAATAAAATAACTAGACTACAACTGTAGCAGTGATGAGTCTAGGTCGATCCTACGGGGGTGTTCGGTTAGCTTATGAAATGAAATTAATCGGTGTTTAGGAAAAATGAGGGGTTTGGATTTTAGAAGAAGAAAATAAAATGAATCTAGCTAATAAAAACAAATTAAAGAAAATATACGAAAAATGGTAAAATTGGAGAATTTTGTAGGGATCCGGTTCTTTGGTTCAATCTCGGCCCACACCCTAATTAAGCATATTTTATTGATTTATTGTTCTCAAACCTCTCCTAGAAACTATTAATCGTAGGTTAATAATTAACTTGAGTTTTCCTTAGGTTTTGTTTAATCAAGATACGATCGTTGATTAAACCTAACCACCAAATAACCTAGGATACGATCTCTAGATTTAATTAGGTAGTAGCATTAAGAACTAGGAAAATCGATTAATCAAGGGAATAACTATATACGATGTGTCATTTTACCTTGGTTATGTTATCCCTAATGATTACGAATCATTAGTTGCTACGTATGAATTTCAACATAACAATTACGGATTATATCAAAATTCTAGCAATGGTTATGCAATCAAACGATTCAATGAACGTATTAAAATTATCCTTTCATAATCCCAATGGGTTCATACATAAATAACCGAATAATAAAGAAAATCTGATCATCCATATACAAAACCTAAATCAATTAACATAGGATAATATAATCACTTTCTAATGAGAGAAAAAAAAACAACAAAAATAATAAAAATACTTAACCCAGGTCATCGACGTCGATGTCGCCTCCAAAATGACGTCAGGACATTTATTCCTCTATGAATCTCTCCTGAAATATACTTCAGCCCCTATACTTATAACCCCACCGAAAACCTTACCTATCTCTTCTCAATGCCGCAACCTTCTTCTCTATCCACTATTCATGATATGACAAATAAAGATAGTGGACACCTCACTATTCATCTCCCAAGCTCTCTCTGTCGCAGCTCTTAACTTCCCTCACTGTAGTGTCCCTCCACTATAGTTTATGGGACGAATAAACTTGGAGAGTTTATTGTCCCTTCCTGTATACGCCAAAACCCCCTTTTCTTTTTTATCTCTTGCGTTTTTTACCCTTTTGCTGCTATGTTCCTTTCAAAATGTCAGTGTCTTACCCTTTGCAGCTCCCAAAAGCTAGCGTTTCACGCTAGCTTTAAAGTATGCATTTAACGCAGCTAACGTTAAACGCTAGCTTCTCTACTTTGACATCGTCGTTTCCTGCTGGATTTTCCTTCATGGGCTGTCGTTTTGTGCTTTAAGGAAGGCTGCATTTTGCTTCATCTTTTCCTTGTTAAACATTTATGCTCCAATTTGCTTTAAAATCTTGTCTTTTTGGTCTCAAATATATATCAACATATCCAACCTAGCAGTCAACACAAATTGAACACAAATTAAACATTTTATCTTGAAACTAGGATCGAAATCACAAGGAAATACATAAAAAATATAAGATAATTCAATCCTATCAACAACAAGTACTTTTTAGACTTTATCAATGATTTTAGTCGAATGATAACGGTTTATTTTTCTAAAGGAAAAATTAGAAGCTTTTTCTATCTTTAAAAAATTCAAAGCACACATTGAGAAGCAAAATGAACAACCAATAAAGATCTTAAGAACAAATCATGAGGTAGAGTTCCCTTATTAAGGATTTCATAAATTTTGAAGAATTTGGGATTCTATGACAACTAATGGCCAACTTCAACAATAATAAAATAGAGTCATAAAGAGGAAGAATTGTAGCCTTGTAGGGATAGGAAAAAGCATGCTGAAAGCCAAATGTCTTCCAAATAATTTCTAGATAGAAGTAATCCATATGGTAACCTACATTTTTAATTAATCTCCTATGATAGATTTGAATTAACTAAAACCATTTCAAGCATGGCATAGATGGAAGCCTGAAGTAACTAACTTAAGAATTTTTTGTTACATTACATTTATACATATTCCATCATAAAAAAGAGAAAATTTTGGATGATAATAGCATCAAATATATTTTTATGGATTATATTAATGAAACTAAAGGATATTGTTTTTATAATCCTCTCACCAAAAATTACTAATAAGTCATGGTATTACTTTTGATGAGAAAAGTATTAGGGATTGGAAGAATATGAAATCAATTCGAGTTACATTACTTAAAGATGGTGAATCTCTTAATGCTCCCACAAGATAAGAGGATCAAAATAGAAGTTCCACTCTTTCTACACTAAGCAAATCTCAATCTTTTACATCAAGATGAAGCCAATATAATGCCTTAAACTTGTCTTCACCAAGCTCTTCCTCATCGAATTCACCACTAAGAAAATGGATGATGAAATGAGAGCTTTAGAAAGAAACACGACGTCGGAGCTACTATCTCCCAAATGGGAAGGAAGTTGTTTAGCTAAAGTGGATCTATAAGATAAAGTTCCATGATGATGGAACTAGCCAAAAATACAAAGTAAGGCTGGTTGCACACGGGTACATGCAATAAGAATGCATAGAATTTAAATAATTGTATGTGAAGTCAATTTAATTAAAAAATTGATCAATTTAATGTGAAGTCAACATTCTTGCATGGAATCTTAGAGGAAAAATTGTATATGCAATAACTAAAAAGGTATGAGATTTTAGGTCATAAAGACAAAGTTTACCATTCACTACAAGAAATTCTATTTTTAGTGACAACAAAAGTTTTCACGAAAAGGAGTAATATTAGTCACTACTATTAATAGCGCCCAATTTTTAAAGTCGTCACCTCCCGCCACAAATACCTTTGTCACTAATGAAATAGTGACTAATTTAGAAAAATGGTCACAATTACGTAATATACTAATAAGCTTTCGGTGACGGAGATGAGGATGATCTGGTAGATATGTAACCTTACCAGAAGAGATAAGGTAAAAAAATATAACAGTCTGAGACAAATTAAAGGTGGCTAATATTAATGACAAATTAAGAGAGGCATAACTTAGATGAATTGTACATGTTAGGAGGAGATATCCTAACGTGCCAGTGAGAAGATGCAAGAAAATATTACTAAGAGACTTTAAGAGGAAAAAGGAAGGCCTAAAAAGAACTGAGAGGAAGTAATCAAAAATAATATCGCTAGGTTAGATTTTATCGAGGACTGGGCTTGCATTAGGAAACTTCGGTGTACTAGGATACGGGTTAAGGGTCTTCTTGAAAATCGGACATTCGCTTTATTGTAGGCTATAATAATCTACGTCCTTTGCATTTAATGCATAATATTTACCTCCTAAGGTATATAGCTTAGTTAGTTTCTTATGTAGTGTAATCAATGATTTGATAGGCCTGATCAGAGTTACCCCTATAAGGGTCTTTTGTTCATAACAGGTTGTCTCTTATGGTATGTATTTCTCCTAAAGTTTATAGCTAATCTTAGATACGTTATTTTGTGTTATATTTAGTACTCTTGCCAATTATTTTTAATACTACGAGTATTGTTTCTCTTTAATATTTATGTGTATTGTGTTGTATTTTTATATTTAGTTGTTTTTTCTTACCTTTTATGTTTATTTGATTTATTTATTTATTTGAATTTATTTCTTAGATATGTCTGCACATCCATTTATCATTTTGTAAGATCTTCATGATACGTTGCATGTGGATCTATCAGAAACAGCCTCTCTACTAGGTAGGGGTAAGACTGTGTAATACTGGACCTTCCTAGACCCTGCATCTCAGTGAGACTACAACTAGGTTTTGATGATGATGATGATAATTGTAACACCCAGTATCTGATTTACCCGGTATAGCGGGAAAAAAATCGATATTTGAGACTAATGTCATTAAAACCAGGGCAATGAATTATAAATTTTGATGACATCAAATTAATGATGTTTGGCATTTTTTCGATGGTCATAGGAAATTGTACGAGCGGATTTTAAAGAACCGGTGTAAAAGGGGCATTTTTGTAAATAATGAAAAGAGTCGCTTATAGAGGAAGCTAAGTGTAAATGAGACAAAACACTTGTCTTCCTTCTCCCTCACTTGGCCGAAATCACCATGGAAGCTCCTCTCTCAATTTTTCAAGCTTCGTAACAAGAAAGTGAACGAGAATCAAGCTGATCAGTCGATACAAAACGGTAAGCTTCGATCCTGACACTTGATTCTACCGATTAGAATTTAGTTTCTCACTTTCTTTTTCCATAACTATGAAACCCACTTGATGAAATTTATAGGTTTGATGATTTTGATGATGGATTCTTATTCTTTGATGTATAATGACTAATTAACATGAGGAAATTTTCATTTTCTATGGTGATTTGGGCTTAAACCAAAACCTAGGGTTCTGGAGTTCAAAGCTGCCAAGGGAAGCAGATTCGTAAGTCCTTCTTATACAATTTTCTTGAGCTATTTAACGTGTGATTTTGAAGAAACTAAAAGCTTGAAATTTGTCGATATGGGTGTCTACTATATCCCTGAATTTTTTTTGAATTTAGGGTGAGTCAAAAAAGAGATATAAGTCCCGAATTGAAACTGGTTCAGAATACCAACGGGATTGAAACACGAAATGAAAGTTAATTGTTTGAGGACCTTAGAGCCAGAATTGGATGATGAGTTATTCTTATGAAATGCTCGAAAATGTGTTATCTAAGTTTTGTATAAAGGAAATTTTAATTAGATGAGTATCCTATGAGATATGACTAAATAAGTGAAGGGTGTTGCTGACCTTAGTGACACAGAAGAGAACAGAAACAAGACAGCCTTAGAAAAATCACAATAAATCCAAATTACACTTTTTTTAAGCCTTCTTTGGATATGTTATAGCCATATGAGTCTATTAAAAATTTCAATTTGAATAACCTCAATTGGATAAGAAATGAATAAGTGATAATGATTTTATTCAGGAAGGGTTCAACTCGTGACAGATTATTAAGGCTAATTATAAATGGGATGTTTGGAAGCCTTAATGACCAAATTAAAAAATGGTAATAAAAGGAAAAATGTGAATTTATGTGTTAAATAGAGGTATGGAAATTTTGAGGAAACATTAGACCTATGTATAAAAAGTTATGCCTCCACGAATGAGACCTACGCAGATGAATCAATTAAACCAAATAGGTTCAAGTATGATTAAGCTAATCAAGACATAAAGAATCAAATATTTAGAATTATGAGCTAAATTTGGGCATAATGAAGTCCAAGATACCTAATTTCAAGGGAAATTTTAGCTTGAAACCATTTTGACCATTATAGAAGAAAATATTCATTTATAATGATATATGTTAAGAAATGAGATTTATGTAAAAATGACTAATGCGGGTATATGTAACTTTTATGCATGCTACCCAATAGCTTGTGAAAGCAGACAAGGAATAGAACTAGAAGTCGTACCTAGTACCTCTCAAGTTCAAGAAGATTAGAAAAGAGATAAGAACCCCCGAGATAGTAGAGTTGAGTATAATCATGCTACTATACTTGTGTAGTAATCCTTTTTCTTCTTGCGGCCTGTTGAATTGTTCTCGAATTTGTATGACTCCATGTGATTAAGTCTAGCATGTTGTATGGCAGACTGGCCAGATGATATTCAAATTCTTTTCATCTTCTAGTTCCCTCGTTATGTTGAACCTATTAATTACAATTCTTTGATGAAACATATTTTTTTCTTATTAGACATGATTGATGAGTTCACAGGATACCCAGCTGATGGAGTATATTATCAGACCAGCTGCACATAGGTAACCCGCCGGTGATGGGTCAGATTCGGGTCCTACCTGGAGAGGGGAGGCCTCCAGGGGCAGGGTTAGGCCAACCTTGTCTAGAATCAGAAAAGGGGAGATACGCCGTACTAATATGCCTCTGTCTCTTTTTAAGAAATT